>CM073133.1:1947500-2385000 GCA_037039145.1 Fundulus diaphanus
AACCGGGTCCATGTTCTCTACGTTCTTAGTCTTAGTGGAAGGACTTCAGAACCGGGTCCATGTTCTCTACGTTCTTAGTCTTAGTGGAAGGACTTCAGAACCGGGTCCATGTTCTCTACGTTCTTAGTCTTAGTGAGGACTTCAGAACCGGGTCCATGTTCTCTACGTTCTTAGTCTTAGTGAGGACTTCAGAACCGGGTCTATGTTCTCTACGTTCTTAGTCTTAGTGAGGACTTCAGAACCGGGTCCATGTTCTCTACGTTCTTAGTCTTAGTGAGGACTTCAGAACCGGGTCCATGTTCTCTACGTTCTTAGTCTTAGTGAGGACTTCAGAACCGGGTCCATGTTCTCTACGTTCTTAGTCTTAGTGAGGACTTCAGAACCGGGTCAATGTTCTCTACGTTCTTAGTCTTAGTGAGGACTTCAGAACCGGGTCCATGTTCTCTACGTTCTTAGTCTTAGTGAGGACTTCAGAACCGGGTCAATGTTCTCTACGTTCTTAGTCTTAGTGAGGACTTCAGAACCGGGTCCATGTTCTCTACGTTCTTAGTCTTAGTGAGGACTTCAGAACCGGGTCAATGTTCTCTACGTTCTTAGTCTTAGTGAGGACTTCAGAACCGGGTCCATGTTCTCTACGTTCTTAGTCTTAGTGCGGACTTCAGAACCGGGTCCATGTTCTCTACGTTCTTAGTCTTAGTGAGGACTTCAGAACCGGGTCCATGTTCTCTACATTCTTAGTCTTAGTGAGGACTTCAGAACCGGGTCCATGTTCTCTACGTTCTTAGTCTTAGTGAGGACTTCAGAACCGGGTCCATGTTCTCTACGTTCTTAGTCTTAGTGAGGACTTCAGAACCGGGTCCATGTTCTCTACGTTCTTAGTCTTAGTGGAAGGACTTCAGAACCGGTTCCATGTTCTCTACGTTCTTAGTCTTAGTGAGGACTTCAGAACCGGGTCCATGTTCTCTACGTTCTTAGTCTTAGTGGAAGGACTTCAGAACCGGGTCCATGTTCTCTACGTTCTTAGTCTTAGTGAGGACTTCAGAACCGGGTCCATGTTCTCTACGTTCTTAGTCTTAGTGGAAGGACTTCAGAACCGGGTCCATGTTCTCTACGTTCTTAGTCTTAGTGAGGACTTCAGAACCGGGTCCATGTTCTCTACGTTCTTAGTCTTAGTGGAAGGACTTCAGAACCGGGTCCATGTTCTCTACGTTCTTAGTCTTAGTGAGGACTTTAGAACCGGGTCCATGTTCTCTACGTTCTTAGTCTTAGTGAGGACTTCAGAACCGGGTCCATGTTCTCTACGTTCTTAGTCTTAGTGAGGACGCGGGCAGCAGCGTTCTGGATCAGCTGCAGCTGTCTGATCCACTTTTTAGGCAGACCTGTGAAAACACCGTTGCAGTGATCAGTTCTACTAAAGATAAACATGGATTAGTTTTTCCAGATCCTGCTGAGACATCAGTCCTTTAACCCTGGAAATGTTCTCCAGGTTCTAGAAGGTCCACTTTGTCTTTAGATGGAGGTTCAGGTCTGAGTCCATCACTACTCCCAGGTTTCGGGCCTGATCAGTGGTTCCTAGCTGAAGCAGCTGAAGCTGTGAGCTAACTCTGGATCTCTCCTCTATTGGTCCAGAAATTATTACTTTAGTTTTGTTTTTATTCAGTTAAAGAACATTTTGTCTCATCCTGCATTGATTTCTTCTATTTCCTCAGAGCCTGAACTGGTTCATAGTCACCTGGTGACATGGTGATGTAGAGCTGTGTGTCGTCTGCATAGTGATGGTAGCTGATGATGTTTTTATGATCTGAGCTAGAGGAGCATGTAGATGTTGAAGAGGAGGAAACCAGGATGGAACCTTGGGGAACCCCACATGTGATTTTTGTCATCTCTGATGTAAAGTTACCTACTGACACTAAAATTGCCTCAGACGGACATTTTAACTTTTAACATCCCCACATCCGATTCAGATTAGGTCAAACAACATTATTCCTGCGTTTTTTAAACAGCTGACAAATATCCGTCTCCCGGCTGGTTTCTGATCCAAAAGAACCTGAATTCCTCTCTGACTCTTAACATTAATGTTGCCGCTGTGCTGAACCAGTGGATCCGTCTGATACAGCTCTCGCCCTCTGACCTCTGGATACGGACACCAGCCATCTTAGCTTCTCAGGAAGTGTTCTCGGTGCAGCAACTTAAGTCGTCTTGTTGTGTGAATCTCTGTGAACTCTGAGCCGGCTCTCACCAACATTTCATTATGGTGACATGACGACAATAAAGACTCTGGATTCTTGATGTTTGAATCCAGGTCCAAACTCAGCTGGATTCAGCCGCTCTAGAAAGGAGCGATGTCCAGCGATCAACGCTGATCAGGCTGAAACTCAACAACATTTTTCTTTTGCTTGTTGCGGAGCTCATGAACTTTGGGCCAAACTCAAAAGTTTCAGATTTGTATTGAAAGTGAAAATGTCTTTATTTACCGAAAACAGAGACTAGACATAGTTTCCAGGGGAAGCGGGAAACGAAGGAAGACACGATGTTGCTGATGGTCTCAGAGATTATTATTATTACCGAACTCAAGACAAAGAAGTCAATCAACTTCTGGAACTGGAACCTGATTGACCTCTGACCTTTGCTACAAATTACAGTTCAAAATGTTTAATCTCATATTTTTGGTTTGGTTATCTATATTTAATTTCAGCTTTGTTTTTGTTTAAACAATCACAATTTTCATCTTGGTTTTCACATATAAGGGCCAGAAGGTTCTGAAGGTAAACTTTTTATTTTTATTTTTGAGGTTTTAATGTCACTAGTGGCTCGTTTGTAGTACAGTGGGCTGACAGAGACATGCGGCAAAGCCCACAGGTTGGAGTTGAACCCGGGTCAGGCCTCCATACCTGGGTTGTGCTCACTAACCACTGCGCCACCAGAGCACACCCCAAAGTAAAGTTTTATGTGAAATTCATATAAATACTGAATACAAACAGGTTCTGTTGGACCAACAGGAGCAGAACAGAAAAACGTTTAAAGGATATTTGGATATTTCAGCAAGTTGCGGTGATTATGTAAGTCAGGGTGGGCAGGAGTTTGGGAGCAGAAGATTCTATAAAGTCATTAGAGCAGGACCAAGATATCCTGAATGCACCACAATGCTGCCTTGTTCTTAACCAGCTACAAAGCTTTTTGTTCGGTTACTGGTTGGCAAACGCATAATTATAAATAAAAACATTCATAAAACTGTGCTTATTCTGTTGTTGGTACATGTAATTTGGGCCCTGATGCGGTTCTCCTGGGTTCGATTACCGGTCTCATCTTCTCTCTCCACCTGCTTTCCTGTCCACTTACAGTTACAAAGGGCCACCAGGGCCTAGATAATATTTCTAAAAATGAAAGCAGCCCTCTTTTGGGAGACGGTCCTGGATGAAGCAGATGATGCAGATTAAGGTTTAGTTATGTACCGCTCAAAACTGGCAGAAACGGGTTTTAACCATAGAATAAAATCAAGTTAGTTAAACTTGTGGTAATTGATCTGGTCAGCAGTAGAGGTGATAATCAGCTGTTCTGGTGGTAATGAAATAACAACAGGGGAGCAACCAGACCCAAAAACAGGAGCCGTTCTGCACTTCCTCATTTACTTTAAGTTTAAGTTTTTTACTTCTGACCAGGGTCACAGTAACCACTGGTACCATGAGGCGATACCAGGACCGGTGTCACAGGAAGTCCAACTCCAGCAGCATGGCTCATCGATACGGGTCGTTGCCAGAAGGTTTGCTGTGTCCTCCACCACGGTCTCACGAGACTGGAGGAGATTCCAGGAGACGCCGGTTTCTCTGGGAGAGCTGCACAGGTCCGCCGGAGCTCCTTTACCCATCAGCTGGATCAGTATCTGCTCCTTTGTGCAAGGAGGAACAGGAGGAGATCCTCCAGAACCGTTGAAAGGGACCTCCAGAAGTCCACTGCACTGAATGTTCTGACCAAACCATAGAAACAGACTTTATGGGGGCAACCTGAGGGCCCAACGTTCTCCAGTAGGTCCTGTGCTCAGCGCCCGGCACCGTGGAGCTCCACCGGCATTAACCGGAGCACACCAGAACTGGCAGGTTCTGGAGCGGTGCACTGTTCCCCCTGAGCTGGGTCAGACATGAAAGGTTCTGGAGAAGCTGAGGAGAGCGTTCTGCTGCCTGCAGCATGGTCCAGCATGGCTGGTGTTGGTCTGAGGAGGGACGCCCAGACCTGAACCCGATACAAGATGGCGCTCTGACTGCCGCTAGGTACCAGGAGGAAATCCTTAGAAATAAATGATCACTGAATGTTCATAAAGGTTCATTCTATTTACAAACAGGATTGTAAATATGGGAATAAATGTAAAAAAAAGAAACAAATGGGTATACATTTTAGGAGTGACAGCAGACCAGTACAACGTTAATTATCGGCGTTAAGAATCTAAAGTTTACGTAAAGAAGGAACCTTTTAAATCCCAATGAGTCCAGTTATTGAATTCCTCCCTTATTGAAGCGTTTATGGGCTGTTTGGGAAGTTTGGGATAATATTCATAAAACAAGCAGTAATTAAATGCTGGCTATCAGGAACGTGTTATTCTAAAAATCAAATTCACTAAACTTTATAGATGTGGACAACATCCACCTGCCGCCTGCAAACATCCAGAAGATGCTTTCAGAACCAGATCTGGGAAGTAAATGTCCTCCGAAGAGTCTCAGAGTTCAACAACTGTGAAAACTTTTAGTGTTTCTATCTGTGGACGAGTCTCTGAGCAGAAATACGGGAGTAATCTACAGTTTAACCACAGATTCAAAGATGTTTCACTGAAGCAGTTTAGTTCAGCCCGGCTGATTCCTGCTCGTCTTCTACAGTTAAGTTTTACTCTGCATGCCTACGAGTGTCTGTATGTCTGAAAATGTACGTTAACTACGTTAAAGGAAATGCTGCATGCATGAAGCCCGATGGCTGCTGACGGATCATCATGTTGGGGATGATTTATTTAGTTCATATTTCTTCCTGCCGTCTTTAAACAGAACATTAAGCTGCTTGATGTGAACAGAGTGAAAATAAAAAAGTTTTCCTGTTTTTTTTCTGTTTCTTTTATTTTCTGAACATGTAACTAACCAACAAACCAACAAACTAACTACAAATATTTGCCCAGATTGGAGATTGGACTCTGTTGTTAGAAAAGGAAAATAAAACTGGGTTTGTTCGTCAGGATTTATTTTCCAAAGTTTGGATGAAATTTGTGAAGCACATTTTTCAGCACTTTCCTGTTTTTGCTGCTTGAGCCCAATGGATATAAAGGATTTCCCTCATTAATATTAATATAGAGTTCTGATTTACTTCAAAGCTTTTGAAGACAGAAAGAAGTGGTTTTATATTTAAGATCTCTCGGTCTGATGGGAGCTTTAGGCTGAAATGATGTTTCCATGTTTCATTTTCTCTGCAGATGTTCCTTCTCCTTATTATGGGTGGTTTATTTTATATGAACTGGGTCATATAAACCTTTCACTTGTATTTGATTCTTTGCTTTGTTTCCTTTACTTTACTTTAAAGATATTATGAAACATATGTTCTTTTTTATCAACTATTAAATAAAAAGTCATGCAGGCAGAGGCTGATCAGTCTGCTGAATCACAAACTGCATCATAGTTTTCAACACATAATGTGATTTAATCGGCTTAAAACGGCCTGTTTTCATGCATTATTGCTCAACCAGGTCTCTGCTAAGCCAGCTGTGTCAGAGCGCACACGTTCTTATCTGCGTTCTGCAGTTTCTGCAGCAGAACAAACAGGAAACCACAGAAACAATCGCTGCTTGTTCCAGTTTGAGCCACTCTGCTGATCACAGATCAGGCCTGAATTAATCAGAATCAGACATACTTTAATAATCAGCGACTCCAACACAACAAACTCAGTTCAACTCTGCAGCATCTTTATGGAATCTGACATTTCAAGAGTTTGAAGCTGAAAGGAAGTTTAATCTCCTGAGTGGAGAGATGTTTATGTGGAGGATGTTAATGCTGCTTATTATGTTGTTTTGAAAGTTTGTATAACACACTATGATAAACAATAACCTTTAGTATTACACAAACAAAGAGGAAAAGAAAATAGAAAACCATGGAGATCAAGGGGATTGGTAAATTTATGTAAAAAGAAAGATAAACTTTATGGAGATTTCATAAAATATAGAACAAAGACTGCTGAAATGAAGTATAAAGTATATGAAAATAAGTTGGTGTTAATATTTAGAGTAAGACAGGCTAAGAAGGATTATTCTAATAAAATGTTAGACGATAATGGAAATAATATTAAAGGAACATGGGATAATTTAAATAAAGTAATGTGTAATAAATCAGCATTAACAGCCCTGCCTGTTCATTTCATTAATAACAGGATGTTACATAATATGAATGAGGTAGACAGTAAATGTAATAATTTATTTGTAAATGAGGGGCCAAATCTGTCAGATGGTGTCAAGTTGCAGTGGAGAGGAGAGGAGATAGTAAAGTTTTGCAGTCAATGGTTCTGGAGGATGTTACTGAAGTAGAAATTATGTTTATTGTTGCTAAATTAAAGAATAAGGCTTCCACTGGCTGATGGGACAGACATGGTTATATTAAAAATATTATTATCAAACCCCTCTGTTATATTTATAACCTTTCCTTTACAACGGGGACATTTGCTGACGGAATGAAGAAAGCAAAAGTTATTCCACTATTTAAAGCAGGAGAAAAGCAAAGCTTTATTAATTATAAAGCGGTTTCTTTATTTTCACACTTCTCAAAAGGGCTTTAAAAGCTTTTTGTTCATAAGTTAGATTGTTTTTTAGAAAATTATCAGCTACTAAGTGAAAGCCAGCATGGCTTTAGGCAACAATGGTCCACAGCGACTTCTTTAATGATTATTGAAAGAATAAAAACAGCAACAGATGAAAAGAAATTTACAATAGTGGAGTTTATTGATTTGAAAAAGGCATATGATACTTTGGATCATGATATTTTAATTTCTAAATTAAGTTTGTATGGTATGAGAGGAGTAGAACTAAATTGGTTGAGAAGTTATCTTCATAGGAAACAATATTTACAGGTAACAGAAATTAAATGTGGCGTCCCACAGAGTTCGGTTTTGGTGCCTAAACTTTTTCTTTTGTATATTAATGATATTTGTGATGTTTCCAAATTATTACAGTTTGTTTTATTTGTGGATAACACACATTTACTCAGTTCAGGAAATAATGCACAGGAACTTGTAACATTGAATATGAAATGACAAAGTTGAAGAAATGGTTTTGATGTAAATAGGTTATCATTGAATTTGAAAAAGACAAAATTTATGATTTTTGTAGAAGAATGTTTTACATTATCTGTAGATGGAGTTAAAATTCAGAGAGTTTTTGAGTTTCGTTTTCACGGTGTAATTTCTGATGATAAGTTATCATAGAAATCTCACACATAACCCTAACTACATATCCAAAGAAAGTCGGTTATCATGAACACACCAGTAAATTATTTTTTAAATCTAGAATATTAAAGCTTGAAGATTTAGTTAAGTTTCGAACACAATTAATTATGTATAAACCAAGATGTAGAAACTTACCAGAAAAAATACACCATTTCCTTTTAGAAAATGAGTTTAGTAGGAGAAAATATCATTTCAAACACCAATTTGCACGTATAACACTTAAACAGATGTGTCCTTCAGTTACTTCATGAAGATCTCAAAACTTGCAACAATATTTGTCAATTTAAGTATATGTATAAACAAAGTATATTTGGTCTGTATTAATATGTAGAGGTATGTCTGTATGTATGTGTACATATATGTGTATACATGTATGTATGTGTGCAGTATATATAATATATCTAGATATATTTGCCTTGTGCAATGTGTATTTATTATTTATTATTATACACGAATATTGATATTTTCCTTAAAAGTGTTTGTTGGTTTATTTGAAGCTAAACGTTTATTGTGGTATTACTTTATTTTGACTGTAGACACTTAGCAAAGTTATGTTGTTTTTTGACTAGGGACGGATAAAATAAGATAAAATAAAAAAGTTACCGTTTTTGTCATTTTGTTACCATAGAGTAATAAATGATCTGAATCTGAATTGGTTTTTTTTACTAATAACCAATCACATCTGAGATCATTAGCTGTTAAAATCCTCATAAACTGGCCGAGTAATAAATACACATTTTCTGAATAAATAACTTTGTCGTTTGCTCCAGAAACGTCTCATTCTCAGATTGTTTTGTCATGTCATCCGTTCAGAAATATAGATATATATTAAGATCTTTTCCAACTGTCAAAGTTAGAAGAAGAAAAAACCTGAAAACGTTTCCTTTATTTTGCCTCTGGGGGATTCAGGTGTCTCAGAATAAATAGCAAAGATCCGGTAAAAAGCTTCATGTGAATCCAAAAAAGTTAAAAACAAAACATCTGGACTTTATTCTGAGTTAGAAGACGTTTCTCTTCCTGTCCAGAAAGATTTCTCAGTTCAGAACGTCTGCAGCAGAAGGAGCTCCAGGATTTATAGTTCTGCCCAACAAAGGCCTGTTAGGCTCTGATAACACGCAGATTAACCAGCTCCACCCCTCAGTAACGAGGAGTCGTTAAGGTCGTTATTGGTTTACAGGAGAGATGTTATGATCACCTGCATGGAGGTGAGGAGGTAGCTCTCCTGTGTTGAGCCATGCGTCTGTGGAGAGGTTGTTTGGTTTCTCCAATATAAAGATCAGAACATTCCTCCCTGACTGAACTGCAGACACCACTCCGCTCATCTTAGGTTTGGGGGTTTTGTCCTTGGGATGCACCAGCCTCTGTCTGAGGCTCCTGTTTGCTTTGAAATGTTCTGGGATTTTGTGTTTGGAGAAAATCCTCTTGAGTTTTTCAGAGACTCCAGCAACATCTGGGATGATGATGTTTCTGCGTTTATTCTTCTCACCATTATGTTCTGCAGCGGGTCGTTTGGACATAGGGTTGATTCCTTCCAATCATCCCCTCAGTTCTCACCCTCATGATCAAAACATCGTTCCTTTAAACCAGGCCAATAACGACCCTAACAACTCCTCGTTACAGAGGAGTGGACCAGTTTCAGTTCAATCAGTCATTTAGCAGGAGGCGGTTTAGACACACTGTCCTAAAACAAGCAGGAGGCAACAAGCAAAAGAGATCCAGTAGATCCTGGTCTCTTCTCTGTCCTCATCTGATCCAATCACCAGCACCGTTCTTCTTCATGGGTTATCATCACTGTTACCCTGTCAGCCAGTTTCACTCCTGTCTCTCTGGTCCTTCAGATCTGATCCTTCTCTGTTTGATCAGGTGAGCCCCCCCCCCCCCATCCTCCCTTACTGTCTGATCATCTGAAATAAAAGGTTCACCTCAAACTTTCTAAGACTCAAGAGTGATGAGGCAGAAGTCCTTCTAAGTCTACATTATCCAAAGCTGACCGACCTTTCCCATTAACTGACAGCGCTCCAGTTTGCCCCTCCCCTCAGGTGTCCTCCTTGTCAGCACATTATCATTTCATTTTCATTTTAATAATATTACTCGTTCCGCTTATTTCCATCTTCATAACGTTAATTAGCTCCAGCTTTCTGGAGGATCCTAGGGCCAGGAGGGACATCTAGTTCCTCCACCATCATCTGGTGGATCAGAAGCTCCTCAGCTTCTGAGCAGCAGCTCTTCTCTGATCCCTCCTCAGTGATGGAGCTCCTCACCCCATGGCTGAGGCTCCATCAGCCACCCTACAGAGGAAGCTCCTTTCAGACGCTTGAATCCAGGATCTGCTTCTTTGGGTCAGGATCCATATCACTAAGTCAGGAGCTCTGAGCAGTTTGGGTTTGTTTTCTGATGGGACATAAGGTGCATTATTACTGAAAGCCAATCATTCATCCGCCGGTAGATCTAGGAGTAGCAGATCTCCACCATGGAGCCTAATCAGAGGCTGTTTGCACTGAAAGTTCAGTTGGTTCTGATGAAATGCTGGAAAATGACACCTGGGTTGAAAGCAGGGATTCCAGACTTACATTTAGCTGCATGGTGGAGCTGCAAGGTGAAGCTGCATGGTGGAGCTGCATGGTGAAGCTGCATGGTGGAGCTGCAAGGTGGAGCTGCATGGTGGAGCTGCATGGTGAAGCTGCATGGTGAAGCTGCAAGGTGGAGCTGCATGGTGGAGCTGCAAGGTGGAGCTGCAAGGTGGAGCTGCATGGTGGAGCTGCAAGGTGAAGCTGCATGGTGGAGCTGCATGGTGAAGCTGCAAGGTGGAGCTGCAAGGTGGAGCTGCATGGTGGAGCTGCAAGGTGAAGCTGCATGGTGGAGCTGCAAGGTGGAGCTGCATGGTGGAGCGATGGTTTCCAATGTTGCTTTACAACAAAAAGGTCCTCAGTTTGAATCCCAGCTTCAGCTCAGTATGTACACAGTCAGCATGGTTAGATTCTCTCTGGGCTTCTCTCCAAAGCCCTGTTATTGGTTTCTCTCTAATTAGCCTTAGGCAGCAGTATGTGGGGTTCTGTCCTGTGTCTCTGTGATGGACTAGTGACCCATCTAGGGTGGACCCACTGATCTCTATTATACACTAGAGTGCTGATTTGCCCGAAAAACTGCAGTCCCTGGCCGCCATCTTTCTCCTCCCTACTCTCACAGAATCTCATAGGATTTGGCTGCAACAACAAGCAGTTTTCTGGCTGTGTGAAAACTTTTCACAGGTAATTCTACAGTCAGTGGATGTACTAACACTATCAACTACTAGGAAATTAGGTGCTGAAATATTTTACATGTTATTCATACTAAATATATATATATATTTATATATAAGTATATATAAATATGTGTATATGTATATATATTTAAACATATATGTAAATATATGTTTTTGTATATTGTTATTTATATATTTATAAATGTTATTTATATATATATAAATAAATAACATGCAAAATATTTCAGCACATGACTTTTTCAGTACTTCATAGTTTTAGTACATAACATAAAAGTATATGGCATCTGACATTTTAAAAGTTTTAAGCCCCCCTGAACATGAGAAAATCCTCGTTATTCAGGGGAGGCAGATCATCCTCTATTACCATCTAACATAGAAAGTACTCCTGGATCAATGTGAGCTTCTGAGCTTTCTGTGTCTCTGCTCTGTCTTCTCTAAGCCCCAGTGGGTCGAGGCAGATGAGCGTTCACACTGAGCCTGGTTCTGGTTCTGCTGGAGGTTCTCCTCCCTGTTAAAGGGGAGTTTTCCTCTCCACTGTCGCTTCATGCATGCTCAGTATGAGGGATTGCTGCAAAGCCATCAACAATGCAGACGACTGTCCACTGTGGCTCTACGCTCTTTCAGGAGGAGTGAATGCTGCTTGGAGAGACTTGATGCAACCTGCTGGGTTTCCTTAGAGAGGAAACTTTCTGACCAACCTGGAGGATCTGATGGAGTCTGACTTTGGAAAGAGCCTTGAGATGATGTGATGAGGATTGGAGCTTTATAAATAAAGTTGAACTGAATTGAACAGAACCGGTATGTCCTGATCAGACTTTGGACCTCCAGGTGTGGCCATGCAGGATCTGTTGTAACAGAAATATTGTTGGATTCATCAGGCCTGTTGTTTTTGCTATCTGTGCCACAGTTACCAGGTTCTGATCCAGGTTCTGATCCGGGTTCTGATCCAGGTTCTGATCCAGGTTCTGATCCAGGTTCTGACAGATTTTATAGTTCTATCCTCCTGGTGTCATTTCCTCCCTCCTGCTGTCTCTCTGCAGGGTTCCACCAGGATGTTTTAGTAGATCTCACACTTTTCTGATGTTTCTGACCTTTAGAGCTGAAAAAGCTGCTCCTCGACCCGTTTATCGTCGTATTAAACCGTCCGCTAACAGAATGTTGGCTCTGACGGATCAGAAATTATCCTGACTAAACTAGCTTCGCTTTTTAATTTTTTGTCCATCTCTAAATGAGCTGAGTGATAAAGCAGGTCTGGACCGGTTCTAAACCGGTTCTAAACCGGTTCTAAACCTGATAAAAATGTTCCTGAGTTAATCTCTGACTCGGTTCCTAACCAGTGGACCTGGAAGCCCGGCTAAAGGGAATCAGAATATGTGTCTGTTCATCTAAAGCTGCCGGGCAGCACCGACCCAGAACCTGTCCCTTCCAGAACCCTGCTGGTGTCTCACAGAGCTCTAAATGTCCCAGCCCGACTTTTCCTTCAGGTCTTTTTCTTCTCTCCTCCTCAGGAAAACTCGCTGATTGGTTCCTTCCTTCATTCATTCCCAGAACCTCCCGGCTTTACTGCCAGGAACCGGTTTCTCTAATCAGCTTCTGTCCTGCAGTTTCCCACTCTGGAGTTTTTCCACTGTTAGTAAGAATATGTCATCTTTTTTACATTAGTATGCCATATTACCAATAATTGTGCAGTATTGTCTTTGCCGTTTATTTTTACATTTAATTTTGCCGTTTCTGTTAAAATTCTGTTCTGCAGCTTTAGAACTAATAAATCAGATCAGCTTGTTTTTCACTGCTATAAACTTTGTGTTTCTGCCACTGTCACTTAAAATATGTTATATATGTTATTTTTTAAAAACTGTAGTTTAGGTCTGTGGGCTCAAAGTAAAAACATATAAAGTTAAATTCAATCAACCAGAATCTGGTTCTGATGAGGATCGTCGGATTAACAGAACCTTTTAAAAATAATCTCTATGTAAATATTTAACATGCTTCTGATTAACGTCACATCTTTGTATCAAAAACATTGTTTTTATGGCTCTGATGTAAAAAATATGATTTTAAATGTTGTTTTTTACTGGAAGCAGAAATTTCACAGGAATAAAGCCTTTAAAGCATCAGTCAGTGTGAATTAAATAATAGCTTTAAGGTAGTGGAGGCGTCTTTGCTCCTAATTGGACAGGAAATCAAACCCTTGTCTCTCTGGTGGTTTCTGAGCGTTTTATTTAAAGTCAAACAGGAAGTTTCACACAGAGTCGGTCAACAGCAGATATTTCTCTTTACACATAATAACTGTAATATTTACAGGGAGGGGGAACAAAAACTCGTTCATCAGAAACAGAAGCAGTGGAGTTTACAGAAGAACTTCGTCATCAACAGGATCTTCTGTTTTATCTACAGAACGGAGCTCCTGCAGCTGCAGCTCTTCCTGGTTCTGCTGGATCTCTGGAAAACAAAGAGAAACCACCTTTAGTTCATGTGACCTGAGGCCGTTCCACCAGACAAAGCAGAGAACGTGAGGTCTGAGAGCCGACTCAGTGAGGAGATGGAGCAGAACCGTCTAAAGCTGAATCATTCAGAGTTGGTAAAATAACGGGGACAATCACCTGGACATGTCCTCCACGTCCGAGGTCCAGAAGAGCTGGACAACCTGAACCCGCTTAAAGTTCTGTCTTCATCAGTCCTTCAGTAAGTCCTCTCCACAACTCCAGTCCAGCTTTAGATTTTCTCCACAGGTTTTACGGGATGTTTTAAGTCAAGTTGGGCCCATTTCAGAGCAGCTGAGACCAGGTTCTGATGGACCAGAAGGTCCAGAGGGCTGGGAGTCCAACTACTGGACCCGGGTTCTGCCCAAAGCTTCAACAACGTCCCGTTTTAATAGCGCAAAACGTCTGTAAGTTAGGAGGAGCTGAATAATTCTGCTGCTGTGTAAAACAGGAGATTCTGGTTCTGACTGGTTTTATATTTTATTAGGTGACAGAACGGTTCTGAACCAGAACTGGGTCAGAAAACCCAAACATGGGAAATCACTGTCAACATTTCTGCAGTGGTGTTTGATTTTTTGATTGTTAAGCTCAGGGTCCAGCAGAACCTTCAGAATAAAAGCATTGCTGGTGAGGAACTTTAAACTGAGACCTGAGAACCTCTGGCCTGATTAATAAAACCTGGAGTTACGTTACATGAAACGTTTTTTAGAGCTTTATCATCCGAACACGTCTTGTGAAATAAAGAATCAGCCTTGAAGTCACATTATTTCTGTTTGATCCACCTTCAGCTCACGTCCTGCTCCAACACAAGCCTCATTTAAACCATGATTCATGATTCCTCCTGAGCAGCTTCATTTTAAAGCTTGTTGGCTCCAGATTATCAGGAGGCAGATCATTTTGCTCATCTGTGAAGATCTTCTGAGGGTCGGTACTCACACTGACTGATCCACAGCCGCAGCGTCATCAGGACGTTGAAGACCACGGTCTTCATGAAGATCACTCTCAGGCCGAAGACGGTCAAGGAGGCCAGGTTCACCATCTCATCTGCAAACAGCAGCAACACCTCGGTTAGACTCAGACACACAGACACATCAGACACACAGAGGAGCCTTCAGGTGGGTCCGCTCATACCTGGTTCCAGAGAGGCAGCACACGGCTCATCTGCCTTTTCTGTGGTGTTGCCTGGAAAACAATCACAACAGCTGGTTGTTAGTTTTATATCGCTAATAATGCCAGGAAACTGAGTCATGCTGGAAGGTTTAACTCCTTCAGACTCACCACATTCTTGGCCAGCTTCTAGCACAGCCACCTGGTTATAGACGCCGGTTGGTTTCCCGTCCTCTACGATCTGACTGGCTTCTGTTCCACTGAACGCCGTCCAGTCCTTCATTAGGTTGTGTCTCGTGAATCCAGTCGCCAGACAAACCTTCTCATTGGTCTTTGTGTCACTCAGTTCGTAGACTTCCGGCTCATATTGTTCCTCTGAAAGACACAGAAGGACAACTGATGAGTATTCAACGTGTAGAAAGATCAGCATGGAGGGTTTTTGGTTCATCCATCAGGCACAGGAACCTTCATCCAGTTCAAAACCAGCCAACGTGTTCAGAGCATCACAAAGAAGACAACAAACGACGTTCTCATTGTTTCCATGAAGCACGTCAAAAGTTCTGTTTCTTTTTTGCTGAATCGGATCTTTGAACGATTGAAATGCTTCTGGTCATTGTTAGGATTTTTCCTTCAGCCGATCCAGATTTTGATTAGACTTGTTTGCTCTTTTTTCTTCTATTTTTTTTCTCATTGCTATAATTGTGTGTAACTGTCCATGTTGCCACTGTCACACCCGAATTTCCCCATTGATGGACAATAAACAATTCTTATTTGTAATATAGTTATTCTTAAACAAACATTGTCTTAACGTACAGTTTCTAATCAGCAGTACCGAGTCACGACCCGACCGTTGGTGAAGCTGCTGCTGGTTCTACCACAACCAAAGCCGCCATTACAAAAAGCAACATCTGGATTCTTTTAGGAAAAATCTATCAGGATTTTAATCATTTCACCTTAAAGCCACTTAAAACGTGTTTATTCTAATTTGCCGACTCATTGAAACGTCTGCTTAGCTGCTTTTATTGCATCATTATTTTACGTCTAGACTCTGGATTTATACAGAAAACACATTTTTCTCCTTTTATTGCTCAGGTGGAAATTGAACTTAAAACTGATCAAATTGAATCTAAAATAAACAACTTAACAATTCAGGTGTTTTTTTTTCCTTTAAATAACTTAGTATTTGTTGTTTTAAAATTGTTTCTCTGATAAAAAGAGAAAAATTCTGCTACAGCATTTTGCCCCTAAAATGAAAAGCAATGTGAATAAGTTTAGAACAATATAGTCTAAGGCGGTTAAACTCACTGCATAAAACAAGCAGTTTGGCTCCAGATCCAAATCTGAGTTTAAAGTTGTTGTTCACACTGGAGCTGAACCCGTTACCAAAACCGGTTCAGTCCTGAAACCGGTTCCAGGGTTTAAACCGGA
The DNA here is from genome assembly GCA_037039145.1 of Fundulus diaphanus. Lineage (NCBI taxonomy): Eukaryota > Metazoa > Chordata > Actinopteri > Cyprinodontiformes > Fundulidae > Fundulus > Fundulus diaphanus. The sequence goes on from CM073133.1 coordinate 1,963,242, forward strand.
CCAAAAACCTTCAGTTTAATGTTTAAAGGATCTGATCCTGCAGCTCCAACGTTTATTTGGCAGTGGTAGTGGTATCGTCTGTTCAATAAAGAAACCTTTTCTTGCTTTAGTGGTTAAGTCGTTAAGCCCACCATTGGGCCCTTGGGGGTTAAAGAGCCAATAAATCGTTGCTCAGGCCGACTGTTAAGGGTTAAAACTGATGCCGAAGGGAAAATTAGAAAATGAATTAATAATCAGCGCTGACTCACTTTTCTCCACCAAAAGTTTGGATCCGGGTCCGAACAAGAGTTTAGCGACTCCACTCTGTGTCACACAGCGATCCGCTGATGGACCAAAACCCAAATGTTCTGTAATTCTTTACGGCAGAACCAGCGACTTTAGGACGGCCCGATTTCATCATTTTGGGTCATGAAACAGGAACTTTTCCTTTAGAAGCTACATTTATTCTAAATAAAATGCTGATTGTTGTTCCAACCTGTCATGGTTCTGAGACGTGTCTGGCGGTACCGTTTCCTAAGATCTGATTTCTATCCAGAGGTGGATGAACTTGGGATGTTCCGTCATAAACAGAGTTTCCAAAGCGTAAATGTTTGAAGTCACTGCTTCATTGTTTTTGGGGTCTTTGAAGTAAATGTCAGTTTTGTTCTGCTGTAATCTCAATGTTCTCTAGCAGAACCCAGACTCCATAAAAATCCTAAATGGTGGAGGAACCAAGAGAAGGGACCCGACTTGAACTTACGCTGCGACAGAGTGACTTGGACTCCTGATCCAAACACCAGTTTGTAGCTGTTTGTGTTCACACAGTCAGTCGGCCAGAACCAAGAACTGCACTAGAACCTTTAGTTCTTCACCGGTTCTGGTTGAGTCTTTAGGTTTTACTTTAGATGTACTGGAGTTTAAAGTCCACAGTTCTTGAAACTTTTCCGTTAATTTTTAATTGATTTGACTATGAAACTTTAGTTACAGAGACCCAGACATCATTATGGATGAAAGCACGAAAATTTTAAATTCCTTATGACGTTTATTGTTTTTTATTTATTTGCATAGATTTAAATAACAGAAATAATCAAATGTTTAATTTGAACATTTAAATAATTTATTTAATCTGACAAAATGAAGATACTTATGTTTCCACTGTGACTTTTAATCCTGATCCAAACATGTTCTGAACCCGAGTCCGAGTCACACATCAGACCAAACTGCAACAACACTAAGCTGGACTAAAACGTAAGTATTCACATCATCTGCATACGCTTTAACATGGTGGTGTGTTATTCTGGGTAAACTGGCTGTTTTTCAAATTGCAGTAATTTTTGGATTTGTATGTTTGGGTCGGCATTAACTAAAGCCAGAACCAGAACTTGGTTCTGGTAGGGTAATTTGCAAATTGTAGTAATTTTTTTATTTGAATTTTTGGGTCAGCGTTAACCCAAACTGAAACAGGAACTCTGTTCTTGGTATAGTAATCCTGGTTCTGACCCATTTACTGTATGGAGGAACCATGGTTTTCTGAAGAACAGAAACAAATAGCCGTTCTTCATCAGAACTCCCAGGTTGGTCTGGCTCCAGATCCAAAGTTCCTTTTACATCTCTGAGAGATTTCAGACATCCAGAACAGAAGCAGAATGAAATAAACTGCAATAGAACAGATAGATCTTATTATCTGTTTCTCTATGGGTTTAAACGTTATTTCAGAACATTTTAGGACCAAAGGTTACATCTCAAGACCCTCCAAGTGGAACCATGAAAGATTTAAATGAGAACTTACTGGGTTCAATGGTCAGTCTGGTTCCAGATCCAAAGAACATCTTATTTCCAGAATTCACACAACATGAAGCTCCACAACAAGAACTTATCAGAACCAATCTGAACCGGGTCCATTTTAAAAAGGCTGATTCTCAAGCCCTCCCGATGAGAAGCTCGGCCAATTAAATACCAAAAAATCTTGGTTCTGGTTGAGTTAAAAAGAGTCTATGATTTTTCTATCCTTCAACAGAACCTGCCCGTAGAGATTTGGTTTCTATTATCGGGTCCAAATATCATCAACCAATAATTAAATGTTTCATCACAACGATCAGCGAAGCTTCTTAGAAAGAACTAGAATAAGAACTTACTGGGTCCAATGCTTAGTCTGGTTCCAGGTCCAAATATGATCTTATATCTACTGCTATCAGTCACACAACATGGCGACCCATGGCACAAATGGGTTAATCAGAATCAGAACCGGATTCTTTAGAAAACCCGGTTCTATAAACAAACATGGACAGTTTAGTTTCTAACTTCGGACTCTGCTGTTGAAACAGAATCTAATGAAACCCATTTGGTTCCGACACGAGTCCAACTGAAAATAATTATCCAATAACTTCCTGACCTAAAGGTTCTGTTGGTGAGACATCTGGTGAAATTAATCTGGTTCTGAAAAGAGTCCAGAAAACAATCAACACCAGAACTTACTGGGTTCAACAAATAAACTGGTTCCGGTTCCAAAGGAGATCCTGAGTCCACTTCCAGCAGTCACACAGCACAAAGCTCTACAACAAAAGCCCAGCAGAACCAATCTGAACTGGGTCCATTTGAGAAAGGCTGGTTCTAAAGAATTCCTGAGGAGAATCTTTGGTCAATAACTGCTCATTAAATACCTAAAACTTGGTTCTGGTTGAGTTCTAAACAAATGTAGTCTATCCTTCAGCAGAACCTTCCTAAGTGATTCCGGTACATTTTATTTATCTCTAAACATTTTAGAAGAAAATATTTCAAGGAGAAAATCCCTGAAATGACACCAGAATCAGAACTTACTGGGTCCAATGGTTAGTGTGGTTCCAGGTCCAAATGTGATCTTATTTACACCAGTACCAGTCACACAGCATGACGACCCACAGCACAAACAGGTTCATGACAATCAGAACCAGGTTCTGTAACAGAACTGGTTCCAGGTGAAGATTTTTAATTTCAAAGATTCCATTTTCTGATTTTAAAACATTTTTATCTGTTTCTCTTAGAAAAAGGTCCAAAAACTCCCCGATCTGCAGGTTCTGGTGAGACAACATCTGGTACAAAATGGACCTGGTTCTGATTAGAGAGCAGCAAACAGTTAGGACCAGAACTTACTGGGTTCTATGGTGAGTCTGGTTCCAGGTCCAAAGAACATCTTATTGTCATCATTCACACAACATGAAGCTCCACACCATAAACTCAGCAGAACCAATCTGAACCGGGTCCATTCGATAAAGGCTGATTGTAAAGCCCTCCAGAGCAGAACCTCGGGTCAATAACTGCTCATTTTAATAATTCAACATTTTCCTGCTGACCATTTGGTCGTAAACTGACCTGATTTATAACGAGCTACAAAAAGGAGCAGAACTCGGACTCACTGGTGGAGATCAGCAGCTTGGTTCCGGGTCCAAAGTGAACTTTTCTCACTCCGCCGTCAGTCACACAGCAGTCAGCGACTAAACATAAACCTCAGCTGGTTCTGACTGGAAAATCTTGGTTTTAATCCGTGTTTTAGGTTAAATGTGGGTTAAATGGTTCTGATGCTGGTTTCAGGTGATCAACTTTAATGTTTTACTGTTTGGTTCTGAGACTCTTTTAGTTTAACAGATAACATTATTGCTGATGCAGTAATAATGGGCAGCAGGTAACAAACACGGTGATTATCTGGAAATAATGAAATGTCTCACTGTTTTCTACGAGCAGAGCGACTCCACGGCCAAACAGAACCTTGGTTCCCCCGAGATTCACACAGTACCACCAACATGAACAAGATCCAGCTCAGCTGATGGATATGTTTCAGCTGGAGGTCAAGTTTCAGATATTAGCAGATATTATGTGTAGTTTATCAGGAATGAATCCTTTGTAGCATTAAAACATAAAAAGACCTGAAAGGTTCTGATATGACCATATTAAAAATATAATTTTAGGCATATCAGGATTCTGTGGTTTAGGTAATTATTTAGTTCTCATTGTTTCAGTGATTTAATTATTTCTGTAAAGTTTACCAGGAAGTTTCATATGTTGAAAGGGCAGATAAATATTAATGATGATTATAAAATTCCTACCAGACTGGATGAAAAGTTGAGTTCCTTTTCCAAAGATGATTTTACCAGCACCACCAGTCACACAGCTCACATCATCACGTGAAAAACCTCCAAACTTTAACATCCCATCCTCATAAAGACAGAACTTTTCTATTTCAGTAATAAAGTCAGAGTAAATGCTGCATAGATATAAACCTTCATTATTATCAAACCATGTTAAAAACTTTGTTATTCCCAGTCAGACAATGATGTCAGATGTCTTTATAGAGTTAGGCTTTAAAAAAATGACTCAAACATGAAAAACGGCCAGTTTAACCAGAATAACACAAAACAAAGTTAAAGCATATGCAGATGATGTGAAGGTTTTTTTATGCTAAAAAGGAAATAAAAATATAAATCATTGTGGACTCTGATTGAAAGCAGATAGAAAAAGGTTTCTAATTTATTATTTTAAAGATAAATGATATTTGACTCACTGCTGTAGATGAAGAGTTGGACACCAGAACCAAACAGGAGTTTACCGACTCCACTCTGTGTCACACAACGATCTGATGTCGGACAAAAACCCAACTGTTCTTTAATTCTTTACGGCAGAACCAGTTCCTGCCCGATGGTCCAATTTCATCATTTTGAGACATGAAACAGGACCTTTACCTTTAGAAACTATAACATTTATTCTAAATAAAATGCTGAGAAATTAGGCATCTGTTCTGAGACGTGTCTAACAACACTGTTTCCTAAGATCTAACTTCTGTCCAAAGGTGGATTTTCTTGGAATGTTCCGTCATGAACAGAGTAGGATTTACTTTAGATGTACTGGACTGTAAAGTCCACAGTTCGTAAAGCTTTTTCATTCATTTTGAACTGAATTGATTTTGAATTTTGAATTGATATGACTCAGACATCGTTGTGGATGAAAACAAAAAATGTAAACACATTATGCAGTTTATTGTTTTTTGTTTATTTGCATAGATTTAAATTACATAAATGTGATTATTAGATTATGACAATAATCAAATGTTTAATTTGGGCATTTAAATAATTAATTTCAGCTGATATATTGGAGATATTTATCTGTTTTACTATTTTTAATCTATTAATTTAAATCTTTTTGTGGTGTAAAATGTAATTAAACTGAATTCACTTGTTTCCACTGTGACTTTTATTCCTGATCCAAACATGTTCTGAACCCGAGTCCGAGTCACACATCAGACCAAACTGCAACAACACTAAACTGGACTAAAACGTAAGTATTCACATCATCTGCATACGCTTTAACATGGTGGTGTGTTATTCTGGGTAAACTGGCTGTTTTTCAAACGGTAGTAATCGTTGTATTTGAATTTTTGGGTCACCGTTAACCAAAACCAGAACCAGAACTTGGTTCTGGTTAGGGTAATCCTGGTTCTGACCCATTTACTGTATGGAGGAACCATGGTTTTCTGAAGAACAGAAAAAAATGCAGTTCTCCATCAGAACTCCCAGGTTGGTCTGGCTCCAGATCCAAAGTTCTTTTTACATCTCTGGAAGATTTTGTACAACCAGAACAGAACCAGAATCAAATAAACTGCAATAGAACAGATAGATCCAATAATCTGTTTCTCTATGGGTTTAAACATTATTTTAGAACATTTTAGGCCCAAAGGTTACATCTCAAGACCCTCCAACTGGAACCATGAAAGATTCAAATGAGAACTTACTGGGTTCAATGGTCAGTCTGGTTCCAGATCCAAAGAACATCTTATAGTTAGAAGTCACACAACATGAAGCTCCCCAACAAGAACTCATCAGAACCATTGTGAACTGGGTCCATTTGAAAAAGGCTGATTCTAAAGCCCTTCTGAGGTGAAGCTCAGATCAGACTGAAGTTGTTCTGACCCATCTTAGTTCTGATCTGAAGTAATTAACTACTTTCAACTCAGTCCAGTAATTGAATGTTTTCTTGTAAACATTGAAGATTCTTAGAAAAAAACAGAATCAGAACTTACTGAGTCCAATCCTTAGTCTGGTTCCAGGACTAAATATAATCTTAAATCCACCGCTACCAGTCACACAGCATGACGACTCACAGCACAAACAGGTCAGCAGAACCTGACCCGGTTTATCAGTGAATCCAGAACTTACTGGTGTGAACGGTGAGTCTGGTTCCAGACCCAAAGAAGATCTTGAACTGATTCCCTCCAGAATTCACACAGCGTGAAGCTCCGTCACATTAAGATGAGAGCTGCAGCAAGTTCTGATCTACAGAACCAGAACCTGACAACCGGGTTAGTTTAGATTTTAAAGGTCTGGTTCCTCCTGTCCAGGTTTTAGATCAACCATCCTTCTCACCATTTCTGGGTCATTTTAGCAGAAGAAGGTCAAACTGGTTCTGTTGGCTTTTTAGACCCGATTAGCTTGGTTCCGTCAGCTTGTCTCCAACAAGAACTTTACTAGGACCAAACTGCAGGTAATAGTTCTGGTTCCACTACTAAACGTCAAGATCCAAACGGGCTTTTAGCACAAAATACAACGTTATTTTTCTATCAGAACTTACTGGGTTCAATAGTCAGCCGGGTTCCAGGTCCAAAGATAATCTTCGTCCCAGAATTCACACAGCAAGAAGCTCCTCAACAGAAACTCAGCAGAACCCATCTGAACCGGGTCCATTTAATAAAGGCAGATTCTACCCTAAGGAGAACCTCGGGTCAATAACTGTTCATTAAAACACCTAAAAACTTGGTTCTGCTTGAGTTCTAAAGAACTGATGATTTTTTTATCCTTCAATAGACCCTTCCCATAGATATTTGGTTTCAATTATTGGGTTGGGTTTTTATTATCAAACGGTTCCAGAACATTTTATACATCTCTAAACACTTTAGCGCAAAACACTTAAGGGAAAAAGACCGGAAATGAAACCAGAATCAGAACTTACTGGGTTCTATGGTGAGTCTGGTTCCAGGTCCAAATATTATCTTATATCTACTGCTACCAGTCACACAGCATGAAGCTCACCAACACAAACTCAGCAGCCGGGTCCATTAATCTAACCAGAACCAAAACGCTTTCAAGTTGTTCTGATCCATCTTAGTTTTGATCTAAAGTACTGAACTGCTTTCAACCCGGTCCAAATATCATCAACCAATAATTAAATATTTCGTCACAACGATCAGCGAAGCTTCTTAGAAAGAACCAGAACTTACTGGATCCAACTATCAGTCTGGTTCCAGGTCCAAATGTCATCTTATATCCACTACCAGTCACACAGCATGAAGCTCACCAACATAAACTCAACAACCAGGTCCATTAGTTTAACCAGAACCAAACTGTTACAAGATGTTCTGATCCATCTTAAGTACTGAACCAACCCGGTCCAAATATCATCAACCAGTAATTGAACGTGTTATTGCAACGATCAGTGAAGCCTCTTAAAAAGAACCAGAACTTACTGGGTTCTATGGTGAGTCTGGTTCCAGGTCCAAAGAACATCTTATAGCCAGTATTCACACAACATGAAGCTCCACACCATAAACTCAGCAGAACCAATCTGAACCGGGTCCATTTCATAAAGGCTGATTGTAAAGCCGTCCTGAGCAGAACCTCGGGTCAATAACTGCTCATTTTAATAATTCAACGTTTTCCTGGTTAACCGTAAACTGACCTGATTTATAACGAGCTACAAAGAGGAGCTGAGCTCAAACTCACTGGTGGAGATCAGCAGCTTGGTTCTGGGTCCAATTTAATATAATTTAGTGTTTCTTCCTCCAACAGTTCAATTTAAATGAGTTTTGACTGTGAAATGATTTTAATAACATATCTGATTTCAAGATGATCTGGTTTGTCGATGTAAATCTCAGATTCCAAACTTCAAGGATTAAAGTTCTTCTCCAGAATTTTTGTGCTGATTGAGCTGAAATTTAGATTTTTATCAGTAAGTTTTAATAAGTGATAACTGTTATAGATGTGATGCTCTCATATTAACTACAGTCTCTGAACCTGTGTGTCATCATGTATGTATCATATGTAGTAAATCCTATCAGAAACAGTGTTTCATAAAAGATTGATTAATGTTCTGTTGTTCTCTCTGACTCAGCCATCTTCATTAAATATTCATTTTCTTACTGTTTTGAATTTTCAGATCAGTTCCTGGTCCAAACTTCATCCTCCCCGTCCCATCATTCACACATCAACATCCTGCTCAGCACAAACTCACAGTATGAAGTCCTGGTATGTTTCTACCTCAGCCAAAGCATTTGTGACTCAAGCATGCTTTCTAATAAATTAGGCATTAGGCTTTAAAAAAAATGACTCAAACATGAAAAACGGCCAGTTTAACCAGAATAACACAAAACAAAGTTAAAGCGTACGCAGATGATGTGAAGGTTTTTTACCCTAAAAAGGAAATAAAGATATAAACCTTTGTGAACTCAGATTGAAAGCAGATAGAAAAAGTTTCTAGTTTTGTTTTTTAAAATATAAATGATATTTGACTCACAGCTGTAGATGAAGAGTTTGACACCAGAACCAAACAGGAGTTTACTGAATCCACTCTGTGTCACACAACGATCTGATGTCGGACAAAAACCCAACTGTTCTTTAATTCTTTACAGCAGAACCAGTTCCTGCCCGATGGTCCAATTTCATTATTTTGAGACATGAAACAGGACCTTCACCGTTAGAAACTACATTATTTATTATTCTACATAAAATGCTGATTGTTATTCCAACCTGTCATGGTTCTGAGACGTGTCTGGTCGTACCATTTCCTAAGACCTCATTTTTATCCAAAGGTGGATTTTCATGGAATGTTCCGTCATGAACAAAGTAAGAATTAACTTTAGATGTGCTGGAGTTTAAAGTCCACAGTTCGTAAAGCTTTTCATTTTGAATCTGATTTAACTCAGAAACTTTAGTTACAGCAACCCAGACATCGTTCTGAATGAAAACAGAAAAAATGTAAACGAATTTGCAATTTATTGTTTTTTGTTTATTTGCATAGATTTAAATAACATAAATGTGATTATTAGATTTTGCCAATAATCAAATGTTTAATTTGAGCATTTAAATAATAATTAATTTCATCTGACACAATAAGATATTGAACTTTTTTGCAATATTTAATCTATTAATTTAAATCTTTTTGTGGTGTAAAATGTAATTAAACTGAATTCACTTGTTTCCACTGTGACTTTTAATCCTGATTCAAACATGTTCTGAACCCGAGTCCGAGTCACACATCAGACCAAACTGCAACAACACTAAGCTGGACTAAAACGTAAGTATTCACATCATCTGCATACGCTTTAACATGGTGGTGTGTTATTCTGGGTAAACTGGCTGTTTTTCAAATTGCAGTAATTTTTGGATTTGTATGTTTGGGTCGGCATTAACTAAAGCCAGAACCAGAACTTGGTTCTGGTTAGGGTAATCCTGGTTCTGACCCATTTACTGTATGGAGGAACCATGGTTTTCTGAAGAACAGAGAAAAAAATGCAGTTCTCCATCAGAACTCCCAGGTTGGTCTGGCTCCAGATCCAAAGTTCCTTTTACATCTCTGGAAGATTTTGTACAACCAGAACAGAACCAGAATCAAATAAACTGCAATAGAACAGATAGATCCAATAATCTGTTTCTCTATGGGTTTAAACATTATTTTAGAACATTTTAGGCCCAAAGGTTACATCTCAAGACCCTCCAACTGGAACCATGAAAGATTCAAATGAGAACTTACTGGGTTCAATGGTCAGTCTGGTTCCAGATCCAAAGAAAATCTTGTTGGCATTATTCGCACAACATGAAGCTCCCTTACAAAAACTCAGCAGAACCATTGTGAACTGGGTCCATTTGAAAAAGGCTGATTCTAAAGCCTTCCTGAGAAGAAGCTTGGATCAATAACTTCTCATCAAAACACCTAAAAATTTGGTTCTGGTTAAGTTCTAAGGAGTTGATGGTTCCAGGAAGTTTTAATCATCTCTAAAGATTTTAGAAGAAAATATTTCATGGAAAAAGACCAGAAATGAAATCAGAATCAGAACTTACTGGGTTCTATGGTGAGTCTGGTTCCAGGTCCAAATATTATCTTATATCCACTGCTACCAGTCACACAGCATGAAGCTCACCAACACAAACTCAGCAGCCGGGTCCATTAATCTAACCAGAACCAAAACTCTTTCAAGTTGTCCTGATCTGTCTTAGTTCGGATCTGAAGTACTGAACTGCTTTCAACCCGGTCCAAATATCATCAACCAATAATTAAATATTTCATCACAACAATCAGCGAAGCTTCTTAGAAAGAACCAGAACTTACTGGATCCAACTATCAGTCTGGTTCCAGGTCCAAATGTCATCTTATATCCACTACCAGTCACACAGCATGAAGCTCACCAACATAAACTCAACAACCAGGTCCATTAGTTTAACCAGACCCAAACTGTTACAAGATGTTCTGATCCATCTTAAGTACTGAACCAACCCGGTCCAAATATCATCAACCAGTAATTGAACGTGTTATTGCAACGATCAGTGAAGCCTCTTAAAAAGAACCAGAACTTACTGGGTTCTATGGTGAGTCTGGTTCCAGGTCCAAAGAACATCTTATAGCCAGTATTCACACAACATGAAGCTCCACACCATAGACTCAGCAGAACCAATCTGAACCGGGTCCATTTCAAAAAGGCTGATTGTAAAGCCGTCCTGAGCAGAACCTCGGGTCAATAACTGCTCATTTTAATAATTCAACGTTTTCCTGGTTAACCGTAAACTGACCTGATTTATAACGAGCTACAAAGAGGAGCTGAGCTCAAACTCACTGGTGGAGATCAGCAGCTTGGTTCTGGGTCCAATTTAATATAATTTAGTGTTTCTTCCTCCAACAGTTCAATTTAAATGAGTTTTGACTGTGAAATGATTTTAATAACATATCTGATTTCAAGATGATCTGGTTTGTCGATGTAAATCTCAGATTCTAAACTTCAAGGATTAAAGTTCTTCTCCAGAATTTTTGTGCTGATTGAGCTGAAATTTAGATTTTTATCAGTAAGTTTTAATAAGTGATAACTGTTATAGATGTGATGCTCTCATATTAACTACAGTCTCTGAACCTGCGTGTCATCATGTATGTATCATATGTAGTAAATCCTATCAGAAACAGTGTTTCATAAAAGATTGATTAATGTTCTGTTGTTCTCTCTGACTCAGCCATCTTCATTAAATATTCATTTTCTTACTGTTTTGAATTTTCAGATCAGTTCCTGGTCCAAACTTCATCCTCCCCGTCCCATCATTCACACATCAACATCCTGCTCAGCACAAACTCACAGTATGAAGTCCTGGTATGTTTCTACCTCAGCCAAAGCATTTGTGACTCAAGCATGCTTTCTAATAAATTAGGCATCCGTTTCAGGTGATTTTAGAGATTTAGAGCAGCATCCCTGTTTCCTTGTGGATTCTCCGGACTGAATGTGGAAATATCTAAACTGACCCTGAAGTCTCCACATGCAGCTGTATGTTAACCAATACATAAAAAAAAAACCTTTTTCAACAGAAATGATGTGTCTTTCACTTGATAAAACAAAAATTACTAATTACAAGTGGAACCATGAAAGATTTAAATGAGAACTTACTGGGTTCTATGGTGAGTCTGGTTCCAGATCCAAAGAACATCTTATTTCCAGAATTCACACAACATGAAGCTCCACAACAAGAACTTATCAGAACCAATCTGAACCGGGTCCATTTTAAAAAGGCTGATTCTCAAGCCCTCCCGATGAGAAGCTCGGCCAATTAAATACCAAAAAATCTTGGTTCTGGTTGAGTTAAAAAGAGTCCATGATTTTTCTATCCTTCAACAGAACCTGCCCGTAGAGATTTGGTTTCTATTATCGGGTCCAAATATCATCAACCAATAATTAAATGTTTCATCACAACGATCAGCGAAGCTTCTTAGAAAGAACTAGAATAAGAACTTACTGGGTCCAATGCTTAGTCTGGTTCCAGGTCCAAATATGATCTTATATCTACTGCTATCAGTCACACAACATGGCGACCCATGGCACAAATGGGTTAATCAGAATCAGAACCGGATTCTTTAGAAAACCCGGTTCTATAAACAAACATGGACAGTTTAGTTTCTAACTTCGGACTCTGCTGTTGAAACAGAATCTAATGAAACCCATTTGGTTCCGACACGAGTCCAACTGAAAATAATTATCCAATAACTTCCTGACCTAAAGGTTCTGTTGGTGAGACATCTGGTGAAATTAATCTGGTTCTGAAAAGAGTCCAGAAAACTATCAACACCAGAACTTACTGGGTTCAACAAATAAACTGGTTCCGGTTCCAAAGGAGATCCTGAGTCCACTTCCAGCAGTCACACAGCACAAAGCTCTACAACAAAAGCCCAGCAGAACCAATCTGAACTGGGTCCATTTGAGAAAGGCTGGTTCTAAAGAATTCCTGAGGAGAATCTTTGGTCAATAACTGCTCATTAAATACCTAAAACTTGGTTCTGGTTGAGTTCTAAACAAATGTAGTCTATCCTTCAGCAGAACCTTCCTAAGTGATTCCGGTACATTTTATTTATCTCTAAACATTTTAGAAGAAAATATTTCAAGGAGAAAATCCCTGAAATGACACCAGAATCAGAACTTACTGGGTCCAATGGTTAGTGTGGTTCCAGGTCCAAATGTGATCTTATTTACACCAGTACCAGTCACACAGCATGACGACCCACAGCACAAACAGGTTCATGAGAATCAGAACCAGGTTCTGTAACAGAACTGGTTCCAGGTGAAGATTTTTAGTTTCAAAGATTCCATTTTCTGATTTTAAAACATTTTTATCTGTTTCTCTTAGAAAAAAGTCCAAAAACTCCCCGATCTGCAGGTTCTGGTGAGACAACATCTGGTACAAAATGGACCTGGTTCTGATTAGAGAGCAGCAAACAGTTAGGACCAGAACTTACTGGGTTCTATGGTGAGTCTGGTTCCAGGTCCAAAGAACATCTTATTGCCATTATTCACACAACATGAAGCTCCACACCATAAACTCAGCAGAACCAATCTGAACCGGGTCCATTCGATAAAGGCTGATTGTAAAGCCCTCCAGAGCAGAACCTCGGGTCAATAACTGCTCATTTTAATAATTCAACATTTTCCTGCTGACCATTTGGTCGTAAACTGACCTGATTTATAACGAGCTACAAAAAGGAGCAGAACTCGGACTCACTGGTGGAGATCAGCAGCTTGGTTCCGGGTCCAAAGTGAACTTTTCTCACTCCGCCGTCAGTCACACAGCAGTCAGCGACTAAACATAAACCTCAGCTGGTTCTGACAGGAAAATCTTGGTTTTAATCCGTGTTTTAGGTTAAATGTGGGCTAAATGGTTCTGATGCTGGTTTCAGGTGATCAACTTTAATGTTTTACTGTTTGGTTCTGAGACTCTTTTGGTTTAACAGATAAAATGATTTTTTAGCAGCAGGTAACAAACACGGTGATTATCTGGAAATAATGAAATGTCTCACTGTTTTCTACGAGCAGAGCGACTCCACGGCCAAACAGAACCTTGGTTCCCCCGAGATTCACACAGTACCACCAACATGAACAAGATCCAGCTCAGCTGATGGATATGTTTCAGCTGGAGGTCAAGTTTCAGATATTAGCAGATATTATGTGTAGTTTATCAGGAATGAATCCTTTGTAGCATTAAAACATAAAAAGACCTGAAAGGTTCTGATATGACCATATTAAAAATATCATTTTAGGCATATCAGGATTCTGTGGTTTAGGTAATTATTTAGTTCTCATTGTTTCAGTGATTTAATTATTTCTGTAAAGTTTACCAGGAAGTTTCATATGTTGAAAGGGCAGATAAATATTAATGATGATTATAAAATTCCTACCAGACTGGATGAAAAGTTGAGTTCCTTTTCCAAAGATGATTTTAGCAGCACCACCAGTCACACAGCTCACATCATCACGTGAAAAACCTCCAAACTTTAACAGCCTGTCCTCATAAAGACAGAACTTTTCTATTTCAGTAATAAAGTCAGAGTAAATGCTGCATAGATATAAACCTTCATTATTATCAAACCATGTTAAAAACTTTGTTATTCCCAGTCAGACAATGATGTCAGATGTCTTTATAGAGTTAGGCTTTAAAAAAATGACTCAAACATGAAAAACGGCCAGTTTAACCAGAATAACACAAAACAAAGTTAAAGCATATGCAGATGATGTGAAGGTTTTTTTATGCTAAAAAGGAAATAAAAATATAAATCATTGTGGACTCTGATTGAAAGCAGATAGAAAAAGGTTTCTAATTTATTATTTTAAAGATAAATGATATTTGACTCACTGCTGTAGATGAAGAGTTGGACACCAGAACCAAACAGGAGTTTACCGACTCCACTCTGTGTCACACAACGATCTGATGTCGGACAAAAACCCAACTGTTCTTTAATTCTTTACAGCAGAACCAGTTCCTGCCCGATGGTCCAATTTCATCATTTTGAGACATGAAACAGGACCTTTACCTTTAGAAACTATAACATTTATTCTAAATAAAATGCTGAGAAATTAGGCATCTGTTCTGAGACGTGTCTAACAACACTGTTTCCTAAGATCTAACTTCTGTCCAAAGGTGGATTTTCTTGGAATGTTCCGTCATGAACAGAGTAGGATTTACTTTAGATGTACTGGACTGTAAAGTCCACAGTTCGTAAAGCTTTTTCATTCATTTTGAACTGAATTGATTTTGAATTTTGAATTGATATGACTCAGACATCGTTGTGGATGAAAACAAAAAATGTAAACACATTATGCAGTTTATTGTTTTTTGTTTATTTGCATAGATTTAAATTACATAAATGTGATTATTAGATTATGACAATAATCAAATGTTTAATTTGGGCATTTAAATAATTAATTTCAGCTGATATATTGGAGATATTTATCTGTTTTACTATTTTTCATCTATTAATTTAAATCTTTTTGTGGTGTAAAATGTAATTAAACTGAATTCACTTGTTTCCACTGTGACTTTTATTCCTGATCCAAACATGTTCTGAACCCGAGTCCGAGTCACACATCAGACCAAACTGCAACAACACTAAACTGGACTAAAACGTAAGTATTCACATCATCTGCATACGCTTTAACATGGTGGTGTGTTATTCTGGGTAAACTGGCTGTTTTTCAAACGGTAGTAATCGTTGTATTTGAATTTTTGGGTCACCGTTAACCAAAACCAGAACCAGAACTTGGTTCTGGTTAGGGTAATCCTGGTTCTGACCCATTTACTGTATGGAGGAACCATGGTTTTCTGAAGAACAGAAAAAAATGCAGTTCTCCATCAGAACTCCCAGGTTGGTCTGGCTCCAGATCCAAAGTTCTTTTTACATCTCTGGAAGATTTTGTACAACCAGAACAGAACCAGAATCAAATAAACTGCAATAGAACAGATAGATCCAATAATCTGTTTCTCTATGGGTTTAAACATTATTTTAGAACATTTTAGGCCCAAAGGTTACATCTCAAGACCCTCCAACTGGAACCATGAAAGATTCAAATGAGAACTTACTGGGTTCAATGGTCAGTCTGGTTCCAGATCCAAAGAACATCTTATAGTTAGAAGTCACACAACATGAAGCTCCCCAACAAGAACTCATCAGAACCATTGTGAACTGGGTCCATTTGAAAAAGGCTGATTCTAAAGCCCTTCTGAGGTGAAGCTCAGATCAGACTGAAGTTGTTCTGACCCATCTTAGTTCTGATCTGAAGTAATTAACTACTTTCAACTCAGTCCAGTAATTGAATGTTTTCTTGTAAACATTGAAGATTCTTAGAAAAAAACAGAATCAGAACTTACTGAGTCCAATCCTTAGTCTGGTTCCAGGACTAAATATAATCTTAAATCCACCGCTACCAGTCACACAGCATGACGACTCACAGCACAAACAGGTCAGCAGAACCTGACCCGGTTTATCAGTGAATCCAGAACTTACTGGTGTGAACGGTGAGTCTGGTTCCAGACCCAAAGAAGATCTTGAACTGATTCCCTCCAGAATTCACACAGCGTGAAGCTCCATCACATTAAGATGAGAGCTGCAGCAAGTTCTGATCTACAGAACCAGAACCTGACAACCGGGTTAGTTTAGATTTTAAAGGTCTGGTTCCTCCTGTCCAGGTTTTAGATCAACCATCCTTCTCACCATTTCTGGGTCATTTTAGCAGAAGAAGGTCAAACTGGTTCTGTTGGCTTTTTAGACCCGATTAGCTTGGTTCCGTCAGCTTGTCTCCAACAAGAACTTTACTAGGACCAAACTGCAGGTAATAGTTCTGGTTCCACTACTAAACGTCAAGATCCAAACGGGCTTTTAGCACAAAATACAACGTTATTTTTCTATCAGAACTTACTGGGTTCAATAGTCAGCCGGGTTCCAGGTCCAAAGATTATCTTCGTCCCAGAATTCACACAGCAAGAAGCTCCTCAACAGAAACTCAGCAGAACCCATCTGAACCGGGTCCATTTAATAAAGGCAGATTCTACCCTAAGGAGAACCTCGGGTCAATAACTGTTCATTAAAACACCTAAAAACTTGGTTCTGCTTGAGTTCTAAAGAACTGATGATTTTTTTATCCTTCAATAGACCCTTCCCATAGATATTTGGTTTCAATTATTGGGTTGGGTTTTTATTATCAAACGGTTCCAGAACATTTTATACATCTCTAAACACTTTAGCGCAAAACACTTAAGGGAAAAAGACCGGAAATGAAACCAGAATCAGAACTTACTGGGTTCTATGGTGAGTCTGGTTCCAGGTCCAAATATTATCTTATATCCACTGCTACCAGTCACACAGCATGAAGCTCACCAACACAAACTCAGCAGCCGGGTCCATTAATCTAACCAGAACCAAAACGCTTTCAAGTTGTCCTGATCCGTCTTAGTTTTGATCTAAAGTACTGAACTGCTTTCAACCCGGTCCAAATATCATCAACCAATAATTAAATATTTCGTCACAACGATCAGCGAAGCTTCTTAGAAAGAACCAGAACTTACTGGGTCCAACTATCAGTCTGGTTCCGGGTCCAAATATGACCTTAAATCCACTGGTACCAGTCACACAGCATGACGACCCACAGCACAAACAGGTTCATGACAAACGGAACCAGATTCTTTAGAAAACCCGGTTTTAGACCCAAACATGGACAGTTTAGTTTAGTCTGACTC
Source organism: Fundulus diaphanus (assembly GCA_037039145.1). Classification (NCBI taxonomy): domain Eukaryota; kingdom Metazoa; phylum Chordata; class Actinopteri; order Cyprinodontiformes; family Fundulidae; genus Fundulus; species Fundulus diaphanus. Next base: position 1,980,488 of record CM073133.1, read on the forward strand.
TGCTGTTGAAACAGAATCTAATGAAACCCATTTGGTTCCGACATGAGACAAACTGGAAATAATAATCCAAAATCTTCCTGACCACCAGGTTCTGTTGGTGAGACATCTGGTAAAAATGAATCTGGTTCTGAAAGAGTCCAGAAAACAATCAACACCTGAACTTACTGCGTTCAACAGTTGATTCAGAACCAGTTCCTAATATGAGCCGAGCAGAACCCTCCAATGTCCTTTCAGCTGTAATGAACAGAACCAACAGAGGTTCTTGTTCCTGGTTCTATGCTGATGTTCTCCCTCTAGAGACTTTAGCTGATTCAAATCTACAGAAAATTTATTATTATTATTTTTTTTTTTACCCAAAGAACTTTTTAGTGAAACTGGACTTTTTAAACAAAGATTCTGGTTCTGATTAAACAAGGTCCGAACTTACTGGGTCCAACTATCAGCCTGGTTCCAGGTCCAAAGATCATCTTAAATCCGCTGGTACCAGTCACACAGCATGAAGCTCACCAACACAAACTCAGCAGCCAGGTCCATTAATCTAACCAGAACCAAACAGTTTCAGGTTGTTCTGATCCGTTTTAGTACTGGACCGCTTTCAATCCGGTCCAAATATAATCAACCGATAATTAAACGTTTCATCGTATTAATCAGCAAAGCTTCATAGAAAGAACCAGAACTTACTGGGTTCTATGGTGAGTCTGGTTCCAGGTCCAAAGAACATCTTATTGCCATTATTCACACAACATGAAGCTCCACACCATAAACTCAGCAGAACCAATCTGAACCGGGTCCATTCGATAAAGGCTGATTGTAAAGCCCTCCAGAGCAGAACCTCGGGTCAATAACTGCTCATTTTAATAATTCAACATTTTCCTGCTGACCATTTGGTCGTAAACTGACCTGATTTATAACGAGCTACAAAAAGGAGCAGAACTCGGACTCACTGGTGGAGATCAGCAGCTTGGTTCCGGGTCCAAAGTGAACTTTTCTCACTCCGCCGTCAGTCACACAGCAGTCAGCGACTAAACATAAACCTCAGCTGGTTCTGACTGGAAAATCTTGGTTTTAATCCGTGTTTTAGGTTAAATGTGGGCTAAATGGTTCTGATGCTGGTTTCAGGTGATCAACTTTAATGTTTTACTGTTTGGTTCTGAGACTCTTTTGGTTTAACAGATAAAATGATTTTTTAGCAGCAGGTAACAAACACGGTGATTATCTGGAAATAATGAAACGTCTCACTGTTTTCTACGAGCAGAGCGACTCCACGGCCAAACAGAACCTTGGTTCCCCCGAGATTCACACAGTACCACCAACATGAACAAGATCCAGCTCAGCTGATGGAGATGTTTCAGCTGGAGGTCAAGTTTCAGATATTAGCAGATATTATGTGTAGTTTATCAGGAATGAATCCTTTGTAGCATTAAAACATAAAAAGACCTGAAAGGTTCTGATATGACCATATTAAAAATATCATTTTAGGCATATCAGGATTCTGTGGTTTAGGTAATTATTTAGTTCTCATTGTTTCAGTGATTTAATTATTTCTGTAAAGTTTACCAGGAAGTTTCATATGTTGAAAGGGCAGATAAATATTAATGATGATTATAAAATTCCTACCAGACTGGATGAAAAGTTGAGTTTCTTTGCCAAAGATGATTTTAGCAGCACCACCAGTCACACAGCTCACATCATCACGTGAAAAACCTCCAAACTTTAACAGCCTGTCCTCAGTACAATATACTATAATACTATAATATAACGTAGATATAAACTTTCACTGACCATGTAAACAATGTGTTATTCTCAGTCATACTGTGATGTCACGTGTCTTTATATATTTGCATTTTAAAAAAGACTCAAATGTAAAAAAGCCAAATTTACTCAAAGCGTATGCAGATGATGTGAATGTATTTTTCACCCTAAAATAAAATTATGAATCTCTGTGGACTCAGATTGAAAACACATAGAAACAGGTTCTAATGTAATTTTTAAAAGATAATAAACTCACTGTTGTAGATGAAGAGTTGGACTCCAGAACCAAACAGGAGTTTCTGGTAACCAGCCGCAGTCACACAGTTCAGGATCACTCACCAATAACTTAGATTCTTTATACTCAGGAATTTTCAAGTTTTAAGATTAAATCCTGATTTGGTTTAAGATTTGATCGTTAATAAATTCTTGATTAGTGAAAAGTGGCCTCAATATTTCCCTCCATGTTGAACATTTTGGTCATTGAAGTGGCTGCTGGGTTTTGGTTCAGTTTGGTATAAAATGATTATTTCAGAACTGGTTGGTGACGGTTTGAGTTGCCTAATGTTTAATAATCTTACTTATGTGAATTTTCAGCTCAGTTCCTGATCCAAACATCATTCTTCTGGTCCCGTCATTCACCTGCTGACAGGCGGCCCAGCAAAAACTAGCAGATCGGCAGAATGTGGGGTTCTGATCCAATCACTCCAAAAATACTGAGTTCATTTAAACTGTTGATTCACATCATTTAAGTAACTGTAGTTTCATGGTTTAAACTCTATGGTGTCAGAGTATGGGCTGATGAAGATCTAAGTTAAGTGAAAAAAATATTCAGCATTGAAGTTAATGCATATAATACTACGATTTCAGTACAAAGAGCAGGTTTTCTCATTTTTCAGGGTTTATTGGTGAAGTTTTTCTAATTGTTCGTTGGTTCAGGACAGTTCAGAGGGAACTGTTCAGTAAATCAAGTTTGGTGATGAAAACGTTTTATTCTCTGTTTAATCTAATTTTAGTGTTTATCTGGGAGAAAATAATTTTATTATCTGTTTAAATCTATTAACATTCAACCTCAGAGTCAGAATTACAGGAATATTTCTGAATGCATCCGATATCAGAAAACAACACCAGAAACGTTTTATAACGAGCTACAAAGAGGAGCTGAGCTCAAACTCACTGGTGGAGACCAGCAGCTTGGTTCTGGGTCCAAAGTGAAGCTGCAGTAAATCATCACATTAATATTTAACTCATCAATATTCCAGCGTTTGTTTCTATTCAATGATCAGACGCCCTGAGGCTGCTGGTCTTACTGGGTTCTACGTGCAGAGTCGTTCCAGAACCGAAGCGGGTTTTCACTCCATCATTCACACTCTGGGAACCGGCTCAACAAGAACTCAGCGATCCAACAGAGACATCAGGAAAACTCAAAGCAGAAGCTTTTCAGTCCGGTTCTGTTGGGTTCAGCAGCTGTTTTTAATGGAAATGTGAAGAAATGGAGTAGAAACAACAAAGTCATGAAATATTTTATCTAAAACTGACATATTTGTCCCTCTGCAGGTCCATTTGGAAACATTACAGAACCAAATGTTAAGGATATGGGTTCTAATATTTAATATGATTTAGTTTTACTTCCTCCCAACAGTTCAATTTAAATGAGTTTTGACTGTGAAATGATTTTAATAACATATCTGATCCAGCTGATCTGGTTAATGGAGGATCTGAAGGGTGTTATTGGATGTTGAGTTTCACAATAATTACAATAATAGAAATATTTTATCATATGAGACACGTAAGTGAGGACAGACTTAGGTTTAATTTGTCATTATCTTCAGAAGAATTTAGATCTAATCTGATGTAATTCTAGTACCATGCATTCTCCCTGAAATGTTAGGATTACACTGATTTTATGACCAAACTGATGTAAAAGTTTGTAATTAAGCATAAAAGTGAACTCACTGCTCTCTACGACCAGTTTGGATCCTTCTGCAAAGAAAAGTTTCCAGCCTCCTCCTGAAGCAGACACACACTTCATCGGATCTGAGCAAAAACTCCAGACGATTCAGGGCCGAGTGTTTAACGGTTAATATAAAATTTATCACAGGTGCTGATGGACAGATGCAGCATCTTCTGATAAAACTCACATCCTCCACAGTGACGCCTGAACCAGCCGACCGGTCCAGGGACCCTGCCTCTCTCCCTGGGACCGGCTCCGATAAGTTGGATGTCTAAACTGATTTTGAACTCCTCGGCCTGCAGAGCTTCACTTTAAAAGGTTTTGTCTCTCAAATAAAAAAAATGATTATGAACTCGGTTAGTTTTTCAGCTCGGTTTGAAGGTTTCTTCTTTAACGTTGAAACTTTTAATACTCACTGTTTCCTATTACCAGCTGGGTTCCTTTCCCAAATAACAGCTTCCATCCTGCTGCAGAACCAGTCACACCATCGGACTTAAACAAGAACCCAGAAGAACCCGGTGGGATAAAGCTGCTGATCTAGATTATGTTTAAGGGTTTAAGGGTTCCTTCATCATTAATATAGAACAGAAACGACCAACAGGAGTGTCTGATCGGTTCTGGTCCAGAAACCGTTAAACTAGCAGCCGTAGATATTTAACCCAACCATTCATCAATGTTCATCTGTTTGCTTACTTGGTTCCACCATCAGCTTTGTGCCAGAACCAAAGCTGAGTTTGTCGTTTGAGTATCCCTTCACACAGTCAGAACCTCAACTGCAGAAACCCAGAGAGCCTGTAAACCCCAATAGCTGAGTTAAAAATAAGGCTTTTACAGAAATAAAAGGATAGAAATTTGTTGAAGCTGAAGGAAAACTTCAGATTTGAGCTTCTCCAGGCTCTCTGTGCAGTTCTGCAGAACCTGATAACCCGTCCAAGCTCGTCTGAATCTAAATCAACTATCGGTCTGCTCTAGGAACCAGAATAAACGGTCCTGGTAAATCCACATCCGATAAGAAAGTTTGTTCCTGAACAGGTTCTGGAGTCACTGGACCTGGTTCTTCTTTTAAGGATGAAAATATCTGCCTGAAGTCCAGCTGATCAGAAACAAATAATCGTATTATTATTTCATAAAGGATTTACAGTAAATAAACAGAGTTATGTCGTATTTCACTTTAAACTGCAGCTGGTCCTACTGTCTGGGATATAATATGTTGTTATTATTATTGTTGTATAGTAGTAATAGTAGTAATAGTAGTAGTAGAGTCAGGGGTGGCCGAAGAAGCATGTTCCCTTAATTAAGTAAATCTAATTAAGGGAACTTAATTAAGTCATGTATCTCTGTTTGGGTGGTTGAATATAATTCATTTATTAATTAGGATTTATCCACTTTTAATTTTATGCTAAATATTAATTTTAGGCCTATTTGGTTTGATTTGTTTAGAGTCTTTTGTGTTTTTTAACATTTAAAACAGATATTTATCCTATGCATAATAATCAACATAGAAAGTCATTTTTCTGTGAATTTTGCTGTTTCTTTTGTTAAAGATATTAAAACAATTTGGAAAATCTGTCATAAACTGGCCTCCAGTGATACTAAATAAAAGCAGCTGAATTCTGGAGAAATTCTTTCAACATGATCAGACAATAAATATTTCTCATTTTCTCTCAAGATTGAATGAATGAAACTTACTTGACTGAACAACTAGTTTGGTACCAGAACCAAACAGGAGCTTTGTGTTGCCAAAGGTATTCACACAGCAGACAAAATGACGACGTAAACTGATCCATCACAGAAATATTAATTATCATAGAAAGAAATTAACCATTAAATTAAAACTATTTATTCACAATTGTTTAATTGATTTTCTTCGCTGAAGCTGCAGTTTGCAGCCAGCAAACTGAAAATTTTGGCACAAACTGAGGATTATTTTGAGTTTAATCACATTAAAATGTGTTAAAAGAGTTAAACTAAATATATATTTGCATAAAAGACTCACTTGATTCAACCGTCAGTTTGGTGCCGGGACCAAGAATGAATTTTGAATTTCCATAACCAGACACACAATCAGAGAGTCATCAGCATAAAGTCTGATCCCTGACAGGAACCACAAACTACGATAAAACAAATTCGTTTATAAAACACATTTATTCTAGAAGTTAAAGGGAAGAGTCCACCAGCGTTGAACTACTGGGAAACAACTTTATTTCCTAATCAACGTGGTTCAGGTTGTGGTGGAGCGGTATCAGGTAAAGACCCTGATGAGGACCACCAGCCGGATCGCCTTGGTCAGCAGGACTTCAGCCGCTGGAGGACTTACCCTCACCTGACCTTTGACCTCTCTGTTTAAGTTGGGAGTGGGTCAAGTTATTTCAGAAACTATTGTAACTGCGGTTAGAAAACCCTTTATTTAATCTAAAGTTTAATCCCTCAACATATAAAGGCAAAGGCAAACTTTCTTGTCTGAATGATCAGTTTGGTCCCAGAACCAAAGAGGGTCTTAGAGCCATAACCAGACACACAGTCCGACTGTCTGCAGTAGGAACTCTGATCCATGACGGGAAACAAACTACTGACAGAACTTAACTGTTTAGCTGTCTGTTTGAGCTTTTTTTCTACAAGATATTTGAAAAATACTGTTATACTGTTATACTGAATCTAGATTTAAAAGAAAACATGAGTCCAGTAAGTACGGTTGGGTTACATTTGTAAATACATTTCTTTGTATAACAGAATCAAAACTTACTCGTCTGAACCGCCAGTTTGGTACCAGAACCAAAGATGAGTTTAGTCCCATAATCCTTCACACAGCAGGAACGAGCCTGACAGTAACTCTCGGGTATTAACAAGTTTAAAATCTGGGATCCGTGTCATTAATTCAGTTTGTTTTTCTGCTTAAATCTGGGAGGAATGAATTCACAGCACTGAGAAAACAGTTTTGGTTTCACATGGACTCATTATTCTACACTTTAAAGTCTGACAACAGAAGGATTTCAAATAAGCATCTTCTGGTGTCCGAGTTTTATTAAATCTGATTCCTAACCCAGGTTTAAAGCCAGACTTTTGTTCCTAACAGTTTTAAAACTAATATCTACTCACGCTTCTCAGCTGACAGTCTGGTTCCCCTCCCAAAGACGATCTTCCAGCTTCCAGTCACACTGTATTCAGGCTCTGAACTAAAACTGACAACCCTTGGCTCAGATTTCACAGTAAATCCAGCATCTTTAGCAGAATATTAACACGTTTTGGGATAATGTTTCTGGAACAAGATTCTGTTTTATCATTGTGTGTCTGTAGTGTCACATTTTTATGTAGTGAAATCATAGAAAATGTTATATTTTTAAATATATTACAATAGTTTTATAGATCGATTTTATAGATTCAGGACTGAAATAAATAACAGAATCATTACTAAAGGCGGTTAGATCCTGATGTAAGAAATAAACTCGGTTTACATGATGAGTCAAATAAAATCACATAATCAGCTCATTCCTGACGGTCCTGCTGCGGTTTTCATCCATTTTACAGTAAAAGTTTCGTTCAGCACAAAAGTTTGGAATTAGAACAAAATAGTTCAAATGTACTGGAGGACCAGATGTTTTTTGTTACTCACTGCTTTGTGTCGTTAGTTTAACTCCTCTCCCAAAGATCAGCTTTCTGGCTCCTGTTGCTGTCACACAATAACTGTGACCTGAACAGAAACTGCTGAAACGTTTCAGCCGCATTCCTTCGCTCAGAAGGATATTTGTATTTATTAAAGAATAAAAGGCTCTTCACCAGACAAAGAGATTCATGATACTACTGATTATTAAACACACGGGTCACTTTGAGCTCTGATTTGGTGTTTAACTTTGGTCCAAAAGATTTCTGAACACATAAACCCTCAAACAAGCAGATAATTAGTTATTTTATAATAATATCGTTTAAAAACAACTTTGAAACATTTAGCATTTAAATATTAGTCAGTGGATTATTAAATATGATATCTTAAATATGATCTGACTGAATTATTATTTAACTCATCGTTTACTAAAATTAAAAGAACTTACTGGTTTCTATGAAGACTTTGGTTCCTTTTCCAAATATGAGTTTATAGTTTCCTGCTGCAGACACACAGTCAGGCGAACCCGAACAATTACTGCAGCATCAGGTCCACTGCTGCTTTACGTCGTTTTTTAACTCCTAAGTAGTTAAACTACATGACTAAAGAAAATTAGGTTCAAAGAAACAGCTTCTAAATGTAATTGACTTAACGTCCAAGTAAAATACGTCTTAAATGACATAAAGAAAGTTTTTATCAAGTAGAAATATGAAGCGCTCTATAGTTGGAGTTTTAAACAAGCAAGGCAGCAAAATAAGTGACTGATGTTGGATTTGAGATGTACTCACTGGAGAACACAGCAAGTTTGGTTCCAGAACCGAAGATGAGTTTAACAGAACCAGAACTCTTCCCACTCTGAGAAACTCTTCCACATGAACTCAGCCATGAAACAGGATTGGTTCAAAATGGACTAAACGGATTTAAAGAGTTTTTTTAACTAACATGGGAATAAAAACATTTAAAATAAAAGTGTGAGGATTTAACTCTGAATTCAAAATTATTTGAATTTTACTTTAAAGTTTCCGTATAAAAGCTTCAATGTTGATCGTAGAATGTTTGTTTAAAATAAAGGAACATATTTTTTGATGTGGTTCTTTATAATTATGTGTTGATTCTATAACTTATATATATAAATTAAATATTATATATTTACCATTAGTGACGTTTTTCTGTTAAAAATAACTGTTAATGACTGTTTATTACTTTTTATGTAAGTTTAGTAAATATCTACACATATGTTTAAATTTTTAAAATGCTCTTTAAGCCATGAAAACCATTTTCTCAGTTTTAATCCAGCTGAAGGAGACCTGAGATCTGAATGAATGTAAATTCATTCATCCAAAACTTAATTTGTTCGTTTTAGCAGAACTTTACCAACAAACTGACCATAAGAGTAAATAATAAACTACTCACTGCTTTCTATGGCTAATCTGGCTCCTTTTCCAAAAGTCAGTTTAAGGTTTCCTGATCCAGTTGTCACACAGTGAATCTGCTCTGAACAATATCTGCAGAGAGGCCCGGTTAGGTCCGTTTCCATGTTTCAGTACCAGCTAACACCGTTACTGTCACATCTATTGGTTGTAAAAAATAACTACATTTAGGTTTGAAATGGCTAAAGTTCAAACCTCCATAACCATAAAAACGTTGATGGTCCTGAATTGATCAATGTTGACATTTGACCCTAACTGGGCTGCAAGAACTTCAATTAAATCATTTTTGTGTGAAGGTTTTATTTTCTACTCCACCAGACATGTCTCTCATGTAAAATTTGACTGATTTAAGTATAAAACTGTAAAAAAAAAACTTTTCTGGTTTAGATTAGTAAAAGTTGTCCAACTTACTTGAATCAACAGTCAGTTTTGTTCCTGAACCGAAGATGATTTTAGCTCCAGACCCACTCTGACAAACACTGCAGCATCAACCGTCTGCACCTCTAAATCCAAACCTTTTCATGATTTACAAGCAAATAGCAGGTTTTATATAAACTTTACATCAGCTCACAAGATAGGACAAAAAACTACTAGAACCGACTGTTTTAGTTTGAATTATTTAGCTGAATTAATGTCTATTTTCTGGTCAAACAGCAGCAGGTGAATCCCCATCGCTGCAGCTTCTAAAGAAGCCAAAGAGGGAATCACATCATCTGCATATAATTAATTTTTCACCAATATTACTGTATTAACGAGTTCTAACCGGCTTGAAGCCAGACGGATCAAATGTTTGGTATTTAGCTATTTATTACCTCTAAAAGTTTTCGGCGAGATTCAGAATATCAGTAAAAAATTTCTGTTTTATGCAAACCAGAAAAAAAAATTTATACTCACGAGATTCAACAGTTAACTTTGTTCCTTCTCCAAAAATGATTTTCGTGTTTCCAGATCTAGTCACACAGCAGAGCGGCTCTCAACAAGAACCATCAGAACCAAGCAGCTTTTTGGTACCATGCAGAGGAAATATTTGTGGATTATTGGAGTATTTTTGGGGATTTTGTGAAGAATTAGCAGATTATTCTGCAGGATGTGAATCTTTGGTTCCTCTGATGGCATTTCATTACATGTAAATGTTAAAGAAAACCTTGTAGCTGTTTTCTAGGATTTATATGATTAGTTGGGATTTATATAAATATATTTCTGCTGCATATTTACCATCAGAATCTAAGATCATTTATCCCAATGAATCAAACGATGGAGAAAGAAACAGTCAAACTTACTTAAATGAACACTGAGTTTGGTTCCGGTACCAAAGATGAGTTGGTTGCCAGAAAAAGACACACTCTGATAAACAGAACCTCACAAACCAGAACCGCCTGTCTGAGCTGCAGTTGTTGGGTCCAATAAACCAATTCCTCTTCAGAACCAGAACTTTAGGAGTATTTAGTCTAAATGTGGCTTCATGTTCTTTATGGAAAAAGAACTTTAATGTCCATCAGTGTTTGGGTTCATCAATATTTAACCAGAAGAATTTAACAGCATCATCTGCATAATGTTGAACGTTTTAATTTGTCCTTTAGCTCCCAGCAGCAGTCAATTATATATTTCAGTTTCAATATCTTAATAAGTTTATATAAAGATACTGGCTGGCAAAATGTAAATTAAATCGTCTTTAAAACTCTTTTGTCAGCTCGTGATTAATATGCTAAACAAGCTTGATATAATAATCGGAAAAAACTTTTATACTCACGAGATTCAACAGTTAGCTTTGTTCCTTCACCAAAAAATAATTTTTTGTTTCCACTTCCAGTCACACAGCAGAGCTGCTCTTAACAAGAACCAGCAGAACCAAGCAGCTTTTTGGTACCATGCAGAGGAAATATTTGTGAATTATTGGAGTATTTTGGAGAATTTGACGAGGAATCAGCAGATTATTCTGCAAGATGTAAATCTTTGGTTCCTCTGTTAACATTTTATCACATATAAATGTTAAAGAAAACCTTGTAGCTGTTTTTCTATGATTATCTATGATTAGTTGGGTTTTAAAAGTAAAGGAATCAATACGGAGAAAATGTAAGTTTGCATTAAAGGAGCCATTGACAGAAAGTGTTAAACCAGAGATTTACTGTAACTTTCTATCAAGTTACTCCTGTTGCTCCATAACTGACAGATATGTTCTGATATTCAGATTTTACTGTAAAGATCTGAGGATAAATATGACACTCACTGCTGTGTATGATCAGTCGGGTTCCAGTTCCAAACAGAAGTTTATTGTTTCCAGTCACACAGAGAATCAGTTCCTCACAATAAGCACATCAGGCTGAATCAGTCCTTTACCAGAAAATATCAGCTCATAACGTATCAGGATACTTAACATTTCAAACAATTTGGTTCAGATTTTAGGGTAAAACAATAAAGAATTTCATTTTCATAAAGTGATAATTAAGTTTTGTTTATTCCACCTCAATTAAGTGAAATTTCAATTTTTTTATATTAGTTAAAAAAGTTTCTTAAGCTAAGACTGTTATCTGTTTCATGAGCTTTGGATAAATGAAGGGAAATGTCACCAATAGTCTGATTGATGCTGATATTAAAGAAATATTGCATGGTTTCATTACTGGACAATTAATATATTTATGCTGCATATTTACCATCAGAATCTAAGATCATTTATCCCAATAAAGCAAACGATGGAGAAAGAAACAGTCAAACTTACTTAAATGAACACTGAGTTTGGTTCCGGTACCAAAGATGAGTTGGTTGCTAGAATAAGACACACTCTGATAAACAGAACCTCACAAACCAGAACCGCCTGTCTGAGCTGCAGTTGTTGGGTCCAATAAACCAATTCCTGTTCAGAACCAGAACTTTAGGAGTATTTAGTCTAAATGTGGCTTCATGTTCTTTATGGAAAATTAACTTTAATGCCCATCAGTGTTTGGGTTCATCAATATTTAACCAGATAAATGTAACAGCATCATGTTGAACGTTTTTATGTGTCCTTTAGCTCCAAGGAGCAAATTAAATATTTATGTTTCAATATCTCTATAACTTTATATAAAGATACTGGCTGGCAAAATGTAAATTAAATGGTCTTTAAGACTCTTTTGTCACCTCATGATTAATGTGCTAAACGAGACTGATATCATAATCGGAAAAAACTTTTATACTCACGAGATTTAACAATTAAGTGTGTTCCTTCTCCAAAAAGTACTTTTCTGTTTCCAGTCCCAGTCACACAGCAGAGCTGCTCTCAACAAGAACCAGCAGAACCAAGCAGCTTTTTGGTACCATGCAGAGGAAATATTTGTGAATTATTGGAGTATTTTGGAGAATTTGATGAGGAATCGGATTATTCTGCAGGATGTAATAAAATGTCATCAGAGGAACCTGTGATGACATTTTATCACATATAAATGTTAAAGAAAACCTTGTAGCTGTTTTCTATGATTTTCTAGCATTAGTTGGGATTTAACAGTAAAGGAATCAATACAGAGAAAATGTAAATTTGCATTAAAGGAGCCATTGACAGAAAGTGTTAAACCAGAGATTTACTGTAACTTTCTATCAAGTTACTCCTGTTGCTCCATAACTGACAGATATGTTCTGATATTCAGATTTTACTGTAAAGATCTGAGGATAAATGTGACACTCACTGCTGTGTATGATCAGTCGGGTTCCGGTTCCAAACAGAAATTTATTGTTTCCAGTCACACAGAGAATCAGTTCCTCACAATAAGCACATCAGGCTGAATCAGTCCTTTACCAGAAAATATCAGCTCATAACGTATCAGGATACTTAACATTTCAAACAATTTGGTTCAGATTTTAGCGTAAAAACATTAAAGAATTTCATTTTCATAAAGTGATAACTAATTTTTGTTTTTATTGACCATCAGTGTTTGGGGACTGTTTCCAGGTTCTTCAATATTTAACCAGATGAATTGAACAGCATCATCTGCATAATGTTGAATGTTTTTAATGTGTCCTTTAACTCCCAGCAGCAGTCAATTATTCCATGACTACTATTAAACATCTAATTTTATCACCTTATTTCAGCGTTAATACTCACTGGTCTCTGCTGTCAGTTTGATCCCGTTTCCAAAAAACATTTTCTGGTTTGAAGACGTCATCACACAGTCTGTGTGACCAGAACAATAACTAACGTTCAAGCATCCAGTTCAGAAGCAGAAATATTAGACAAAAGAAAACCTGTTTAAAATGCTAAACATCAAAGTTTTGGCTGCAGAAATAAAGTTTAATCTAATTAAATTTTCATGGACAGATTTATCAAAGTCTACATTTGGAGTCTATATTGTAGTATTTTACACGTTGGGACAAGACGGATCATAAATTAAAATCCAAACTCTCCATGAAACAAACTAAACGTAAATCAGAATTGCAGTCAGATTCATGAAAACTATGTTTAAACTTTCAGCGACAGAGAAACTCTTTAACAGTAACTATAAAAAATTTAATTCACAATATACTTTTCTTCATCACGTTACGCTGGTAAAAGATTTAAAAAATGTTTTAATTTGGTCAAATTTTTTATATTGTGCCCTAAAGAGATAATCTTCTGAAACATTTATCCTAGTTTAATATCTACATTTTCCTGTGGTTTATTAGTGTACTTGGCCTCTTGATAAACACACAGAATATTAGTACAAACCGGATATAAATCAGTTAATCAGTATTGTTCCTTTATGGATGCTGTAAACTGATTTACGCCATTTTGACTGAACAGAATCCAGCTATTTTAATGAAACTTCAGTGTTCTGCCTTTAGATTTGAATAAAAACTGGATTTCAACATTTAAATTCAGATATTAGACCAGAGTACTCACTGGTCTCTGTGGTTATTCTGGTCCCTGGTCCAAACAGCAGCTTGGTGTTCCCAGTGTTCTTCACACAGCCCCTCAGAACTCAACAAGAACCCCAGAACCAACCTCGGCTCAGGTTCTTAAACTCCTGAAGACACTTATGCTTTGAATTTTCCAGTTTGTTTCTGCTGTTGTGAAGATTAGTGTCTGCCTGATAAAGGCTAGACTATTTAATAAACGGTAATGTTTCATTAATGAATTACTGCTGAATCTACTGGTTCACATTTAAAAGGTTTCTAAACAGAAACCAGGATAGATGTATGGGTTGATTAAAACATTAAGAAAAAGTTTCCATGTCATTTTAAAACTCATTCTGAACAACAAACGTCCCAGCAGCTCGTTTCTGTGACCTACAGCCAGACGGCCGCTCTCTGAAGAGAAAACAGGGTTGATCTGAACTTTTCACACCAACTGGGACAATAATCAACGTTATGGAGCAACAAGCTAAAACTTCCCCGTTTTTAACTGTGGGTTCCTGATGATGAGGAAAATATCAAAGATCCTGGAAAATATTTTCACCAAATATCAACAATTATTGACCACCTTGGTTGTGACTGACCTTTAAACAACATTGTTTGATCCTAAAATTTCTAGCTTGCAGGCTGCCTCTAGTTTTAATGTCTTAAAGCTTAAATTATTGTTTACATAGAGAAGAGACTCACGTGTTTCTACCGTCAGTTTGACTCCAGATCCAAATGTAGTTTTAGCTGTGTTTGTCTCACAGCAGGAAGTTAAGGCACAAAAACCAGAACAGCTCCATATTTGTTCTCATCGTTTCGTTCTGGAGACAAAACCATCAGCTTTGGTTTTGGGAACAGTTAAAACGTTTTTTTAAATGTTGTTAAACATATTTTTAGCCAGTTTTTGTCTCTTTTGCTACAACATCTTAACGGTCCTGTTACTCAGAGATTTTCAGAGTTAGCTGGAAGAAAACCAGATAAACAATCAGGAATTTTCGCCCTAACTTTGACTTAAACGCTAAGATCAGGGATTCAGTTGATTTAATTTTGATTCAAACGTCATTGAAAGACAGAAAAGAAACATTTAGATTCCTGAGGTTGATTAAAATGTCAGATAATATCTTTATAATAACTATGAATGAGCAGAATGATCACAAATGTTTCCACTTACTGAATGAAACTCGCAGTTTTGTGCCTTTTCCAAAAATAATCTTGTTAACATTCACACTGTGGGACGACCCAGTTCACAAACTGCCAGCAGGGAAAGAACCTGAAGGTTGTAGAACAACTTTCAGGTTCTGGACAAAAAGAATTAATTATTATTTTTCTATCACATCCCTAAAATGTTTCCTTATTTTGCTTTTTAGTTTCCAAATTTGTATCTGACTTTGAGTCCGAGTTAAAACAGAGAGCAGCGACGAGTCCAATTGTTCAGACTGACAGAGTGATGAAAGCAGGATTAATATCTGATAGTTGTAACAAATTATTTAGATTTTACACATTTTTATTTGGTTCTATTTTTAAGTACTATATCAAATTATTAGTTAGACTTATTAAAATTATTTAATTTCAATTTTCTGGTCAAAGAGCAGCAGGTGAATCACCATCGCTGCAGTTTGGATAGAAGTCAAAGAGAAAATAACATCGTCTGCATATTCTCAACGTTTCTCCACCATTATTCATAATCGGGTATTTTAGTTCTACTGCAGAGTCTGATTTATAAATACGTGTAAATGTGTTTATAATAAAGTTGTTTATCATTGATACTCACTGCTTTCTACACTAAGTTTGATCCCATTTCCAAAGAAGAGTTTCCAGTTTCCAGTCGAAGTCACACAGTCAGTCTGACGTTAACATAAACCGTTTACTGGAGACAACAGACGACTGATTTCTGCTGCTTTCAAACTGGTGACCATTGAATTACAATGGACTACCACTCAATTATCTGTAAAACTATTGTATTATAAACTAATCTAAGAAAGCTCTTTTCAGTTTTAACCAACCCGATGTCAGATGGATCAAATGTTTGGGATTTTGTTGTTTATTACATTTACAATTATTCAGTGAAATTCAAAATATCATTAAAAAATTTCTTGATTTATGAACCAGACCAGAAAAACTGTTATACTCACGAGATTCAACAGATAACTTTGTTCCTTCTCCAAAAAGTATTTTTCTGTTTCCAGATGTAGTCACACAGCAGAGCTACTCTTAACAAGAACCAGCAGAACCGAGCAGCTTTTTGGTGCCATGCAGAGGAAATGTTGGCGGATTAATGGAGTAGTTTGGAGAATTTGATGAGGAATTAACTGATTAATCTGCTGGATGTGAATCTTTGATAACTCTAATAACATTTTATTACATGTAAATGTTAAAGAAAACCTTGTAGCTGTTTTTCTAGGATTTTCTAGGATTGGTTGGAATTTTAAAGTATTTATATAAATATATTTCTGCTGCATATTTACCATCAGAATCTAAGATCATTTATCCCAATAAAGCAAACGATGGAGAAATATTCAAACTTACTTAAGTGAACAAAGCTTAAATTATTGTTTACATAAAGAAGAGACTCACGTGTTTCTACCGTCAGTTTGACTCCAGATCCAAACGTAATTTTATCTGCATTTGTCTCACAGCAGGAAGTTAAAGCACAAAAACCAGAACAGCTCCATAATTGTTCTAATCGTCTGGTTCTGGAGACAAAACCGTCAGCTTTGCTTTTAAGAACAACTAAAAAGTTTTTTTAAATGTTATTTTTATCCACATTTTATCTCCTTTGCTTCAACATCTTTACGGTTCTGTCAGTCAGAGAATAGTGAAAAAATGTTCTGTTGAAGCAACTAAAATCTTGGGTGAAGTCATTTTGCAGTTTTAAAAGCAGATTTCCAACATTTCTTCTATTAATGAAACTAATTAAAGGTCACATCTAAAGTCTTATATCTTGTTCTGAATAAACCGGTTCCAGGTCCAAAGACCCGTTTACCTCCAGCAGCAGCAGGATTCAGAGAACCAGCTTAGTTAGGTTCATATTAACTAAATACTGACTTTCTTACTGAATTCAGACTTTTTTAAGCTGAAACAGTAAACCTGACTTTAGTGGATTTTTGCAGAGAGCAGAAAAGATTCACTGCTGGTTTAAAACTCACTGTTTTCAACGTTTAATTTGGTTCCAGCTCCAAAGACGATCCGTTCTCCTGCTCCGAAATTCACACCCCATGAAAGTTCTGAACAGAAACCCGGTTCTGGTTGAACCCAGTTCACCTCAAGCGGTTCTAATGTCTGCTGCACAGCGCGTTTTGGAACAGATTAACGTATTATCGGCCAGAATTTGATGATTCAGCGGTTACGATTTTATGATGCAAAATGATATATTTGCAATTTAATGAGCTTTAAGGTGAAATAAACTCATTAGAATAATTTCAGCATAATAAACTTTTGATGTGAAACGTGTCCTAAAGTGTTTATTCTAAAGACGTTTCTTTGATTATTTCATCATTTATCCTTAAATTCATTTTCTTAACCTTAAACAGAAATGCTTCTTTCTTCCACTTTGGGTCAGAAAGGCAAACTTACCGGGCCCAACGGCTAGTCTGGTACCAGGTCCAAAGAACATCTTGTACTGACTCGCTCCAGTAGTCACACAGCACCGGGTTCCAGAACAAGAACCCAACGAGCCGCTCCAGAACGGTTCAGTGTTTTACTACGGTTACATTTTACTCCCCCTGCAGAAATTCTCACGTTCTGTTGGGTTCTGTTGATTCTCGTGTTCTGTTGGGTTCTGTTGATTCTCGTGTTCTGTTGGGTTCTGTTGATTCTCGTGTTCTGATGGGTTCTGTTATTATTTTTTCTACAGGATTCGTGTAAAAAATCTGAAACTTTTAGGATTCTCATTAAAATCTTCCCTCTCTAATAACCCAGAAACACCTTTTGGACCTTTCAGTTTTCCTGCTGCTGCTGCCCCAAATAAAAACTACAGGATCTAATCAGAACCTTACTGGGTCTGACCGCTAGCCTGGTTCCAGGTCCAAAGAACATCCTAGCAGAATTCACACAGCATGAATAGGAACTTTCCATCAGGGTGAGCAAGATTTGGACTCTTCGGAACCAAACCCAGACCTGTGTTAACAAAAAACTAACTGGGATTTTAATGTTTCTGACCCGCTGGCAGCAAATTCATCTGATTGTTGCAATTTTAAAGAATACTGGTTCCCCAGAAAGTTCTGTTCAGTTCTGTTCAGTTCTGTTCAGTTCTGTTCAGTTCTGTTCTGTTCTGTTTGTTTGAATTGATCATATTTCGCAGTGTGGCCGGTCCAATTTTAAAAATATTTACATAATGAGTGTAATGAGATCATGTTCTGCATCAGGACTCACCGGGTTCTATGGTAAGCCTGGTTCCGGGTCCAAAGATGATTTTATCGGCACCAAAATTCACACAACATGAAGCTTCAGAACCAAAACCCCACGCTGACAAGCAGCAGCTTCTCCTGACAATTATTTCCCAGAAGATTTTAAATCGATCGTCACAAAAGTTAGAAAATCTCTTCAGTACCGGAATCGGACCTTTGCAGAATTTCACATCAGAACTTTTTATTTCTTTTCTAACACTTTTAAACCAGTCTTTACAAAGAAGTTCTGGTTTATTTTGGCTTGACTGACTTTATGAGTCTAACTCAGTCGGAACCTGCGGGTCAGAATCAGAACTTACTGGGTTCAGTGGTTAGTCTGGTTCCAGGTCCAAAGAACATCTTGTTGAATCCTCCAGTATTCACACAGCGTGAAGCCCAGTGGCAGAAACTCAGCCGGTAGAACCAGAACCAGAACTCGGTTCTATCACAACCGAAGTACGAATGGATAGAAAAGTTCTGCATTAAAACCCGAATAAAATCTTTTTTATTTAGTTTTCATATCAGAAAACGACTTTAAAGGCGATGAGAAATAATCACATTTTATCCAGCTGGTTCTTCTGCTGACATCAGAACCGGTCCGGTCCGGACTGTCCTGGTTCCACCACTAATCATTACTAACCAGAATAATATCTGAAATAAGTTCAAACTTCTCATGACAATAAGGAGATTTCAGCTCTTACTGGGTCCAACCGTGAGCCTGGTTCCGGGTCCGAACAGAACCTTAAATCCACCTCCGGTATTCACACAGCATGAAGCTCAGGGACAGAAACCCAGCAGCTGGTTCTGTTAATGAGGAGTTTAACTGGACCCGGCTGTTCAGAATGTTCTGATGAGATATTTGGGTCATGGATTTATCTTCAGAAGACGGTTCTGGTAGTGATGAAGCCCAAAAGGATCAGAACTTACTGGGTTTGACGGTCAGACTGGTGCCGTGACCAAAGATCACAGCATGAAGCTCAGTGACTCAAACCGGTTCTGGTCGACCCGACTCCACTCACAAAAGAACCTTTTGTTCATTTTTTAAACACTAAAGTATTTTAACTTTAAAAACTTTTTTTCATTTTCAGCCCAGAAATCAAACTTTAAACCGTTTGGTCTGAACTAAACGATCAACCAGAACCGGTTCTGAGTCCAGTCCAGTTCTGGATTCAGAAGCGAAATGACCGATTTAAAGTAAAACCTCTAAACGGGCTTATCAGAACTTACTGGGTCCGACGGTCAACGTGGTTCCGGCTCCAAACAGGAGCTTGACTCCACCGGATCCAGTCACACAGCAGGACTCTCCTCAACAAGAACTCGGTTCTGACAGGTTCTGCTTCACTTGTCCAATCAGAACCGGATCCAATACTTTCTACGTCTTTAATTTTAAACATTTTTTACATTCCCGACCCGGACGGATCCATCGTTTAAGAACTGAAACTGTTTTGGTTCTGAATCTTCAGATCTGAGTCGATCTGAAATCAGAAACACTCACTGGGTCCAAACATTAAAAACTGGTTCCAGAACCAGAACTGAGACCCAGTCCACTGGTATCAGTAACCCGGAACATAAGCAGCTGCATCTGCCTGATGTTTATCAGAACCAGTTTGGGTTTGAGATTTAAACCTCTAAGATGATACCATCTCCTCTGACATCAGAACCCGGACCTGTGAGGCTCAGATCAACAGACCAGAACCAACTGGGTTCAACGGTCAATCTGGCTCCAGATCCAAAGAAGTTCTCACTTTCATCTCTGAGAGATTTCACACATTCAGAGCAGAACCAGAACCAGAACCAAATAAACTGTAACAGAACCAACAAATCCAATAATCTGTTCGTCTACGAGTTTAAAAGTTCTTCCAGAACATTTTAGGACCAAATGTTGCATCTCAAGAACCTCCAACTGGAACCACGAAAGGTCAAAATACAAACTTACTGGGTTCTATGGTGAGTCTGGTTCCGGTTCCAAAGAACATCTTATTGGCAGTATTCACACAGCATGAAGCTCCAGAACAGAAACTCAGCAGAACCAATCTGAACCGGGTCCATTTCATAAAGGCTGATTCTAAAGACGTTCTGAGCAGAACCTCGGGTCAATAACTCATTAAAACACCTAAACACTTGGTTCTGGTTGAGTTCTAAAGAATTTATGGTTTTTTTGTCCGGTAACAGAACCTTCCCGTAGAGATGTGGTTTCTATTATCGGGTCGGGTTTTCATCAAACGGTTCCAGAACCTTTTATTCATCTCTAAACATTTTAGCAGAAAACATTTCAGGGAAAAAGACCAGAAATGAAACCAGAACCAGAACTTACTGGGTCCAACTATCAGTCTGGTTCCAGGTCCAAATATCATCTTATATCCACCGGTACCAGTCACACAGCATGACGACCCACAGCACAAACGGGTTCATGACAAACAGAACCAGGTTCTTTAGAAAACCCGGTTTCAGACCCAAACATGAACAGTTTAGTTTCTAATTTCTGATTCTGTTGTAGAAACAGAATCTAATGGAACCCATTTGGTTCTGACCCGAGTCCAACTGGAAATAATAATCTAACAACTTCCTGACCTTCAGGTTCTGTTGGTGAGACATCTGATACAAAACAGAACAGTTAGAACCAGAACTTACTGGGTTCTATGGTGAGTCTGGTTCCGGTTCCGAAAACAATCTTGTTTCCTTGATTCACACAGCATGAAGCTCCAGAACAGAAACTCAGCAGAACCAATCTGAACCGGGTCCATTTCAGAAAGGCAGATTCTAAAGACGTTCTGAGCAGAACCTCAATAACTCATTAAAACACCTAAATTCTTGGTTCTGGTTGAGTTCTAAAGACTCAGTTATTTCTTTATCCTTCAACAGAACCTTCCCGTAGAGATGTGGTTTCTATTATCGGGTCGGGTTTTCATCAAACGGTTCCAGAACCTTTTTTTCATCTCTAAACATTTTAGCAGAAAACATTTCAGGGAAAAAGACCAGAAATGAAAGCAGAACCAGAACTTACTGGGTCCAACTATCAGTCTGGTTCCAGGTCCAAATATCATCTTATTTACACCGGTACCAGTCACACAGCATGACGACCCACAGCACAAACGGGTTCATGAGAAACAGAACCGGGTTCTGTAGCAGAACTGGTTCCAGGTGAAGATTTTTAATTTCAAAGATTCTATTTTCTGATTTTACAACATTTTGTTTGTTTCTCTGAGAAAAAGTCCAAAAACTCCCTGATCTGCAGGTTCTGGTGAGACAACATCTGGTACAAAACGGACCTGGGTCTGATTAGAGAGCAGAAAACAGGATCAGAACTTATTGGGTTCTGTGGAACCAGAACAGCTGAATATCAACAGAACCTCATTTACCCCAAATAGAAAAGAAATTATCTAAATATTTCATTTGAGGATTTTTTTTTGTTCTAAAAGAAAAAATTCAATAATAAATAATTACGGAACCACCTGGTTCTGGTGCTAATAGAACATGGTTACCATAAAACAAACAAAACTAAGTTCTTTCAGAACTTACTGGGTTCAACGGTTAAATGGGTTCCGGTTCCAAAGAGGAGCTTTTGGTTTCCTTGATACACACACCATGAAGCTCCAGAACAGAAACTCAGCAGAACCAATCTGAACCGGGTCCATTTCATAAAGGCTGATTCTAGAGACGTTCTGAGCAGAACCTCGAGTCAATAACTCATTAAGACACCTAAACACTTGGTTCTGGTTAAGTTCTAAAGAATTTATGGGGTTTTTTTGTCCGGTAACAGAACCTTCCCGTAGAGATGTGGTTTCTATTATCGGGTCGGGTTTTCATCAAACGGTTCCAGAACCTTTTTTTCATCTCTAAACATTTTAGCAGAAAACATTTCAGGGAAAAGACCAGAAATGAAACCAGAACCAGAACTTACTGGGTCCAACTATCAGTCTGGTTCCAGGTCCAAATATCATCTTATATCCACTGGTACCAGTCACACAGCATGACGACCCACAGCACAAACGGGTTCATGACAAACAGAACCAGGTTCTTTAGAAAACCCGGTTTCAGACCCAAACATTAACAGTTTAGTTTCTAATTTCTGATTCTGTTGTAGAAACAGAATCTAATGGAACCCATTTGGTTCTGACCCAAGTCCAACTGGAAATAATAATCTGACAACTTCCTGACCTTCAGGTTCTGTTGGTGAGACATCTGATACAAAACAGAACAGTTAGAACCAGAACTTACTGGGTTCTATGTTGAGTCTGGTTCCGGTTCCAAAGATCATCTTGGTCCCAGTATTCACACAGCATGAAGCTCCTCAACAGAAACTCAGCAGAACCAATCTGAACCGGGTCCATTTCATAAAGACAGATTCTAAAGACGTTCTGAGCAGAACCTCAATAATTCATTAAAACACCTAAATTCTTGGTTCTGGTTGAGTTCTAAAGACTCAGTTATTTCTTTATCCTTCAACAGAACCTTCCCGTAGAGATGTGGTTTCTATTATCGAGTCGGGTTTTCATCAAACGGTTCCAGAACCTTTTTTTCATCTCTAAACATTTTAGCAGAAAACATTTCAGGGAAAAAGACCAGAAATGAAAGCAGAACCAGAACTTACTGGGTCCAACTATCAGTCTGGTTCCAGGTCCAAATATCATCTTATATGAACCGGTACCAGTCTAAAAATAATAATCTAACAACTTCCTGACCTGCAGGTTCTGACATCTGATAAAATTAATCTGGTTCTGAAAAGAGTGCAGAAAACAATCAGCACCAGAACTTACTGGGTTCAACGGTTAAATGGGTTCCAGTTCCAAAGAGGAGCTTTTGGGTTCCTTGATTCACACACCATGAAGCTCCTCAACAGAAACTCAGCAGAACCAATCTGAACCGGGTCCATTTGATAAAGGCTGATTCTAGAGACGTTCTGAGCAGAACCTCGGGTCAATAACTCATTAACACCTAAACACTTGGTTCTGGTTGAGTTCTAAAGAGTAGATTTTTTCTGACCCGTCTTAGTTCTGATCTGAAGTACTGAACCTCTTTCGACCCGGTCCAAACATCATCAGCCAATGATTAAACGTTTCAATCAGTGAAGCTTCTTAGAAGAAACCAGAACTTACTGGGTTCTATGGTGAGTCTGATTCCGGTTCCAAAGACAATCCGGTTCTGATTGGCGTTCACACAGTGTGAAACATCCTGACCCAAACTGGATTCATGAGCAGCAAACATTTTAAATGTGCAGGAGGTCCGTTTAAATCATGCATTTCATTCACAATCAGAACCAGAACTTTCTGGGTTCAGTGGGTAAACCGATCCCAGAACCAAAGATTCTTTAACGCTGATCAGAAACGGGCCAGAACCCAGAACCTGAAAATATCCCTGTCTGGAATTATGAGAGACAGTTTGAAATAAAAGGATCATTTAGCATTTTTATCCAGGGAGACATTTTAAAGTTGGTTCCGTACGATTATTGAGGTTCTAGCAGTTTGAATTTAGTTTAGAGAACAGAACCAAACATTAGTCGTTAGTTAGATGGATGTTTATGAACAATAATCACTAACGGATTTTAAATCCAGCAAAGCTCTGGTCAACAATCAGGTCCGATATGTGGGTTTCTCTGGAGGTTCTGGTTCCAGGTCCAAACAGTAGCAGAACCGGACCCATAATCAGCATCAGGTCTGATAAAAACACATTTTAGGCTTTCGATGATTTTACCAGAACTTACTGGGTTCTATGGTGAGTCTGGTTCCAGGTCCAAAGAACATCTTATCGGCAGCATTCACACAGCATGAAGCTCCAGAACAGAAACTCAGCAGAACCAATCTGAACCGGGTCCATTTCAGAAAGGCTGATTGTAAAGCCCTCCTGAGCAGAACCTCGGGTCAATAACTGCTCATTTTAATAATTCAACATTTTAAGTACTGAACCACTTTCAACCCGGTCCAAATATCATCAACCAATAATTAAACGTTTCATGCTATCAATCAGCAAAGCTTCATAGAAAGAACCAGAACCAGAACTTACTGGGTTCTATGGTGAGTCTGGTTCCAGGTCCAAAGAACATCTTATCGGCAGCATTCACACAACATGAAGCTCCACACCATAAACTCAGCAGAACCAATCTGAACCGGGTCCATTTCAGAAAGGCTGATTGTAAAGCCCTCCTGAGCAGAACCTCGGGTCAATAACTGCTCATTTTAATAATTCAACATTTTAAGTACTGAACCACTTTCAACCCGGTCCAAATATCATCAACCAATAATTAAACGTTTCATGCTATCAATCAGCAAAGCTTCATAGAAAGAACCAGAACCAGAACTTACTGGGTTCTATGGTGAGTCTGGTTCCAGGTCCAAAGAACATCTTATCGGCAGCATTCACACAGCATGAAGCTCCAGAACAGAAACTCAGCAGAACCAATCTGAACCGGGTCCATTTCAGAAAGGCTGATTGTAAAGCCGTCCTGAGCAGAACCTCGGGTCAATAACTGCTCATTTTAATAATTCAACATTTTAAGTACTGAACCACTTTCAACCCGGTCCAAATATCATCAACCAATAATTAAACGTTTCATGCTATCAATCAGCAAAGCTTCATAGAAAGAACCAGAACCAGAACTTACTGGGTTCTATGGTGAGTCTGGTTCCAGGTCCAAAGAACATCTTATCGGCAGCATTCACACAGCATGAAGCTCCAGAACAGAAACTCAGCAGAACCATTTCAGCAGGTCCATTTCATAAAAGTAGATTCTATCCTGAGCAGAACCTCAAGTTTCTTTATCCTTCAACAGAACCTTCCCGTAGAGATGTGGTTTCTATTATCGGGTCGGGTTTTCATCAAACGGTTCCAGAACCTTTTTTTCATCTCTAAACATTTTAGCAGAAAACATTTCAGGGAAAAAGACCAAAAATGAAACCAGAACCAGAACTTACTGGGTCCAACTATCAGTCTGGTTCCAGGTCCAAATATCATCTTATTTACACCGGTACCAGTCACACAGCATGACGACCCACAGCACAAACGGGTTCATGACAAACAGAACCGGGTTCTGTTCGACCCACAGCACAAACCGGGCCGAGACAAACGGAACCAGAATGACTTTTTCTGTTTAATAAAGATAATTTCCGTTTTTGATTCTTTGTCATAAAAATGTTACATTTTTTAAATGAATCAACATTTAAGAGAAATCCGTGTTTGTTGGTCCAGAACCATCGTTTGGTGGTTCTGGACCATCGGTTCTTTTTAGTTTGGACTTTTTATCCGGCACCAACACCCAGACTGAGCTAGAAAGGGGTTCTTTCCATGGTTCTGGTTTAAAGCCAGTTCTCCTCCTGAGATTGTGCAGAGAAAGGGAGAACAGAACTTACTGGTTCTGACGGTTAATCTGGTTCCAGAACCAAAGATCATTTTAGCAAGACCTCCAGAATTCACACAACAAGAACCTCCAGAACAGAAACCCACCCATCCGGTTCGGCTGCGGTTGACTTCATTTATTTTCATTTAAAATTGTAAAACTTTAATTTATCAGAAAATATTTTTTAGAATTCAGAGGAAATTTATTTTTTAAACTTCATTTTTAACAAGAAAACGAGACTAAAAGGAACCAAGAGAGGAGAGATTATTAAATGTAGTGAGAAATAATCAGACTTTTTTATTTTGTTTAATAATTATTATCATTATTATCGTTGTTATTATTATATCATATATATATGATAATAAAATCTACTCTTATTTCATCTTAATAAAGTTTTACGGAGAAAACAGGAAGTTTGATATTTATAATTTATTTCTGTTCACTTACTGTTCTGAATGATTAGTCTGGTTCCGGATCCAAAGAACATCCTGTCTGCAGCTCCAACACTCACACAACAAGAACCTCCAGAACATAAACCTGAACCGAACCAGAACATAAACCTGAACCGAACCAGAACATAAACCAGAACCGAACCAGAACCGAACCAGAAAATTAACCTGAACTGAACCAGAACTGAACCAGAACCCGGCAAATCTTTGAATTTTTAAGTCAGTAATAAAATTTTCACTTAATTTGTCAGATTTTTATTTTTATCACAATTTAATTCATTTAGTGAACTGTGTTTAAAATCCCTCTTAGTTGGATCAGAACCGGGCCGTTTGGGTCGTGATATTTCATCTTTTCTACGTAGTTTTAATCAGTTTAAAGCGATAATGAATCCTGATGATGACGCTTCACAGAAGGATTTGGACTCACTGGTTCTGATGGTTAATACGGTTCTAATTACGAAGATGATTTAGTTCTCAGGTCCAACAAGATCAAACTGAACAGAACTTGATTTACAGAAACAGATATTTAACCTTAGAGGAGATTTAATCAATTAAATCAGTTTTATTTACATTCATTTAACTTTTTATCTGGATTTAAAAAACAGTGTTTCAATTGAAAAACAGCAGTTCTATTTTGGACCTGGATCCGGTTCTATTTTGGACCTGGAACCGGATTTATTTGCTGATCCTTTTGGGGAAATATTTTAACAAAATTCAATCGGCTTTGATTTCATGCAGATTTTATAAAACTTCAGAAAATAATCAAAGGTTCTAGACATTAAATCCAGAAAACTTACTGGTTCTGATGGATAATCTGGTTCCGGTACCAAAGATCATTTTAGCTGCACCTCCTCCATAATTCACACAGCAGTAAGGCTGACACCAAAAACCGGGCCGAGCTCTCCAGATCAGAGACACATGAACGTTTGGATTTTTAGTTTTAGTTTTAAAAGAACTTTTTTAAAGGTTCTGTTCACTGAAGCAGAACCAGATCTGGAGCAGAACCTCTACAGATTCTGTTCACATGCCTGAAATTATAACTGCTTTCAGTGTTTTTCTGGTTCCCTATGCAGACTCCAGTCTGTCTGCAGATCAACATTCAAACAACAAGAACCTCCAGAACTTGAACCCAGGAGAACCGGGCCGTGCGGTACCGAAATGTTACAAACGGATCACTCTCATTGATCATCCAGGAAAACTTTTGTTTTTCTCATTTTTCTGCTTTAATGGAATAAAAAGTAAAATAGGAACGTTTTTTTGGGTCAGTGGAACTAGTTTTGACCCGGTACCGACCCAGAAAGACCCGGTAAAAACTGGTCAAGTCGTTTTATGATCATTAGCAGTGTTTCTAAAAGGTTCTGATGGGTCATAAACATGATGGTTCTGAAGTGTTACCAGTAGAACCCACCGGGTTCACGGCTTAATCTGGTTCTAGAACCAAACATGGTCCTGGTTCTGCTGCTGTAACTGGATCTCTGACCCGCCTGTGATTAAATTCCAACAGCATGAACAGAAAATAAAGATTTAAGTCACTTTGTTCAACTTCTGGACCGGTTCTGCTGGTTCTGTTGGTACATCGTCATTAATAAACTTTTTACAGTAAAATTACAATAAATAACTTTCCTTCTATTCTAACGTTGATGGAGTTTTACTTACTGGGCCCAACGGTTAATCTGGTTCCGCTGGCAAACATCAACTTGTTCTGATTGGTACCAGTCACACAACATGAAGTTCTCTGACAAAA
Source organism: Fundulus diaphanus (assembly GCA_037039145.1). NCBI lineage: Eukaryota > Metazoa > Chordata > Actinopteri > Cyprinodontiformes > Fundulidae > Fundulus > Fundulus diaphanus. Next base: position 2,007,969 of record CM073133.1, read on the forward strand.
AACAGAACCGACCCGTTCAACCCGACTCTGGTCAGACCGGTCCGAGTTTTTCCAGCAGCAGGAGATGAATCTGCCGTAAACCATCACTGACATAACGACTGTTTCACCTGCTAGTTACTCGGAACCAGGAGAACCCAGAGAACCTGGAGGACCAGGAGAACCCGGAGAACCAGATTCTCCTGGTTTCAGGTTAAAATCGTTTTTACTTTCAAACATCTGAGAAGATTAAAATGTCATTTAGATCTTGTCTTGCTTACTGGCTTCAATGGTTAGTGTGGTTCCGGTTCCAAATCGGATCCTGTCGGTTCCGTCATTCACACAACATGAAGCTCCAGAACACAAACCGAGCCAAGACCAGAACCTCCAGGTTTTAGCATCAACACAGAGAACCCGTCAAAAGAAACCCACAATGTGGTTCAAATTAAGACGTTCTCCTAAAATAATAATAAAAGTTTTTTCTTCGTTTTCTGAAAAAATATTTTTCACTTTTTTCAATCGACAGCAAGAAAAATATTTAAAATATTTAATATTAGAGAAAAGATTCAAACCTTCCTGCTGTGCTACTTACTGGAGCCAACGGTTAGCCTGGTTCCGCTGGCAAACAGCAGCTTCCTCTGATCGGACCCAGACACACAACACCAAGTTCTCCAACACTAACCATGGTACCAGCAAACAGAACCAGAGTCTGTCTGAACAGAACCAAACAGAACCAAACGGTCCAAACAGAACCAGAGTCTGTTCAAACAGAACCAGAGTCTGTCTGAACAGAACCAAACAGAACCAAACGGTCCAAACAGAACCAGAGTCTGTTCAAACAGAACCAGACTCTGTCCGAACAGAACCAAACAGAACCAAACAGTCCAAACAGAACCAGACTGTCCAAACAGAACCAGAGTCTGTCCGAACAGAACCAAACAGAACCAAACAGTCCAAACAGAACCAGACTGTCCAAACAGAACCAGAGTCTGTCCGAACAGAACCAAACTGTCTAAACAGAACCAAACTTTGTCCGAACAGAACCAAACAGAACCAGAGTCTGTCCAAACAGAACCAGACTCTGTCCGAACAGAACCAAACAGAACCAAACAGTCCAAACAGAACCAGACTGTCCAAACAGAACCAGAGTCTGTCCGAACAGAACCAAACTGTCTAAACAGAACCAAACTTTGTCCGAACAGAACCAAACAGAACCAGAGTCTGTCCAAACAGAACCAGACTATGTCCAAACAGAACCAAACAGAACCAAAATGTCTGAACAGAACCACACTCTGTCCAAACAGAACCAAACTGTCCAAACAGAACCAAACAGAACCAGAGTCTGTTCGAACAGAACCAGAGTCTGTCCGAACAGCATCCCATTTTTACTGCTTTTATATCGTTACTGACCGGCTCTACTGGTTCCGCTGGTTCCGCTGGTTAAACTGGTTCCGCTGGTTTAATTGGTTCCAGTTCTGATCCAGAGACCAGATCAGCCATAAATCCTGATTTAATTCTAATTCATCAAATCTGCATCGTTTTCTTTTCTAGCAGCTTTATGTGATGAAAAAGGTTCTGTTTTGTTGACCCGACCCATTTTAATCTGGTTTGTTTCCTAATCCAGCGAAACAGAACCGGGCAGCACCAGCAGCTGGACCCAAACCACTGGTTCCGTAACTTTCTGTTTTATTTTATCATGACTTACTGGGTTCTATAGTTAGTCTGGTTCCGGTTCCAAAGATGAGTTTAACAGAACTTCCCATCACACAACATGAAGGTCCGATACACAAACCAGAACGGAACCAGGCGTCAGGAACAGGTTCTTTATTTCTGATAAATTTGTTCTAAAACACAAAAACAAAAATAAATTATATTTTATCAGTAAAAAATTTATTTAATTACATTTTTTTTAATAAATTAAGTTTTAGACCCTTTAACATCGACTGTGAACAATAGTTCTGGACTTACTGCTGTCCACGGTCAGTTTGGACCCAGTTCCAAAAAACATCTTGTTCTGGTTCTGGTTCACACAGCATGAGGCTCCAGAACCAAAACTGAAGGTCCGTTAATGAAGCCTTCTGAAGATCTGAAATCCTGACGGTTCTGGTTCTGGTTCTGGTTCTGTTCTGGTTCTGGTTCTGTTTTGGTTCGGTTTTTTAGAGAAATAGCCTCGAGAGTTCGGATCAGTCCGGTTCTTTTCTCTGGTTCTGTGATTTGACGGGCTAATGAACCGGTACTGATCAGAACCTGACCCGTTCAGCTGAGAACAAATAGACGTTTTCTCATTGCTTACTGGGTTCCACGGTGAGTCTGGTTCCGGTACCAAACAGCATCTTTCTGCCATCAGTCACACAGCCTGAAGCTCCCCGACATAAACAACTGGGTCAGAACCTCGCTGGGTTTGCTTTGAATGATCGGTTCCTAACGCCTGCTTATCAAGGATTCTGGTTCTGTTGGGTTACAGAACAAACCAGTGTACTGGACCGTGATGATCAGAACTTACTGGTCTGAATAGTGAGTCTGGTTCCGGTACCAAACAGCAGCTTGTTTCCAGCAGCATTCACACAGCAGAACGCTGCGTGGCACAAACGGACCGGGCCCTTCAGTCAGAACCGGAGGTGTCAGAACTTTTCGGCACCAGGGTCAAGATTATCGGGTGAAAAGGAGTCGAGGCAAAAAAAATGAAAAATGACCAGAAATCAGGAAATTAAAAAAAAAACGCTGAAATTATGAAAGCGGATGATTTCCAGTCTGCTGGTTATTTACAAAACAACAGAATTCAGAACCGGATTTGGATCAGAACCTCTTTAAAACACTTTATGCGGTTAATTTAATAAATTAATTCATCATCTGCTTTATAGAAATTAAGGTTCATAAAGCCTTTAACCTGGTTCCCGTTTTCAGCTGTGAGATCCGAACCAGTCAGAACCATGTCGGTCCGATTAAAGAACAGAACCGGCCGCCTGAGCTGTTCTGGGCCACAGAACGTCAGCACAGGGGCCACGCGGTTCTGACGTACAGAAACGGACCCAGAAAAGTTCTGAAAACACCAGAATCCAACTTACTGCTGTTCACCATCAGCCTGGTTCCGGTACCAAACAGCACCTGGTTTCCTCCAGAAGAATAAGTCACACAGTCTGAACCGTCAGAACACAAACCCGACCCAGAGCAGCGAACTGGACCCAAGTCTTCACTTCCACTAGAACTTTCCAGAACTTGGTTCAGTCAGAACCTTTAAACCCAACAACCCAAACAAAGGAGATCAGAACCAACCTCCAGAAAACATTCAAATGAAACCCAAAGGAATCAGAATCAATTCAAACCCGATCTGGATCAACCAGAACCGGATCAAAGATGTCAGGAACATGATCACTTACTGGTTTCAACCGTTAAACGGGTTCCGGTACCAAAGAAGATCTTAGACTGGCTGGTACCAGTCACACAGCCTGAAGGTCCATGACCCAAACTCCAGACACTACCGAGCTGCCGGTTCTGACCCAAAAACATCAAATCTAACTCAGAATTAGTGAGAACCATTCATGGGACCGTGGTGCTACTGATCCAGTTCATCTGGTTCCGTCCTGAAGAGGGTTCTGTTCAGTCCAACATTCAGGTCCATAAGTCCCACTGTGGACACGACCTGAACAGAGTTCTGTTCAGTAAAAGTCCAGTTCTTCAGGCGGACAGAACCTTTACCCTCCAGCTTTAAAAGGAACGTTTCTGTCTGCGTTACTCACTGGTTCTGATGGTTAAACTGGTACCGGAACCAAACAGCAGCTTGTCGTTGCTTCTAGTCACACATCAGGAAACTTCCTGACAGAAACTAAAAAGATTTTCTGTTTTTAGTCAAATTAAATCTTTTGGTTCTGAAAGGTTCTGATTATTTTCCTACAAAAATTCTAATTTTCACAGATTTTCAAACCAAATTTTCATTTCTGGCTGAAATAAAACAGAATTCCTGTTTTTCTGCCTTCAGCTGCTTTGATTTTCCCTCCTGGTTCTGAAGGCTGGACCGGTTCCAGACCCAAACCTTTCTCAGAACCTTTTTATCATTCATGCGCTGGTTCTGATTGTTCGTTCTGACACATCCGGACATCTCAGAATAAAAAGATGTTCCTGAACAGAACCGGACTAAATAACAATAAACAGGTTTAATAAAAGTTTAATAAAAGTTCAAACGGATCCAGAAGCTGCTGATGCTTTAATGGATTTTACTTTTTTATAATGATTTTACTTTGGTTCTGGTTCTGTTCTCCACTTTGGACCAAATCTGCCTTCTGGATCTTTTACAGTGTTAATAGTTATTTTAACAGATTTTAAGTGTTTAAGGTCCGGTTCCCTGATCACTTACTGGTTCTGATGGTTAAACGGGTCCCAGCTCCAAAGAAGAGCTTCTGCCCAGCATTCACACAGCAGGAAGCTCCACAGCAAGAACTCCCAGCAGAACCGGGTCATTGGTGAGTTCTGGTGGTTCTGCTTTCACTAACCCTGGTTCTGGGTTTCAGTTACATTTTGGTTTTGTTCTTGCTTCATGATCTCAGGTTAAAAATTATTTAAAATCTAATCCTGACGATTAGCAGAACCTACTGGTTCTGATGGTGAGTCCGGTTCCAGATCCAAAGAAGAACTGCTGAGCTCCAGAATTCATGACATGAACAGAACCTCCTAAATGGACCGGTAAAAGGTTCTGGACTTGTCTCCAGATCCAGCTGCAGATTTCATCCTGAATCATTTTCAAATAAAAGAACTGTTCCTTTGGGTTCTCTAAATGATTCGTGTTTAAAATGATTCTTTTAATTTTGGACTTTTTTTAATTCTGAGAATTTGAAACTTTCAGAACAAAACGTGATTTTTTTCTGATGATTTCAGACGATAATTAATTTTTCATCAGTTTTCTGTAAATCGATTTAAAAACGGGTCAAAACCGGGACTCACTGGTTCTGACGGTGACTCTGGTTCCAGATCCAAAGACCATCTTCTGGGCTCCAGTAGTCACACAGCATGAAGGTCCGTGACAAGAACCGAACAGAACCAGCTGGCAGCGCCGAGGTTCTGGGTTTGAATCCCAGTCTGGGTTCTGCAGACGGGTTCTATCCAGGACTACAGCTGCAGTCCAGAACCGCTGGAGATAGGCACCAGAACCAAACAACTGGTTCCGTTTGATCCGATTCTGGGAATTTTGCTTGAATTTTTCAGATGAAGTCTGGAAACAGAGGAAAGGTTCTACCGGTACAGCTTGGTTATTTAGGTTTGGATCGGCGCTGATTAACAGAACCGCTCGATTAATCAGATGAAATCATCAGAACCTTTTGGTTTAACAGGTTCTGATCATATCATCAATCTTTGCTCAGTTTTTTTCAGCTAAACGTTTGAAATTCTGAGTCCGGACCCCGTTCTGCTCCAGAGGTTCTGTTTCTACACAGATAGAAAGGAACTGTTGGGACTTACTGGACTCGACGGTCAGTTTGGTTCCGGAACCAAACAAGATTTTATCCAGGCCTCCTGAATTCACACATCATGAAGCTTCAGAACCAAAACTGCTCCAGTCTGAGAGCACCAGAACCGTTGCCGAAAACCGAGGCTCTGGTTCTGATCCAGTTCTGAATGTTAAACCAGAACTAAAACCTGAACTTTCTGGTCGTTTTCAGATTTAAAAACAACCGGCCCGGTTCTTTTGGTTCTGGCACCGGTTCTGAACCGGTTGATTTTACTTCATGTTCTTCCAGAACTACAAACAGAACCGCAAGAAGTGGCGCTGAAACTTACCGGAGTTGACTGTGAGTTTGGTTCCGGGTCCAAACAGGATTCTGTCCAGACCAGAATCTTTCACACAGCAGAACAACACAGCACCAAAACCCAAACCCACAGAAACCCGCCTGAGCGCTTTGGATCAGCAGGTCCGGTTCTGCTGCGGCCCGACAGAGAAATTCAGCACCAGAACCGAGCTCAGATGGGCCTGACAGCAGAATAAAAGATCAGACTGTGTTCCGACAGAAAGTTCTGACCCGATCCAGTCAACAGCTCAGTTCCCCAACCAGAACCAGAATCTACTGTAAATCCACTGAATTCTGGGTTAGAACCTCGGACCTGGTCCATCTGATGGTTCTGTCAGAACATGTTTCTGGTCCGAACCTTAAAACCCTAACCAAACGTTCTCAGTGCAGAACTTACGGCTGTGAACGGTCAGGCTGGTTCCGGGTCCAAACAGCAGTTTACCGTAAGCAGCACCAGAATTCACACAGCAAGAAACGGCAGAACCAAAACGGACCGCGGTTCCGGAGCCGTTTTCATTTGACTTAAAAAGATCCAAACTGACAGAAAAGTCCCGTTTTTTAACGCCTTCATTCTGCAGAATCAGAACCGGTGAAAGGTTCTGGTTCTGGTGAGGAACTATTCGGAACCTCTGACAGTTTCTCTGTTTTTTCTGCGCTTTGAGGAAATGTTAAAGTTTGAAAGTTCTGTTCTCTCACCTGACCGAACCACGAGCCGGGATCCTGATCCAAAGAGCAGCTTCTCAGCGGTTCCTCTCACACCGTGACTGAGAGCCGAACACAAACTACAGAACCCGTCTAAATGGGCCGTTTGGTCAGAACCGTCCTGCAGATCAGACTGGGTCAGCGGTTCTGCTGTAAACCGTCCTGGTTCTGATCGGACCCCGGCGCTAAACTCCTGAGGACAGTGAACGGGTCGGTTCTGTTGGACCTGGACTGTTATTGGGACCAAAGGGTTCCAGCCCATCGGAACCTTTTGCTCTACCGAGCTGGAAGGTTCTGGGTTTTCTCTCACCGGGCTGAACAAGGAGCCGGGATCCCGGTCCAAATCTCAGCTTCTCAGCGGTTCCGCTCACTCTGTGGCTGAGAGCCGAACCGAAAGCTCCGGCTGCAGTTTCACTGAACGTCAGAACCGAACCTGTGGAGGTTCTGGAACTTAACCACGGAGAAGGAACCAGGGTCCAACTGGTTCCGCCTTTCTCCAGCTGGGTTTCAGCAGCTCATTCATGTCCCTCTGACCCGAGATTTGGACCGGAACCGAATCCTATTCATGCAATGAAGTTCAGCCGAGCTGGAAGTTTCAGCTCGGGTTCTGGTGGACGGTTCTGTTCTACTCACTGATCCGTACGAGGAGTCTGGTTCCCTCTCCGAACCGGGTTCTGTATCCGCCCTGAGCAGTCACACCGAGACTGGCTGCTCAGCAAAAACCGGTCTGGACCGGTACCAGAACCACTCCTGCTGGGATCTTTGTGATTGGGTCTTACAAGAAGTTCTGGTCTACCAGCCAGCCTGCAGACAGAACCAGCTTCCTGGTGTCACCACAGATCCATTTGGGTTCCAGACGGAACCTCTGAGTCCATTTTAAACTTTCAATTATTGTTAAAGTACAGTCCGGTACTGGTTCTGTTGCAGCTGGACCAAGGAACCAGTCCGGTACTGGTTCTGTTGCAGCTGGACCAAGGAACCAGTCCGGTACTGGTTCTGTTCAAGCGCACATCATCATAAGGAATGGATTTAGGGTTCTACAGGGACACTGGCCCTGTTGGGCCCTGTCCAGAACCGGCCATGGTTCTGGGCTGTTTTTACACTGATGAACATGAAAAGGTACGGCTCACCAGGTTCTGCTGCCAGTCTGGTTCCCGGTCCAAAGATCAGCCTGGTTCCTCCCTGGTTCTTCACACAGTGACTCAGACTGGGCCAGAATGGTTCTGATCTGCTTAAAGATCCAACAGAACCGTCCCATTCACATCTGGACCCTCGTTCTGACCCGGTTTGCTCTTTTCTTTGTGAGGTCCAGTTTTAGATGGTTCTGCTGGTTTTTGGGCTGAATCAGAACCGCTTTAATCTTCAGGTTTGAAATGATGATTTTCTTCCCGACCAGAACCAACGCTGAGTTTGGTTCTGCCTGATTTTCCTGCCGGGTCAGAATCCTCAGCTTTCAGCATCCATGGAACGGTTTAAGGAAGAACCTCAGAGGCGACTTTGGTTCCGTTTGTCTTTAAAATTAATATTTCTTAAATAAATGAAATATTTTTTATCAAATGAATTAAATACTTTTTATTGAATGAATTAAATAATTTTTATTAAATTAAATTAAATAATTTTTATGAAATGAATTAAATGATTTTTATTAAATGAATTAAATCTAATTTAAATAATTTTTATTAAATGGATTAAATCTAAATGCTTGTTCATCGCAGCTTCTCCACCTTTCATCGTTAAAGCGACTAAAACACATTAAATATGGACATAAAAGCCTTTTCTGCATGTTTAGAGGGAAAATAAACTAAAATTAAACATTATAATATTATAATATCATAATCCTCCTCCCACCTGCTGCCACGCTCAGCCTGGTTCCGTCTCCAAAGGAAAGCTTGTAGTTTCCTCCCTGGGTCCCACTGAGGCCCGGCCCAGTACAAAAACTGCTGGTTCCCTTCAGGCCTGCAGCCTGAGCTCTGACCGGTAGAGATTCTCCTGCTGCTCGCTTTGACAGCAGCTTTTCACGTCTGACGGTTTCTTTAACAGCCATAAACCTCTGAGAACGGAATAAAACGAGCCAAACAGCAGCTTTAGTCAGGGAACAGTTCTTCTTACTGATTCAGCTCCCACTTTGGTTCCTTTGCCAAAGTGAATCTTTTCAGATTCGAACGCTCTCTGGCCGAACCGAACCGGCGAGTCCAAACAAGCGTATAAACTCCACCGTCCACATAACCATGATCCAGATCCGGTTCTGCTGGTTTCGTGCTGCCGGACCTTCGTCTCTAAAGTCTGTCAAAGTTCTGGATGTTTGTTTCCGGTCTTCATGCAGCAACCAGAACACAGTTCTGGGTCAGTCTGAGCGGGCCACAGCAGAACCAGATGTGAACTAAAGGTTAGCTGCATGATAATAACTGATTAAAATGATTATTTCTGACATTGAGAATAAACTAGAGGAGATCTCTGAAAGCCTCCTCTGGATCTCCACTGGTCTTACCTGCAGTAGCTCCTCATGACAGGGAGCTCAGTCCGTCAGGCTCGGTACCTGTCGATGTTCTTGATCCCTGCTGGACTGGGTCGGGTTCACGTTTCTGCTTCTAGTTGAGAATGAGAAGCTTTATAGCTGGTGTAAGCTGGTGTGACCCGTTTCTGAACCAAACTTCACCTGCGGCCTAAAAAATCCTGCAGCTGCTGAAAGAGTTTATTTGTGTCGCTCTGTTCCCGACTCAGTGAAGGTTTCTGTCCCAGAAGGGTCTGTTGGAGCAGCAACGTCAGCCGAGGAAAACAAAGGGAACAGAGAGAGTCCCACCATCTGCAACCAGGCTGCTGGTGGGAGGTTTGTCCTGATCCAGGATCAGGCAGCTGGAGTTGGAAATGTAGGCAGTTTGATGCAGGTAGAAACATTTTTACCTCAAAATCCACAAGACTTCAACGTTTACTAAGCCTGTTTGGCCTTCATGACCTGATTATAACCTGAGGATGACCCCAGGATGACCCCAGGATGACCTGAACATGACCCCAGTTGTTAGGTGTTTCTGGTTCTGCTTTTTGCCGTGAAGCCGCTGAGAAGCAGCAAAGTTTAGCTTTTTAAAACAATGTTTTAAACCAATAAAATGTGTAACCAGTCCACCTCCTCCTGCTCCTCCTCCTCCTGCTCCTCCTCCTCCTCCTCCTCCTCCTGCTGCTCCTCCTCCTGCTCTCAGCTGCTTGGCAGCACTGAGCGGGTCGCTGTCCGTGGTGCTGAATGTGACAGCCTGAGAAGCAGGAAATGATCGAGCTGCTCTCTTTTCTTTTACTTTTATTGTCTTTTCCCACTTTCCTCTGGAAATGGTGCAAAATAACACAACTAATATGTCTCAGTGAGTCACTAATGATTCAGTTTCTTTTTGCTGCCAGCAGGAACCGAGGATCATTTTCTGTCAGTTTTACAGCTTATGAGACTATTAGTTTTACTCCCAGAAAGAACCTGAAGGAACCGCGGTGTTCCACAGTCCAGAGGTTTATTCCTGCTGGAGCCAGGTACCGGTACCAGCAGGAATAAACAGAGGAACATCCATCATGAACAGATGCTCCTCTGTCCCTAAAACTGCTTCACAGCTGATTTAACAGCCTGGCAGGAAACTCCCTCTTTTCCACCAGGGGGCAGCATCTCCATGAGCTGAGCACCACCCTAAAAAGTTAGGAAACTGATCTGAACTCAGATGTGAGACTGGCCTGAGGTGAAATTCCCCCTCTAGTCTTGTTTTGGCTCATCTCCTGCTCAAAATGTGAAGTTTCACCCAATCATGATGAGATGATGGAGGATCATCTAAAAGCAGAAAGATTGGGATTTTTTTTGTACCTCTAAAAGATCCAGTTAGGTCAAATAATGTTGATTTTATTTTCATTAGAAACCGGTCATTCCAGAAAGTGTTCCAACAAAAATATATATTTTAAAAAGGTAAAACTTTAGAAGGTCTTTGTAGTTTTTTAAAGTCCATTTCAACATAGTTGTATCTTGATGAGATTCCCTGAGCTGATCTAATTTTCTCGCTAAAAGGGAATTAAGGGTTATTATTTTCATCGATATGGGCAGCATTGGAAAAAGAAGCCAAACATCTAGAGTCTGAATAAATAAATCTCTCTGATTCTGTTTCAGCAAACCTAAAATAACAACGATTTAATCTGATTTTATGTCAGACAGTCAGAAAACGTCTTCATCTGTCTTGATATCATCTGTATGCACAAGTATTGGCAGATTTAGGTTTAATGTGACAAACAGCTTTCAGCTGTCTGGAAGTAATTAGGTTTTGGGTCCAGAGTCGGGACCTGACTCCAGCTGAGAATGTGCTGAAGCAGCTAAAGATCAGGGTGGTGGTACGGAGGCTACAAGACTTGGAGCTCATCACCAAACAGAAGTCAGCAGAACGCCAGAGGAGACGTGGAAAAGCTGCCGAGCTGCTAGAAGAAGGGTTTGATTGCTGTGGCACCAAATGTTTCCACTGATCGCTTTCTCTTTCAAACATATAAAGAATTATAGAAAGTATTTGAAAGTTTTATGTTGTTTATGATCTTTTGAGAGACCTTTGGCTCATTTCCTATCAGAAACATCCTACTTGAATAAAAAGGATTTTTATATCTGCCAGGGGTATGAATAGTTGTGGGCTCAGCTGTAGCAGCTGAACTTACTCAAAAATGAAAACTATTCATTAAAATACAATCAAATGGAGAACAATAAAGCTTTTTTTGTTTAGAATTTTATTGAAGCTGCCTAAAAGTAAAGTTAAAACAGTGTGCAGGTTGATAAACATTACAGTACAGTTTAAGTTAAGGAAGAGGCGGAACTGATCTTGAACCAACACGTTTCCTGCTGTTTCGTTTCTCACTGATTCTTATCAGCAGCTTCAGTTTCCTGTTGAAATGTGGTTTCAACTGATCAAACCGACACAGAGACAGAGAAGGTTGAGTGATCCAGACAGTACAGGTCACATTCAGGGAAAAACATCACCATTAAACTCATAAAGACTAAATGATTTCATTAAAAACCAGTTAGTCTTTTAACACATAAAGATTTAATGAGCTCCTTTAAATCAAACTAAGAATAAAGCAGTGGCCCCAGTCCTGCACCCTGAGGGACTCCTCATGCTGTTCACGTCACCTTACATGGAACTTTTCAGGAAGCCGTTAACGTCATCAGTTAACGTCAAATAAAACATGATCCCTGGCAGAAAATAAAAGACGTTTTCATGACAGACTAAAGGTTTCAATCAGCAAAGAGACAACTTCACAGATTCTTTATTGTCACCGCGTCTTACCGTGGTGAAATTTCTTACTGGGGTAAAGAACCCGAACAAGATGATCAGAGATTAGTTAACAGCAGATTTAATACGTTCAGCTTTTATTTCATCATTTTAAAGCCTAAAAACAGAACTGAATACCAAAGAAACGTGTTCCTGTAATAAATTCATAAACATTGAAGCAAAGCAAATCTTTCATGTGAAACTATTTTATTTACTCTGCAGAAATAAGCATAGAGTTTATTTACAGCTAAATGTTGCTGAGTTTTCAGACTCATCACTTCCGATCATGTCAAAAATGATCAACAGATCAAAACAAAAATATCTCCAAAAAATGTAATATTTAACAAACAGATGAAGACTGAAAAATGCTAAAAGTTAGAGAGATTAAGTAAGAGAGAAATTGCTTTTTATTGGGTGCTTTTGGGTGTTTTTGTTATTTTTAAATATGACTGAAGGAATTTTTCTCAGATACAACCAAAATCAAAAGTACTTATAATTTCAAATAAACTAAAGCTCAAATATGTGAGAATTAATGTGTTACTGTGTTGTAATTCTGTATTTGGGTCAAAAAGTATTCTTCAGACATCTTTTGGTTTCAGTTGCTGCTAAATGTAATCAACTAAAGACTAAATAAGCATTTAAAGGCTCTACAGTCAGTTTCTCTTCCCTCTGATTTATTTTGCTAAAATAAAGAAGTTAAGTTCTGCAGAGGCGCTGGTCGGTTTCAGACGGCGGCCCAGAAGGTCCCAGATCAGAAGATCACGGCTCTGATGGCCATGATGGTGTTGAAGGCCACAGCTTTGGTGAAGATCACCCGAACGGCGTTCATCAGCACCAGGTAGAAGTTGACTTTGGCGTTTTCTGGGTTTTCAGAGATGAAAGAGTTCAGTCACAATTCAGCAGATTCAGAGACTTCAGAGAGAAAATCACAGAAAGCTACACAGATCCAGATGTTCCAGATTCATCAGGAGGTGCTGAGAACCAGAACCAGAACCAGATCGTTCAGAGTCATGGAGAAGATACGCAAACACCGCGGTAAATAAACTGCAAAACAGATTCAGTAAAACCTCCAGGATTTAAACTGCTGATGTTTGGAAAAAGCTTGAGCCGTTGATAAACCTTTGGACCAATTTTGAAAATATTTTAAAGACTTCAGTCTGGAAGTCTAATGGTCAGCTTGTCTTTGTGAATTATTCTTATCACAGTTTTATATTTTGGGATATTTAGAACAGTTCTGAACTGATGGTCTAGTTGTGTGAAACACTTTGAAACTATATTGGAAACGTTTAAATTAGCTTTAAACTTTCTCCGAAAACGCAGGAAGGATCCTGAACCGCATTTAGCTTTATGGACAGGTGTTTAGAATAGAATAGAATAGAATTCAAGTTTATTGTCATTGCACTGTCACAAGTACAAGCAACGAAATGTGTTCTCTGCTTTTAACCATCCCCTTGGGGAGCAGTGGGCTGCCATGTGCGGCGCCCGGGGAGCAATCTGGGGTTAAGGGTCTTGCTCAGGGACCCAGAGTGCAGGCGCTGGGGATCGAACCGGGTACTTGCATCCTTCTCTGAGTGCAAGCTGCTCTAACCACTAGGCCACCACTCCCCTTTAGTCTAGGCTGTGTCCATGTGAGTGTCCAGGTGTGTTCAGGTGTCTTCAGGTGTGTTCAGGTGAGTTGAAGTGTATTTAATTGTATGGACAGGTGTTTAATGAAGGCTTTGTCCATATGAGTGTCCAGGTGAGTGTTCAGGCGTGTTCAGGTGAGTGTCCAGGTGTGTTCAGGTGTTTATTCAGGGGTGTGTTGACGTGTATTTAGTTGTATGAACTGGTGTTTAGTTTAGGTTGTGACCAGGTGTGTCCAAGTGTATTTAATTGTATGGACAGGTGTTTAATCAAGGCTGTGTCCATGTGAGTGTCCAGGTGTGTTCGTGTGTCCAGGTGTTTTTTCAGGGGTGTGTTGACGTGTATTTAGTTGTATGAACTGGTGTTTAGTCTAGGCTGTGACCAGGTATGACCAGGTGTGTCCAAGTGAGTGTCCAGGTGTGTGTTGACTTGCCTGGATAAATGCTCTTAAATTCCTCACCTGTTTAAGAGAAGAAACAAAGATGTCAGTCACTTAGAGCTCCTGAAGAGTTCATGAGTTGATTTTATGAGGAAACATTTTTGAGCCGAACCAACTGATGGTTTTAGCCTAAAATCTATGCAGAAACAAACACCTGAGGTCCTTCAGGTTAGACTTCAGGTCTTGGACTAAGGTTCTGATGGGAAACGTTTCATACCGGCCTCGTCCTTGCTGGACTTTCTGTTCAGGCTGCAGGAGTCAATGTTGTTGTTGAACACAGCGTAATAATAGGTCTTGGTCTCCATTGACAAAACGGCAGAAGTCGTGTTCACGGCTTCCGGACCCTCATTCAGGACCAGGTTGCCCCCCTTTGGGCGGAAATCTGTGGCCAGACAGACACCTGGACCCCGCTGGTCCTCCTTCAGAGAGTCACCTTCAGGCTGCAGGTGGCGGAGGATGAACAGGGCCGGAGCGACGGGCGTGTCATCTGAAGGCGAGAGGAAAGCTGACCTGATTAAATCCGTGGATCGTCACAGGAGGGAGTCAGAAACCAGTTTTCTCCACAATCATTCTGGAGGTTACAGATAAAAACGTTACATTTAAACTGCACAACTGTAAGCGTTGATAAATTTCCTTCACTGATAAAAACTTAAAAACTTAATAAAATCTTTCTTAAATAATACTTTGCAAAAACAAATTAAACACACAGAAAGTTGTGTTTTTTATCATTGTCAACAGTTTTACTGATTCATTGTTTATTATTGTTACTAATTTAAAGAAGTTTAGTCGTGGGATTATTAATCGTTTAAAGATTGGGGTAAAAACCCAGAAGAACCCAGGTTCAAGGTAGAATTCAAAAAGATCATTGATCAATATTTTGACAGTTTTTTTGCTTTTCCTGAAGTCAGATTTTCTATTTTTCTGCCGACAAGCTGCAGGATTTCACATTTCTTTACAAAGTGAATGAGAAAACTTACATAAAGCAGGAAGAATCTCAAATCTGATTAATTATTCTTATAATAAACATATTCTACCAAAATCGTGCATAATAACTTCAGTTGGATTGATTAGGAACAGAACATTTAGAAACCGTTTCAATTCAATCTAAATAAATTTTAATTATCATCCTGTATGAAAATTTGAGCATTTTAAGCAGCAGTTCTGTGTTGTTTTTATTTTCACACTTTAATTATGAGACTTTTAGGTGATTATTTTTCTAGATTTGCATAAAGAGGAAAATGTATTTTTAACATTAATGATGAAAAACTGAGTCGCCTGACATCAGATTTTAGCTTCAGTTTTTTTAAATCCATGTTTCCAACTCTGAGGTTATTCTTTTCATTTTTAATAAAATCTGTTGTTTTAAAAGCTGCATGAAAACACAACTAATAACAGAAATTCTACCGTCAGAAAATCTTCTAAATAATTCCCAGCTGGATTTCTGACGGCAGAATATTTCAGCGCAGGTTTAATTTCTGACAAACGTGAATAAAACAAAATAAATTTGTTTAAAGCTCCTCCTCTTGGATCGACCCGGTTATTAAATGTTTATTACATTTAAAAATAATAAAATCCCAGTTAAATTATTTTTGATCCTCTCCTATTAAACCATTATAAGCTATTAATAAAAGTGAAATACATCATGTTTTTCATACTTTTTTAGAATTTATGAGATGTGGTTTTGTTTGTTACAGAAAAGCATCACAATGAATTCATGGCATTTTTAATCGTTTTAAATCTAATTTCAAACTTTAATTTTCTGAAGCACCTTCTTTCATTTTTTTCACTTTAACACTCTTCAGGTGTAGGATTTAGTTCCTGGGTTAAATTTTTCATGGATAAAATCCTCAATTGTGAGCAAACATTTTATTTTTTAGTTTCCTTGCAGATTAAATTTCAGCTCAATTCAGACCAATGGATGTTATTTTATAGCAGATCTAAACCCAACTGAGACTATTTTAATGTATTTATTTTTAGAGACTTCACACAGAGTTAATTCAATATCTCAGACAGGTTTTATTACCTGGTATTCATGCAGTCAGATTTTTTTTAGACATTTGGGCATAAAATAATAAGCCAGAATGATTCTGAGGGCTTCTCTGAGCAGAAAAACTGTTTCTTTTTGCTCATATTTAGCGTTGGAGGCAGAACAACTGCAGGTCTGACTCACAGACGCTCAGAGACTTTCACACTTCAGCTCATTTATACAGTTTGACGATAAAAAACATCCAGTTTTGACTGTAAATCTAAAATCTATTTCTGATACGACTGGTCAGTAAAAAGGATTTTTTCTTACCTTTAGGAGAGACGATGAGCTTGATCGGCTTTGCAAAAGTTAATGAATCACAGTATTACGGCCTCATACCGAAACCCATGAGCTGCCAAATATGTGCAGAGAAGCTCTGAAAGGTGAAAAATCCACTTCCACCGGTGCTGTGTGCATCTGTGAACCCTGGAGCATCAAACTGGGGCTTAATGTTGGGTTTTAAGGGGGGAATTTCACAATAAAGAGGGATTGATCAGAGGCAGAGCGGAGGTATGAGACGCAGCAAAGTGAAGAAACATCCCAGTTTTTCTGTAGGAAGGAATCAGCAGAGAACCCACCTGAAGCCCCAGTGTTTGTCCCCCTGTGTTTAGGATCCATGGATGGTTTTTAGCGTTTATCCAGCAGCTCAGAGGAGCCTGGAGGTTTTTGTTGAGCTGCGTGTGAAGGTTCAGTCAGAGTGGTACCCCAGCTAGCACAGCCAGAAACCATTGTACAAAAACCTGCAGCAGGAAACCAGCTGAAGCCACAAGACAAAAAACTCTTTACAGACATGTTTCTCAGAACATTTAAATGCAGAAACATTAATAATATCCGTGAGGTAGTTGTTTTACTCCAGCATTTACTATTTTATACCTAAGACAAATGTTTAATAAGAGTAAAAATGTTTCAGAAGCCTGTTGCTTCGGTGCTCTAACCCAGCTATCACATTATTATCTTTGTTTCTGGTCTCCATATTATTAATGTTATGGCAGATTTATGCACTTGAACTTTTTATAAAGTTACTGCCTGTTTTCATCAAGATCTGTTTTATGCATCAGGATATTTTGGGTTTGGTTGTATCTTCCAGAATCAGAATATTT
Source organism: Fundulus diaphanus (assembly GCA_037039145.1). Lineage (NCBI taxonomy): Eukaryota > Metazoa > Chordata > Actinopteri > Cyprinodontiformes > Fundulidae > Fundulus > Fundulus diaphanus. The sequence goes on from CM073133.1 coordinate 2,024,879, forward strand.
AATTAAATTTCTCTTTGGCTACTCCGGTTCACATTACACATAACAAAGGCAAAAACTGACAAACAAACATGCAATGAACAAGGGTTACTTTTTTTAGCATTCAGGAGAGTCACAGATAAAGATAATGAGGTAGTACGGTGCTTATTGTGCAATGATGATCTGAGGCTTCATTTACAGAAATGTGCATTTAGATATTCAGAGATGATAGTGTGCAGTGGGCAATAACAAAGTGATTGTAATGTATGACAGGTTAGTAACAGTGGGGGGGATTTTAAAGTATTGGACTGCAGTCTCCTATCAGGGGCCGATTGCCCTCACAGCTCTGGGGAAGAAGCTGTTTCTAAGTTTATTAGTTCTGGCTTTGAGGTTCTGAAGGTTTTATCTGATGGGAGAGGAGCGAACAGAGCATTACCTGGGTGGGGGGGGATCAGTGGAGATACGTCTGGCCCGGTTCTGGACTCATGCAGACGGCATCCCACAATCCCCTGCTCTGTCCTCTGTGCTAGGTCCTTCCTCTCCTGGACTGAGCAGTTCCCATACCTCACAGTTATGCTGAGACATAAACGCTCTCTATCGTAGCTCTGTAGAAGTTCTTTAGCAGCTTAGTGGGAAGGTCCAGACCTTTTCAGGTTCCTGAGGAAGAAGAGCCGTTGTTGGGCCTTCTTCACCAGGTGGGAGGTGTTCACAGTCCAGGAGGTCAGAGGAGATGTGAATGTCCAGGAACCTGATGCTGTCCACACCTCCACCACCTCCCCCTATATGTAGAGAGGAGGTGTTCAGTTCTCCTGGACCTCCTGGAGTCCATCATTACCTCCTTGGTCTGACTGGTGTTCAGGATCAGGTTGTTCCTGGAGCTCCACTGCATCAGATTGCTGACCTTCTCCCTGTAGTGGGACCCATCATTGGTGGAGATGAGACCCACTACAGTGGTGTCGTCCACAAACTTCTCCACTGTTTCTGTGGGGGGGACTGCAGGACAGTCCTGGGTGAAAGGGTGAAGTGATCTGGGCAGAGGACACGGCCCTGTGGTGTTCCTGAGGATCAGTGGAGCAGATGTTCCCCATCCTCACCACCTGGGTCTGTTGGTGAGGAAGTCACTGATCCAGGAGCAGAGAGGTGTGGAGAATCCATGCTGTGGAGCTTCAGAGCCAGCATGTCTGGGAGCACCGTGCTGATGCTGAAGTCCATGAAGAGCACCCTGACAGGTGTTGGGCTGCTACAGATGAGCAAATGAATAAAATAAAACCAAAACTTATTCCATCCATCCATTCATCCCTTGCGTTCCACTTATCCAAGATTGGGACACAGGAGCAAGATCCGGGAGAGAAACCCCAGACCTCCCTCTCCTCAGCTCATTCTGAGGGACCCCAGGGCGTTCCCAGGCCAGATGGGATATAGCGACTCCAGGGGGTTCTGGGTCTTCCTTGGGGTCTCCTCTCAGTGGAACGTGCCTGGAGAGGCAAAGGGAGGCTCCCAGGGGGCATCCTGATCAGATGTCCATACCATCTCAACTGGTTCCCTTTGACACAGAGAAGCAGCGGCTCTACTTTCAGCTCCCGCTAGATAACAGATCTCCTCCCCCGCCATCTCCTGCTCCATCCCACCATCACTGGTGAAAAAGACACCAAGACAAAAAATCCTCCGCTTGAAGCAGAGACTGATCCCCAACCCAGAGGGGTCAGTCTTAAACAAGCTAGGTGATAAAGTATTTGAATGCATTAAGAAATACACTCACCGGCCACTTTATTAGGTACCCCATGCTAGTAACGGGTTGGACCCCCTTTTGCCTTCAGAACTGCCTCAATTCTTCGTGGCATAGATTCAACAAGGTGCTGGAAGCATTCCTCAGGGAGTTTGGTCCATATTGACATGATGGCATCACACAGTTGCCGCAGATTTGTCGGCTGCACATCCATGATGCGAATCTCCCGTTCCACCACATCCCAAAGACGCTCTATTGGATTGAGATCTGGTGACTGTGGAGGCCATTTGAGTACAGCGAACTCATTGTCATGTTCAAGAAACCAGTCTGAGATTATTCCAGCTTTATGACATGGCGCATTATCCTGCTGAAAGTAGCCATCATGGGTTGGGTACATTGTGGTCATAAAGGGATGGACATGGTCAGCAACAATACTCTGGTAGGCTGTGGCGTTGCAACGATGCTCAATTGGTACCAAGGGGCCCAAAGAGTGCCAAGAAAATATTCCCCACACCATGACACCACCACCACCAGCCTGAACCGTTGATACAAGGCAGGATGGATCCATGCTTTCATGTTGTAGACGCCAAATTCTGACCCTACCATCCAACTGTCGCAGCAGAAATCGAGACTCATCAGACCAGGCAACGTTTTTCTTCTATTGTCCAATTTCGATGAGCTTGTGCAAATTGTAGCCTCAGTTTCCTGTTCTTAGCTGAAAGGAGTGGCACCCGATGTGGTCTTCTGCTGCTGTAGCCCATCTGCCTCAAAGTTCGACGTACTGTGCATTCAGAGATGCTCTTCTGCCCACCTTGGTTGTAACGGGTGGTTAATTGAGTCACTGTTGCCCTTCTATCAGCTCGAAGCAGTCTGGCCATTCTCCTCTGACCTCTGGCATCAACAAGGCATTTCCGCCCACAGAACTGCCGCTCACTGGATGTTTTTTCTTTTTCGGACCATTCTCTGTAAACCCTAGAGATGGTTGTGCGTGAAAATCCCAGTAGATTAGCAGTTTCTGAAATACTCAGACCAGCCCTTCTGGCACCAACAATCATGCCACGTTCAAAGTCACTCAAATCACCTTTCTTCCCCATACTGATGCTCGGTTTGAACTGCAGGAGATTCTCTTGACCATGTCTACATGCCTAAATGCACTGAGTTGCCGCCATGTGATTGGCTTCTTAGAAATTAAGTGTTAACGAGCAGTTGGACAGGTGTACCTAATAAAGTGGCCGGTGAGTGTATATTCAGTTATACAATCGTGTGGAGGCTGGGGGGAACCTTTAGTCCCCTCCTCCATGTTAGACGCGTCCCTGTTCCAGCGTGCCGGGTGGTTGAGTTTTCTCCTCAGAGTTCTGCAGGAGCCCACTACTGATCGGTTTGACAAAAATCAGGTGTAATTATCTGTCAGGCAAAACAGTGAGTTTGTGTCAGTGGATCCTCTTCAGGCCTTTTAAATATCATTAATGGTGTACCTAAAGGGTCAGTGTTGGGGCCTCTACTGTTTACTGTATAGATAAATGATGCAGTTCAACACAAAAAAGTAATGTAAGGTAAGTTTATTTCTATAGCACTTTTTAGTAACAAGATGATTGAAAGTGCTGTACATGAACAGAAAAACATTACAGACATAGGAAAAACAAAAGAATAAGCTAAGTAAATCCTTGAATAGACTTCTTTCATACATTAACAAATATACAGAAAGACTTAATTGTTTCTATTAATAATAAGAAATAAACTAAGTATGTTCTTGAGGTCTCTGATCTGACCTTTCTGACACTACAGCTAAAACAGAACGCAGCAGAGTAAGGGAAAAAGCACAGTAGAGGCAGCATGTGTGTGCCTGTGTTTTATAGTATAATCATGAGTGTGTATTAGTCTGTGAACTGTGGCAGATAGCAACTGTGCGTAACATCCAGGAGAAATTAAGATTGCAGGGGAGCCAGTTTGGGTAGCAGCATTTGTTTTGGGCAGGTAGACTCTTATTTTTCTGTCTGACTTGAAGTGTTATTGCTACATCTCAATGGCGATTCCAAAACAGACAAAATTGTGGTCATTCTGCCAGAGTCCAGCTTCCTACTTTATCCCAGATCGTTCCCATCCTGCCAGCAAGTTCAGGAACCGCAGCTGGCCTGCAGCTCTGCTTACACAGCATTTCCGTCTGAGTGCTGTTAGCAGCCATATTCCTCACATAGGTCAGGCAACCTTGACATGGGCTGAAACAGCTGCCGATGTTTTCACAATGTCTCGATACTCCAGGTAACCGCCAGCTCCAAAATGCAGAAATCCCTTGTTTTTAAGCAATTCCTCTCTGCATTTGATATCATCCAATCACAGCCTCTGTATTTGTCCTTTAACATGTCTTCTAAACACTCCAGGATGTTGTTCCTCTCTGTGTTCCCTCGGTCCGTACAGAGCCAGGAAACACTGCTGATTTGGAAGCGTCTATAATTGAACATGGCACCATAACACCTGAGATTATTGAGTTGTTATTTGGATACAGCTCCAGTGGTGAACATTTTCAAACCTGCGTCCCAAATGAAGCAGTGGAGTCTGAGTGGACCACGTTCCCAGGTTCCCCTGCTGACACAGCTAAACAGGGTTACACCCTTCTTAGTGAAGGTTGTCTTTGGTTCTTTCAGTTTAGGGTACTCTGGGTTTCCTGTCTGGCTTTGCAGATGATATGGAGATTTGAGTCTCATCGGTTCAGGTCCTCCAGCTGGTATTCTTCATCTTATTTCAGCTTTTTCCTTTCAGGCGTCGTCATCAGCGAGTGATCTGTCTCCATCTAACTCTATCTGCATCTTCTCCTCTCACACTATCTACCTCTGTCACTCCATCCATAAATCTCCTCTCTGGTCTTCCTCCAGGCCTCCTGCCTGCCCTCTGATCGGTGGGCCCAATGGCTTTGTCTGAGTGATCTGAATCACTCAATGAATGATCCACTTCTGATAGGATGAGTGCGTGGCAGAAACATAGGGGAAATTTGTCGTCCAGGCAATAGGTTGGGGTTTCCAAAGGGGGGCAGAGACAGGCAGGCTTGGTCAAGAGACATTTCAGAGTTTTCAGTTTCCAGAAACAGAAGCCAACAGGAGAATCCGACAGGAGCAAGACTGGCAGGCAAAATCCACAAAGGAAACATTGCTCAATAACAGGCAGGCAGACAAGCAACGCTGGATGGTTCACACACATGAAGGGTTTCAAGAATCTGGCGGTTACACACTGGGAGAGGCTGGAACATATAGGGCAGGTCCCAGGAGCAGCGACTCCACTAATCAGAGCCGCTGCAGGTGTAACTGCTCAGACAGAATCATTACAACAAATAAACTTGTCTTGTCCACAGTTTTACATGCTGTGTTTATCACTGTTTTTGAATAAAACATGTGATTTATAAAGATTCCATGTTGAAAAGACAGATTTCTACATATATGAGTTAAAGGCTTAATCAATCGATAACTTATTTGATCATTCCAATGTATATAAGATTAATATCAGTCGATCTTTTAAATGCTTTAACAGTGAAAACATCTGTTTGGTTAAAATGGTAAATGTCTTGTACAGTGTTTTAACCAGTCCGATGACCCCACAACACTTTACACTACTCTACCTGGATTAGTCAGATGCATCAGGACATCTTCAACTATTCCCAATTCTACTTTTTCCAATCTTCTATTTGTGTTATTTATAAAATAACAAGGATTCTCAGTTTTAGCATAAATGGCTTGTACTTGCATAGCCCTTTTAACTAGTCTTGACGACCTCCAAAGCGCTTTACACTACAGTCTTAGTCATTCACACCCTGACAGTGGTGAGCTATGTTAGTAGCTACAGCTGCCCTGGGGCAGGCTGACAACGCCACCGGGACGCCGCCAGCAGGCAATGCGGGTGAAGTGTCTTGCCCAAGGACACAACGACAGAGACAGTCAGAGCAGGGGATCGAACTAGCCTTGATCCATGTGGAAACATCTTTTATAAAATCATTTGATACTAAATGTGCTACTTTAAAGATTGGGCTGACAGAACCTCTGGTGGGCCAGACGAAGGGTCTGTGGGCTCGGTGCAGAACGCTGATCCATCTGTAGGCGGGAAGGTTTTTGTCAGAGGCTCAGCCTGACTTCAGGCACTGTGGTCCGTAGACACGGTGAGAAAGACTCGTACAAAAACTGTTGAATGGTTTCTCTATGGGAGCGTCGCAGCGGCAGCTGAAGGTGGCTTGAGGTTTTTCACAGCGATTCGCTGCGGCTGCTTTGAAGAGGAGGAGGAACCTTATCTGATCCACATCTGGAACGTTTAAAGTTCAGTTCACCGTGGAACACAAACCTTCCTGCTTCTAATATTAAGGATTTATTATTTTATCCTCTGACTAATCAGGAACTAATGAGTTGTTGGTGTTTTAGAAATGTGATGATGTTTTTACTGCAGGTTGTAGATCCTCTTCATTCAGGAACCGACCACCTAAAGTATTTTATATATTTCAATTTCACTTTCTGTCCTTATAACACATCAGTCCAGATCTGCCAAGAAAAACTAATATTTTATTTATTAACCTATGAAACGAGTGTTTTTGTTTTAATTTGTATTAACAACCAACTCTATTATTCTTTGTGGTCAAGTAATAAATATATTTTTGTACATATTTGCACCAATGATTTTTATATGATTTATGTTTTCTGGGCCACCACCAAATGATGTTTGTGTCTTGAATGTGAATATGCATTAAAATAAGTAAATAAACTAAAATTTTGACAGAAACTGCTCATCAAGATGTTTTTCTAGCTCTGTGTCTAAGAATCCTTTGTGTCTGAAAACAACCTGGGACGACAAATCTCTCTTTGAACAATTAATAAAGCTTCTCAGCACGCTTCAGTTAACACCTCGTCTTCCTTCTTACCTCCTAGATCAGGGCAGCCATGCTAAGCTGGAGGCGGCCGGTCCTGGACTCTGCAGGACATCTGGTCCAGCAACGTCTCTCAGCTTTTAGCCGAGGCTTGTTATCGCTGGCAGACCTACAGGAACAGACTGGAAATAAGTCGTCTGCCCCTAATAAAGAGGTTATTTGAGTCGTATGCGATTCCAGGACCAACGCTGCGGGTTTCGTTTATAAAACATCAGGTTCTTTTCAGCAGAGCCACACCAGACCCGGTCTTTAGCTGGATCTGTGGTCTGGAGTCTCCTGATGACTCTGGTCTTCTCTCTATCTTCCAGAAGGCCAACATCCATATTCACAGTTATGCAGATGACACCCAGCTCTATCTTTCATGGAAGCCAGGTTCTACACTCACCTCATGCCTGGCTGGAAAGAAATCATGGTTGTCTTCTTACTTCCTTAAACTGAACAGCGATAAAACGGAGCCCTTCCTCGTATGAACCAGATCTACACCATCCTGACAGTTTCTCCCTTTATTTAATGGTTCTATAGTCTCAACCTCAGGGGCCATCCTCTAGCGTTCGCTCTTTCACCTCACATCAATAACCTGCATAACTTCATCTACTCCTTGAAGCTACTCCCCCACCATTTTGAAACAGCGTTACGAAGGGCTACCTGTACTGACCTTTGACCTATAGAAAAGTCACCAATAAACATCTGCAAGGGTTTTTTTTTTTAAATGTCATTTTTAAATCTTTATAAATTAAAGTGTGATTTCAAAAGTAGAGCAACAGACTGAAATAACACTTTAGGTGCAGCTCACTGGAGGGTTGTGGCAGCTTTAGGCTGGAGGGTCCCACATGTGGTCCTTGGGGGCCACCTAGTGTTGGTGACCCTGAACTACACATTAATCATCTTCGACTCCCTTTCCCCTCACCTTCCGCATCAACTGCTAAATAGGTTGTCCTGTAATTGGCGGGTTGCCGGTTCAATGCCCCACTCTGACGTTGTGTCCTTGGGCAAGGCACTTCACCCTGCTGGTGTTGGTCAGAGGGCCCGGCGGCGCCAGCGTCTGGCAGCCTGTACTAACGTAGCTCATGTTGAGCGCTTTAAAATCCCCTCCATGAGTTCTGGTGGTTCTGATTTCAGCGGCTCATGAATACCAGAACCTCTTTTCATCGTCCAGTTCTACAGCAGCTCCACTGGATCCCGGTTAGATCCAGAACCCTTCTGGACTCATCCAGAACCTCTCACCCCTTTCTGATCGTCCTGCATCCTTAGAGCCTCCTCAGCACCACATGGTCCAGAACTTTCTCTGCTACCAACCCTCCAGACATCAGAACCACCGATACAAGTTCAAGTCTGAACCCAGAACCCTTCGGTTCTAAAGTGCAGGTTACTGTAACTTTTATCTTTATTGTTCTGTCGGTTCTGTGCAGGGTTCTGAAGTTATTCTATAAAGTCTCTGATAGAACCAGTTTGGGTCGACCCAGCTTTGTCATTGTGTCACTTGGTAAATGTTATGTATGAGAGGCTGTGGTGCCACAGCGTGTCTCCAGAACCAGTCCAGAACCAGTGAGCTCGTATCATTCCAGAAGCTTTAACCACACTGAACCTCTGAGCTCTTACTGGTTTGGAACCGTTCTTCTCGGAACCGACTCCAGCTGCTCCCGGACCGGGTTGGGTTTATGTGGACCTTCGGGCTCCGTGTTGCAGCCGACCCAGTCAGTCCGGTTAGTAGCTGGTACCGACGTCGCTGTAACTTAAAACCGTTTAAATGCACCAAATGTTTGTGTTCTGGTACCTGAAGGTTCTAGAAAGAAACGGGCCGAGTCCAGGGAGAACATAGCTTACATTTATTTAAAGGCTGATTTCACCAAATGTCTACAGAGACAAACACAAGAAGTCAAAGCTCAGACCGGAACCAGAACCAGAACACCAGTCTGATGTTCCAACCCACAGAACTCCTCAGAGCCAAAGGTCTTCAACAGATCAAAGTTGAACCAGAACCAGAACCGGCTCCGGACCTCGCCGGCCACATGAACACAGACGTTTCTCTCCTCGAAGCTGCGGACCGCATCGGCCCTCAGGTCCGTTTGGACTCGTCTTCAGACCCGGTTCCTAAATGCAACACGAGAAGCACAGAAAACACCTGGAGGGAAAATGAAACTTAGCTTTTCTTCCTCTGAACTGGATCGGTACCGGACCCGCAGGCTGCTAAAGCCCGCAGGACGCAGGGCAGGCTCCTGATTGGCCAGAGGGCAGCCGCTCCGCTCTGATTGGCTGAGAAACTCCTGGCCACGCCTCCATTGTTTAAACGTTCAGGAATCTTAAGGTTAAAAACTAAAACAAGATCTCAGCTGATTTTAGCCGTTTTTCTTTAAAACGAAGCGAGCAGAAAAAAATATTTTATTCAGTTTTTTTTAAGCGAAGCTGGAACCGTTTTCTGCTTCTGTTTAAATGTTTTAGAAAGAAATAATCCGTTTAATTAGAACAAACAGATTTATATAAGCAGGTTATGTCTGAAACCACCGATAATTAATCCGCTGAGCCTTAAACGGACCTTCAGAACCGTCTGATCATTATGTTTAAACCAAAAGCCACGAGACGAAAACGGCATTTTTTTCTTTCACTGCTGAATATTTACAAGAACCGCTAACAGTGAAATAATGAACGCACAGGTCCGGTCTACCCAGAACTGCTCCCAGAACCAGAACCTCTGTGTTCCGCTACTGAAGGTTCCTGGTTTCCTCCAGAACAGGCAGAGACGCTGAGAATGTGATTACCGTCGCGGTTCTGACCCAGTTGGGTTGAAATAAAACAGCAAACCCAGTCAGGATGCAGAACCCACCTCTGGCGCCGGATCTGGGTCAGACCCGTCTCGTCCTTCAGCTGGTTTCTGATTGAACGTTAAATTCAGCGGCACCAGAATTTCTTGGTGTCGGACCGACTTCGGTCCCGGCTGTTCCAACCATGGGTCCAAACCGGTTCTGGTCAGTGATTCTGATCATGCAGGTTTTCTCTGCTCAAACACAAAGAGTTGCAGCCATGATGTGGGTCCAGTCTGAAGCTCGGTTCTGTTGGGTTCTGGTCTTGGGTTAGATGCTGGATGAGAAGCTTTCCGATCATCTGGACCGACCCGTCTACCTGAGCCCGCCCGTCTGAGGCGCTAAAGCAGCGAGCAGAACCACAGCAGCTGCGACTAAAACGAGCAGAACCGGAGCAGAACCGGAACAGAACCAGCGTGAAGGCGGGTCAGAGAGCAAGCAGGGCTACGGGAAGCACTGAGGGACGGAGCGGCGCCGCCCGGGGCAGAAGCTAGAACTGCTACAAACAAATCACTAAATACACGTTTCTCTGAACGCTAACAGAACCGGGTCGCCCTCAGCCCCTCCCATCACGTCCTCCCAGAACCCACCGTCACCCGGGAGACGTCCGTCCAGAACCCCGTGGTCCAACTAGCCCATACAGAATCAGTAGATATTAAAGAGCCTTCCTCCTCTTCCTCCTCCTCCTCCTCCTCCTCCTGCAGTGAAAATGAAAGGAGAGATCAGAAAGTCCGGTCCGGTGTTCATCCCAGCACCTGCCCCCTTAAACCAGAGCAGCACACGGGCCTGGCCCGGTCCAGTCTGCCTCAGAACCCAGCAGACGCTGTCACTAAATCTCTAGATGAGCTGTCCGAGGTGGTGCTGGGGGTCCGTAAAGTTGAAGGGAACCCGGCGGCAGCGTGGCGCCGCGGGTCAAGAGATCCCGCGCCCTCCGATCCAGGAGGGGGGTCGCCGCTCCCGGAACAGCCGAGGGGGGTGTGGGTGGTGATGGAGCCTCGTCGGGGGTTAGCGTGGCCTCCCCGGCCGCCACCGTCTGGTTAATCCGATCCCTGCCTTCCTCCTGGTGGTTGGTAGGACACAAAGCGCCGCCCGGCGCCGCCTTCAGTGAGGCGGGTTCATGGCGCCGTGCCCCCGCTGCTGCTTCTGCTTCTGCTGCAGGAGGAGCTGCTCCAGCGCCGACGGGCCCGGCTGCATCATGGAGCTGGACCAGATGGACTGCGGGGGACACACAGGGTCAGAACCAGACAGAACCCGGCCGGCCCAAACACGGGAGGTCAGGAGGTCACCTTCAGGCTGTCGAGCAGCACGGTGGAGGACGACTCCTCCATCGGAGACTCCTGATTGGGCCAGGAGCCGCCCGCGGGGCCGCCCTGGTGCCAGCCGGACTCCGGCGCCGCGGAGGAGGCGGCGGCCGGGAGGTAGTCCAGCCCGAAGCCGCTTCCTGGAACAGAGCAGAACCGACACATTCAGAGCTGGAGGCGGCGTGCATCAGCAGGTGGGGGAGGGGGTCAGGAACACAGCAAAGTTCTGCTCCCCTGTTTAACCTAAGGCTGGCTGTAGAACCTCAGACCACCACTAGGTGTCCCCGCAGCAGAACTCCAACAGAACCTTCAAAACCTTCGTAGAGATGTTAAAGCCGATAACTGAGCTTTAGTCTCCCCCCCCCCAACCCAGAACCTTTAAGGCGGGTATTTAGCACCCAAACAGGGACCATCTCACCAGAACCTGTCCAACTCACCTGGCTTCTCAGCCTTCCAGCGGTCCACGGCCCGCCGGTCCCGGCTGTCCGGAGTTCCTATGGGCCCGAAGTTGGAGAAGGGCACGGCTCCGTGGTTGTGGGTGGGGGGGGAGGAGGGCAGGCTGCTGGGGTTGGAGGAGTGGGGGGACTGGCTGGCCGGGGTGGAGTGGTCTGCCAATCAGAGAGCGGCGCCATTAATGACCGGCTTCCTTCAGCGGCGTTCAGAGAACACCTGCCGGGACGTTACCTGAGCTGGCGGGGAGGGAGGGGGACCAGGGGTTGCCCTCAAACAGCGAGTACAGCGAGGGCTCCTGTTGCATCATGGGAGCGTCTGGCTTGGAGCTGGGGGGCAGGTTTTTACCGTACGCCTGGCTGAAGATGCTGCTGTGGTTGAACTCCTGCAGAGACATGAAGGCAGGAAACGTCACGCTGCTGCTGCTGCTGCTAGGAAAGTATTCACACCCTTACACCCTGGTTCTGGAGTGGCAACCTGAAACGCTCCAGATCCAACCGCTCTTCATACCAGAGAGGAAACAAGACGCCAAGGAACCCAAAACTATGCAAACCCCTCACATTTTTAAATAAATGATTTAAACGCTTTATTTCTTCAGGTTAATTCGGACTGAAATGATTGGTTGATTATTTTGAGCCATGCAAGAATATATAATATCTGTATTAATATATTCATTATAATAAATAAATATACAACCCACACTGGGTTAAAGGATAGAAAAAAAGTGCTCCAAAAGGAAGAAGACGAACTTATTTAATCTCACCCCCTATTCCTACTTGCATTATGCACTATGATCATTTTCATTCTACTGATTTATGTCACCACGCCACTATTGTTTTTAAACTTTTTTTGTTTTTTTACCATTTTAAATTATTATTCTTGTGAATGATTAAGATTATCTATAATTATAATAATTAATGTTGCATGTTTTCAGTATGAGTATTGCTGCTATCGTCCCTTATCTCATTCTCACATATCAATGACTTCATAAACTGTATTATCATCATTTTCTGATTTTTTTACTTAAATACATTCAAGTCATTTATTTAAAGGTGATTTAAAGGTCTTATTTCCTCAGATTAATTGGGACTGAAACATTTACAGCAGAGCAGCAGCAGCAGGAATCTGTGCATGGAGGTCCTGACCTGCATGGGGAAGCCGGTGATGGGCAGCAGGGAAGATGATTGGCTGACGACCTCCTGGCTGCTCTCCATCCTGCTCTGGTTGGGCAGCTGCAGACACGGAGCACAAAGTCAGTGAGAAACCGGGTCAGACCGGGTCAGCACAGACCGGGTCAGCGTTCGGTCCTCAGCTGCACCGCTCTTAAAGGAAGTGACCCATTTATTTCAACGCCTGGACCCTTTGCTCCATCTGCTGAGGTCTTGGGTGACCTGGTCAGACTGGAGCTGGACCTCAGGTGCTGGACTTCAGGTGCTGGACTTCAGGAAACCAACAGAGAAAATACAGGAACCGCTCCTGGTCTCAGTCTTCTGAATTTCTGTTTTCTGTTTCTAAAAGAGAAGAAACCCAACCAGCCTCTGGTTCTGACACTGCTAAAAGGGAGCAATAAGTTAGTAAAATCTTCTTGAAACGAGCGCATTTGTCCTTAATTTAAACAGGTAAATGAGATAATCTGCCAACTGAGTATTTTGAGCCCTAACATAAGATAATCGGATATTCTGCACCAGAAATAAGATGAAGGAGACGAGCTGTTCCTGTTTCAGAGTAAACCTCTGAGTCTGCTGGCAGATCATTTGAACTCGCTGCTCAAATCAAGGACAATACACTAAAGAACATTTTACTGACTTTTAGTTCCCTTTTAGCAGTGCAGCCGCCGGTTCTGGACCAGCTGATGGGTTCTCCTCTAACCGCGTACACCAAGAGAACCAAAAGAGAACTAGACACCCGTCTCCTGCAGGTCACAGAACGTGCAGAGGTTCATTTCCACGACACAACATGCAAGGATGCAGGGTGGGGTGGGGGGTAGAGAATGTGGGGGGTAGGGAGGGTGGGGGGGTTAGCGAGGGTGGGGGGGCAGCGAGGGCGATGGGGTAGCGAGGGTGGGGGGGCTTAGTGAGGGTGCTGGGCGGGGGAGATGGGTGAGGAAGACAAGGCTACATACAAAGATATTTGGTCCTGGAGCAGTGCTAAGGGGGCCGGCCAGGGCCTGGAAGAAATCAGGAGGCTTAGCAAAGACGAGCTCCTCGTCCTCCTCTAGATCTGCTAGAGTTTTTAAGAGGTCAGGAGGAAGGAAGCTCTTGTCCTAAGGAGAGAGGAAGCAAGGAGAGGAAGAGCGGGAGGAGGAAGAAGGGAGGAAGAAAGAGTGCAGGCCAGTGAGAACAGTGGGAAAGCTACAGAAGCCTGGAAGGCCCACTAGAGCTAAACACATTTACTGCACAAGATCCTGAGCAGAACCGAAACGTCTGGACCCAGAACAGCCGGGTCTGCAACACGGGTTCTGGCTCTTTGATCCAGTTCCCTGGACTGGCAGCCCGGTTCCGTGTTAGGTGCAGGGAACCGGACCAGCAGCAGGAGGTTTAAACCTTCAGAGAAGCTGCTGGAAGACAGAAACAGAACGACTTGTCAGCTGACCTCATATGTGGCTCCTCGGGGCCCCGCGGGGACGTCCTGCTCTGCACACATGCCGCCAGGAGGGGGCCTCTTCATCCTCTCCGCCATCATGGCCAGCCCCTCCCCCATCCTGTCCATGCGGTACGAGGGCTCCCAGTAGAAGTCCTGCCTCTTCATGTCAGGAAACTTCATCTTCTTGTCCATGCTGGACATCTGAGGGCCCGGCGGCTGCAGCTGCTGCTCGTACAGCTTCAGAGGGTCCTGGGCCCCCAGGAAGAAGGCCGGCTGCTGCTGCTGCTGCTGCTTCATGGACAACTGCAGGGGGGACATCTTCTGCAGGGCCGCCTGGGACTGGTTCCACACGGCCGCCGGCTGCTCCTGCATGTACTGGAGCAGAGAGGCAAACAGTCAGGAAGCAGCTGGACCTAACCAGGCGGGGGGCCGGTGACCCACCCAGGAGGGGCCCGGTGACCCACCCAGGAGGGGGGCCGGTGACCCACCCAGGCGGGGGGCCGGTGACCCACCCAGGAGGGGCCCGGTGACCTACCTGCTGCAGACCCGGGTGGTGGGGTGGGCTCTTGCCCATCCCGACCTGCTGCCCCGGCTTGGTGGGGGACTGCTGCTGCTGCCCCAGGGCCTGGACCTGCAGCTGGACCGACTGCTGCAGGGCCTGCTGGGGGGAAGGCTGCTGCTGCTGAGGCTGGGAGGGGACCTGGTTCAGGGGCCCCGGACCCGACGCCCCCGGCCCCGAGGGTCTCTGCTGGCTGTAGGGAATGTGGGACTGCTTTCCGGCCTGGCCACCCGCCTGGCCGTGGACGGCAGACTGCAGGAACGGAGCGACTCCGGGGGAGAAGGTGAAGCCCGGGTTCACCTGCAGACCCGGGAAGGCCACGGGGGGAGGGATGACATAGGCGGAGGGGGGGAACCCTGCGGAGACACAACACACCAGGTTAAACGTGTTCTGGTCACACAGGCAGAACCCTCGACCCGGGTTCCTGACAACACCACCGTTCACCTGCAGGAGGGCGGTGAAGGCCGACTTCAGCGGGTTTTAAGTTCTGTTGGGCTTTAACTTGGCTGACCTTTAACCTCATGAGTAGAGACTCAGATCTCTGACCCGTTGTACATGAGCAGCTTCAAAGGTTCTTTCAGCAGCTAAACCGGGCCCAGTATGGAGCCATGAGTCCAGTTTACAGCCCTGTGCTCCAGGACCAGGGCTGCATGTAGAAGGACACTGGTGGTTCTGGAGGACTGGAACTGGAACCAGAGCGGACTACCAGCCAGTTCTGGGTCTTGGAACAGGTCCAGTTCTCTGCAGGTTCTGGTCTCAAAAACAGAAGATGCCATTTGGAAAGAACTTTCTATACATTTTGGTTTTATTTTCTGGTAATAAAACCTCCAGACTGTTTCAGAAACCTGGATTCCCAGAGAAGTCTAATGATTCGCCGTCAAACCGGACTCTGGTTCTGTTCTGTCAAACCGCATTAAAGGCTTCCAGGGTTTCCTTCCGTCACCTCCAGAATATTACAGATGATCTGTCCTGAATCATCTGACTACCTGCTGTCAACATCTTCTACAGAATATGTTGAAAACATAAGGTCCGCGGGCCGAATTCGGCCCTCCAGGTAATTTATTCGGCCCTAAAGAGCCAAAAAGGGCATTTTATATCATAAAGTAGAGGCATATGTCCTTTTAAAGTTAATAAGTTTCTAAAACTTCCTCCTGTAGCGAATGTTGATTTTAACTGTAGTTACAGCATCCGGCCACTAGATGTCAGATTTCCTACAACACATTAAAACAACCCAGAAATGTCCATAAAGAGAAAAAGTGATGCACAACGATGAGTTTAAAGTGTAACTCACCCCAAAATCAACTTTTTTGGAAGATAAACTGTATAAACTGGGCCTAAAGTGCTACTTTTATGTTACTGTGCATTGTTTAATATTTCTACGTAAACTGAAATAAAATTATTAACTCTAGTGTCGACTATAAACGGGCAACCGGCCCTTTAATGACTTCATGAGATTCACACCCCTGATATAGAAGGTCCAGATGGTTCTGACTCTGACCCGGTTTCTTTCCTACACGGAGCTGCTGGCCGAGCTTTTACTGCCACTAACTGAGCTTCTTTCATCGTCTGAAAACCGGACCAGAATTTATCTGCTGACCTGGTTTCTCTACAGCCACCTGGAGCTGGTCTGCCGTCTCCCTCTGACATAGAAAGTACTCCTGGGTCAATGTGAGCTTCTGAGCTTTCTGTGTCTCTGCTCTGTCTTCTCTAAGCCCCAGTGGATCGAGGCAGATGGTTCTGGTTCTGCTGGAGGTTCTCCTCCCTGTTAAAGGGGAGTTTTCCTCTCCACTGTCGCTTCATGCATGCTCAGTATGAGGGATTGCTGCAAAGCCATCAACAATGCAGACGACTGTCCACTGTGGCTCTACGCTCTTTCAGGAGGAGTGAATGCTGCTTGGAGAGACTTGATGCAACCTGCTGGGTTTCCTTAGAGAGGAAACTTTCTGACCCGGATGAGGCAACAGAACCGGCCCAGAGGCGACGGGCCGTCAACTGGACCTGTATGAATAAACTGAAGAGAAGCAAAGTTCTGATGGTTGGGTCTGGTTTCTCAGCCTGACAGGAACCGGACCGGCTGCTCCGCGGCCCGGGGTGAGTTGTGTCCAGAACCAACGTACCGGGTCTGCTGGGCAGCGGCGGGAACGCTCCGGGATGATGGATGGGGATGAACTGGGACGAGCAGGTGGTCTGGGTCTGAGTGACCGGCGTCTTCTTCACCTCGGAGACCGGAGTCTTCCTCAGCTCGGTCTGGGCCTTCACCTGATGAAGAGCGAAGATGAGTGAGCGGACCAGGAGGCCAGAACACGTACAGCAGGTTCTGGTGCTCATCCAACCTGTTTCCCTGCCTCAGCGGTTTTCTCATGGCCGACCTTCTTCACCTCGCTCTTCCTCTTGCCGTCCCTCTTGGGCTCTCCTTTCCCGGCGGCGGTCCCGTTGCCTTTGGGGAAGTCCCGGCGCTCCTTGCCCAGCTCCTTCAGCGGGTGGCTGCGTGCCGGCTCCTGGCTCTGCTCCCGGGGTTTGATGTTCTCCTTGAAGGTGACCACAGGCCGCTCGCCGCCGTCCGACCACGAGCTCTGGGTCTTGCCGGCCGACAGCACCGACTTCAGGCCCGGGTTGCCGCCGTCGTTCGGCGTCTGCTCGCCGTTGGACGACTCCTGCAGCACCGGCGCCTCCCGCTCCTCCGGCTCCTCGATGGCCTCCTCTGGAATGTCGGTGAGGAAGAGGAGGAAGCCGTCCTCGTTCACTTGGCACCGGATCAGCCTGCAGAGACGGGTTGGAGGTTCGGTACTGACGGATCGGGCCCCCCGGGGCTCCTGGACTCACGGGGAGCGTAGAACTCACCCCGGCTGGTTGTCCGCCACCCATTTGCCCAGAGCGACGAGGCGCTGGTGGCGGGCGTGCACCGGCAGCCCGTCCCGGTCCAGCAGGATGCCCTGGTGGCCTTTGGTGAAGTCCAGACACCTGAAAGGCCACAGAGGTCCAAACATCAGCTCACGGTTCTGGGATCAGCGCAGACACACCTGGAGGACGTACCTGAGAGCGGGTCGCAGAGCCAGGAAGCCCTGGAGCTCAAACTCCTCTGGCAGCGGCATCCCTGTGAACGAAACAAACGCGCCTCAGATGACCCGGACGGCCCGGTGACCAACGTTCAGAACCTGTAGCGGCGAGCTAGCGGTACCTGAGGGGGGGGACAGGTCCTCCTCTCTGGGCTGGAAGCTGTTGAGGATGGACACCAGCCAGGGCCAGACACTGAGGACACAGGCACAGGTCAGCGCACGCCACCCGCCCGGCGCCGCAACAACAGGAAGCTGGACTTACTACTTCCTGTTCTCCACGGCGGCCTCCTGGAAGATGCTGGCCCTCAGCCGCAGCCAGTCCAGGGACAGCTTGATGGCCGGCAGAGGACACTCCCCCATCAGCTCCTCGCCCCGGTTCTTGTTGAGCAGAACCCGGCTGCACATCACCCCCAGGAAGGACACTGAGGGACGAGAGGGGCGGGTTTAACGCACTTCTTGATTTTGAGATCATACAAGTTGCTAAATCTTAGAAAGTTCACATATTATTATGACCTGAGGGAAAAAAATTAAAAATTTGATGAAAAAGTGGATTTTTAAAGCTTTTTAGCTCAAGGCTCATAAAAAAATGTTGCATGACCGATGACGTAATATGTGGGTAGGCATTGATCTGTTGACATGGTAACAAGATACTTCCTGGTTGCAAACTCGCTTTCTCAAACACAAATAGACGGATTAAACATGGCTAAAAAGTGTGTGGCTTATGGTTGGTCAAATACCAACAAGGATAATGTCTCTTTACACACATTTCCCAACCTGAAAAGTCCCGGTGTGTGAAATTCAGTTCCCCTGTGAAAACCTGTTCCCCTCTGTGTCTGGAGCTGCAGCCAGAGAGGCGGGGTTTCACGGCGCTTCTGATCAGTTTCTCGGTAAAACAACTCATATAATCATGTCAAGGTTGTAACATTCAGTTTAATCGGCAGCTGTTGTAAAATAAAAATAAATAAACGCTGTCTTCAGGCAGCTGAAATGTCCATATTCTCTCCTCTCCTCCTCACTCATCACGCAGTGAAGCGGAGAAATCTCGCTGTCATCACAGCAGCCTGCTGAGAAGCGACATGCTCTCCACACCACCTCTCTGCACGGCGCTGCTGTGCTGAGAGGTAGTGAGCAGCATGGGGGTTCTGAACCAAAAGGGCTATGGGTCTATCCCCCCCCCCCCGGAGAATATGAGCGCCACGGCGCAACAGATAAATGCGCGTCCGCTCTCAGAGCGCTCACGTCTAGATTATTTAGTAAAATTCAGGGAGCACATAATGCTGAGATGAATGCTGTGGTTTGTGTTGAATGTAAATCTTTTTTTAGTTGCTGTTTTGGCAGATTTCAGCCGTCATAAACGATGCCAGACAATCGAGCTTCAACGAGTTGTTTCCGTGTTTACATCCCAACGGTCAGCCATGACTGCGATTATGAGCACCAATTATACACCAGCAAACCATTCCGTTTATTCTCCTAAAATGTTTTTCTCAGACTTACCCGAGTCGTAACAGACGCTTGCGCTGTCTTTCATGTTAAAATCATCCCTTTGTGAATCGCCATCTGAACTTCTCGTGGTGTACTTCATTGAACTCTCTGTAGCGTAGCCTGAGCAACGCCTACAAACTACGTCATCGACCCTAATTGTGGATTTTCAGCCTAGCGGTCGCCGAGGGACAATTTTAAGTCCTTAAAAAAAACTTTTAACAGCGCAATCACGATCTTAATGCTACATTTTTTGAAAATATGGTCACTAATGCATGTATTTCCGAGTTGGTCGATCTCAGAATCAAGAAGTACTTTAAGGATGCTCATGCATCCCAGAATGCTTTGCTTCGGCTCCAGCCAATCCCATCACACCTCTGTTAGCTTCCTGGTTTTATCAACGTGACTACGGCTCGTTTTAAACACGTTTGTTCGTTTAGCTCCGCCATCGATCATTAGCGCTATGATTGTTATTAAAGCGTTAACATGGAGCATTAACGTCCATTTATGGTGTTGGTGTAACTTTAAGCTGAACTAAAGCTAAAGTAAACAATGGCTGACTCTTCCTGGCCTGTCTGGTTGTTCTCTAATGTCCTCTGATGGACTGCTGCATGGAGGCGGTGGCTAGCTGTGAACTCTATGGGGGTAAAACGGGTCAGAATCGGGTTCCTACCGAAGAGTCCGAGCAGCTGGAACCAGCCCAGCTGCTGCTCGGTGGCGGCGGCGCCGCTGGGCTCGCCGCCGTCGGCCGTCAGGTCTCTGAGGTGATGCAGCTCGAACAGGTTGATGACGGTGATGTGGACGAGCTGCTGGGAGCTGAAGGCCTCCTGCAGGATCAGCCTCTGCACACAAACAGACCGGCGTCAGCCTTCAGAACCAGAACCGGGCCCGGCGGGACGCTGCTGGCGCTGACCTACCTGGAACTGCTCCTCCAGCTTCTCCCTCAGGGAGTCCAGCTTGTCGGGACTCCTGCTCAGGTAGACGTGGCCGTGAAACTTGATGAAGGCTTTGATGAAGTCGGACACGCTCCACTTGGTCCTCGCCTCGTCCCGGCTGCAGAGACACAGAGGAGGCGGTTAAGGCGGCGCCGGCGCCTGAGGCGGCCGTCGGGTCGGGACCGCTACCTTTCCAGAGCCTTGGACAGAGCCTTCTGCAGGTTGGTGGAGGCTGCCGGGAAGGGGAACTTGACGGCGATGCTGCGGCAGTAGTAGAAGATGGTGGTGAGGTGGTCTCCTTTGGAGGAGGCCAGGATGGCCAGCTGGTTGTAGGGCTGACCTGCAGGGAAGCACAGCGACATCAGAACCACAGGGAACTACAAACATGGCTGCCACACACCTGCTTTCACCTGTAATAACCGGTGCATGGCTGCAGAAATCCTGCATTAACGGTTTCAGGCTAAACTTTGAGCTTTAACATTATCTTTAGATTCTGATGCTGTTCATCAGAACCTAAAGATAATGTTAATCAGAGTTCATCAAGTTAAAGCGTGTCTGACTGGTCCTGGTGGATTCAGCTTTCTGAGCAGCACCTCCTCTCTGTCCTGGACACGGCGGCCATGACGGCTCTACGTAGTCTGCCTTAAAGCGCCCAAATCAGCAAGAGCTGCTGGGACTAAACACCGTCACCTCTGTGTTCTTCTCATTTAAAGATAAAAAGTGTAAAGCCAGCCACACTTTAATGTCTTCAAGACAATAGGAGGAGCTTGATCGTAGAGGCTCCTCTCTTAATGCGTCTATATCTGACTGTCATCAGCATGAAAAGGAAAGCAGACCCCATGTTTCCTGAGTACTCAACCCAAAGGAAAAAGCAGGGGACCAAGGACTGAGCCCTGAGGACCCCCAGAATGTGGAGCAGTGGTTCTGTCTGACAAATGAGAGCTGCACCGTTTTAATACGGCACCACTAAGACCACGTTGGGTCTGTTAACGAGGTAAAATATAATAAATATGGGTCCCTGTAGCAGAGGCAGCGGTTCTGAATGTCAGAGACTGAACCAGACTCTGATGCTGAGGTTGACCTTTTAGCTCCTGATCTGCCCACACAGCAGCTGCCAGAGGTCCAGACTCTGCTCAGCCGTCCTGAAGAAGAACCCAGAAGCTGCAGCGGCTGCAGGGCGCCCCCCTGTGGGGAGAGGCGGTGGTGACAGAACACCAGCCTGCAGTTGACTTTGGAAGGCTTAGAAACACAGAATTAGAACCTTTAACAGCAACAACGGTTACATGTTAGTCTAGCAGGTGGAACGTGAGGGAACCGGCTCCCACAGAACCTCCTGGCCCAGACAGATGGCTGTTTCTTTCTTTCAGCTTTAAACCCACACCCAGAATCTGGACCCCGTCTTTGCTCGTGGTTCTGATCAACAGTTCTTCTGCTTCGGCTCCTTTTCCTCACCCAGCCCAACCCGAGCGTGACAACACGGTCTCCTGCGTGGAGAACGGGTCCCAGAACCCGTCAGAACCTTCTGTCAGCACCAAACGATGTCACTCGTTACCGGGTGACATCAGAACAGAACCCTGCGGTTCTGTTCTGATCAACTGGAAGAACCAAGAACGCCTTAAAGATTCCAGAGACCCAGAACCGGGTTCTGAGCTCGAGGCTCGGTCCGACTCACCGTTGGACGGTACCAGCTGAGCTGCGTGTCTGTAGTAGGACTCTGCCTGGCTGGTCTGGTTCCGGTAACGAGCTGAAAGAAGCAAGAACCCGATCAGAATCAGAACATTAGAACATGGACGAACAGCGGGTCGGACACGAGCCGGTCTCTGCAGAAGTATTCAACCCCAAAACGGCCCGTTTCAAGGCACCAGAACCACAGAAGGGGGTGAACAGTTCTGCAGAACCAGGCGGGTTCTGCTCACCGATGTCTCCCAGGTGGACCAGGCAGTGCTGGCAGATGT
This sequence comes from Fundulus diaphanus, assembly GCA_037039145.1. NCBI lineage: Eukaryota > Metazoa > Chordata > Actinopteri > Cyprinodontiformes > Fundulidae > Fundulus > Fundulus diaphanus. The sequence continues at coordinate 2,046,594 of CM073133.1, forward strand.
AGGAGCAGGAGCTGGGCTGGGGCGTGACGATGGCGCCGGCGCCGCTCTGCTTGTTGCTGATGATCCCGAGCTGGGCCGAGCGGACCCGGCACGGCAGGTCCACGTTGAACACGGTGCACAGCTCCTGCAGCAGCTGAAGCAGAACCCGACAATCTCAGAACCACCTTCACCCACCTGGGAGGGAGAACCGGGCCGAGACCCGGTGAGTCCCGTCTGACCCGGCGGCCCTGAGCCTGTAAACGTGTTCTGACCCGACGGCCCGGTCCGTCAGCGGTACCTGGGTGTAGAAGCCGCTGGCCGCCTCCAGGAACAGCGACAGGTTGGCCTGGACCTCGCTGCGGTTGGGGTTGGCCCGGTTCTTGGCCTGGCTCTGCAGCGTGGTGATCTGGTTCTTGAAGGCGTGGTTCCACCTGAGCCCAGAGCAGACGGTTCAGACACATACTCTGGGTTCTGACCCGACAAACAGAACCGGGCGGTGGCGTGTGGGCGAGGCTTACAGGTCCTGCTCCACCTTCTTGTCCAGCGCGTACTCCAGGTCCGTCACCAGCATCTTCTGGTACAGGTCCTGCAGCGCCTGCCGGGACGTCCACACCTCTGCAGCCCCCAGCGTCGAGTCTGGACAGAACCGGACACACCACCGGGTCCAATCAGAACCGTTAATCAGAACCGCTCTCAGCTGCTGGGAGGCTGTGACCCGATTCTGACCCAGAACCTCATGGTCACCGTTAACGGATGTTTAATGAGACCGAACTAAAACCGGACCTGAAAGGCTGCAGATAAACTGGTTCTGTCCAAAAGCCCGGTTCTGTTCCTGGACCCTATTTGTATTTATTTTTATGGTTTTACTTAGTTTATTCTCTGCTCTCCTTGTCCTTTATTTTGGAAGGTTCTGGTTCTGTGCGCGCAGAACTTTGCTGCAGCTCTATTAGTAGACAGCAGCAGGATAACAGGAGCTGATCAGCTGATTGGTTTCACGGTGAAAACACTAAGAAAAACAGTGGATGCTGCAGCAGCGTTGGCTGAAGGTGTGATTTATGAAACCTGACAGAACTTTAGCTTCTTCATGAGGGACAAACTGATCTATAATATTCAAACCAACACGACTGGTGAATATTAAACATTCTGAATAATTCCCGTCTTTCTGTAACCTGACAACAGCCAGCTGTATGTCGCTCCGCCTAGCTCCACTCACATACATCTGGGACACCTCCATAGGAATTTCCTTTACAGAAGGCTGGGCCTTATCAAAAATTCTTGCATATGATTGGATAAGCCACTTGTCTGTCATCTTTATTGACGTGCTATTTCAACCACTCACACCGAAGCTAACCCGTGACGCTGTGAGAGTGACGCAGGTTTTTTTTTTTTATGTGTTTGCGGCTCTAGTGGCACGAGTTTTATTGACAGTGAGCTGACAGGAAGAGGGGGGAAGACAGGCGGCAAAGCGCCGCGGGTCGGAGTCGATCCCGGGCCGACCGCATTGAGGACTAAAGGCCTCCTAATATGGTTCATGCTAACCGCTCCGGGGCGCGTCCGCCTCACTAAGACTAAGGACGTAGAGAACATGGACCCGGTTCTGAAGTCCTCACTAAGACTAAGAACGTAGAGAACATGGACCCGGTTCTGAGGTCCTTCCACTAAGACTAAGAACGTAGAGAACATGGACCCGGTTCTGAAGTCCTCACTAAGACTAAGAACGTAGAGAACATGGACCCGGTTCTGAGGTCCTTCCACTAAGACTAAGAACGTAGAGAACATGGACCCGGTTCTGAAGTCCTCACTAAGACTAAGAACGTAGAGAACATGGACCCGGTTCTGAAGTCCTCACTAAGACTAAGAACGTAGAGAACATGGACCCGGTTCTGAAGTCCTCACTAAGACTAAGAACGTAGAGAACATGGACCCGGTTCTGAAGTCCTCACTAAGACTAAGAACGTAGAGAACATGGACCCGGTTCTGAGGTCCTTCCACTAAGACTAAGAACGTAGAGAACATGGACCCGGTTCTGAAGTCCTCACTAAGACTAAGAACGTAGAGAACATGGACCCGGTTCTGAGGTCCTTCCACTAAGACTAAGAACGTAGAGAACATGGACCCGGTTCTGAAGTCCTCACTAAGACTAAGAACGTAGAGAACATGGACCCGGTTCTGAAGTCCTCACTAAGACTAAGAACGTAGAGAACATGGACCCGGTTCTGAAGTCCTCACTAAGACTAAGAACGTAGAGAACATGGACCCGGTTCTGAAGTCCTTCCACTAAGACTAAGAACGTAGAGAACATGGACCCGGTTCTGAAGTCCTTCCACTAAGACTAAGAACGTAGAGAACATGGACCCGGTTCTGAAGTCCTTCCACTAAGACTAAGAACGTAGAGAACATGGACCCGGTTCTGAAGTCCTTCCACTAAGACTAAGAACGTAGAGAACATGGACCCGGTTCTGAAGTCCTCACTAAGACTAAGAACGTAGAGAACATGGACCCAGTTCTGAAGTCCTCACTAAGACTAAGAACGTAGAGAACATGGACCCGGTTCTGAAGTCCTTCCACTAAGACTAAGGACGTAGAGAACATGGACCCGGTTCTGAAGTCCTTCCACTAAGACTAAGAACGTAGAGAACATGGACCCGGTTCTGAAGTCCTTCCACTAAGACGAAGAACGTAGAGAACATGGACCCGGTTCTGAAGTCCTTCCACTAAGACTAAGAACGTAGAGAACATTGACCCGGTTCTGAAGTCCTCACTAAGACTAAGGACGTAGAGAACATGGACCCGGTTCTGAAGTCCTTCCACTAAGACTAAGAACGTAGAGAACATGGACCCGGTTCTGAAGTCCTCACTAAGACTAAGAACGTAGAGAACATGGACCCGGTTCTGAAGTCCTTCCACTAAGACTAAGAACGTAGAGAACATGGACCCGGTTCTGAAGTCCTTCCACTAAGACTAAGGACGTAGAGAACATGGACCCGGTTCTGAAGTCCTTCCACTAAGACTAAGAACGTAGAGAACATGGACCCGGTTCTGAAGTTCTTCCACTAAGACTAAGAACGTAGAGAACATGGACCCGGTTCTGAAGTCCTTCCACTAAGACTAAGGACGTAGAGAACATGGACCCGGTTCTGAAGTCCTTCCACTAAGACTAAGAACGTAGAGAACATGGACCCGGGTCTGAAGTCCTCACTAAGACTAAGAACGTAGAGAACATGGACCCGGTTCTGAAGTCCTCACTAAGACTAAGAACGTAGAGAACATGGACCCGGGTCTGAAGTCCTCACTAAGACTAAGAACGTAGAGAACATGGACCCGGTTCTGAAGTCCTCACTAAGACTAAGAACGTAGAGAACATGGACCCGGTTCTGAAGTCCTCACTAAGACTAAGAACGTAGAGAACATGGACCCGGTTCTGAAGTCCTTCCACTAAGACTAAGAACGTAGAGAACATGGACCCGGTTCTGAAGTCCTTCCACTAAGACTAAGAACGTAGAGAACATGGACCCGGTTCTGAAGTCCTTCCACTAAGACTAAGGACGTAGAGAACATGGACCCGGTTCTGAAGTCCTTCCACTAAGACTAAGAACGTAGAGAACATGGACCCGGTTCTGAAGTCCTTCCACTAAGACGAAGAACGTAGAGAACATGGACCCGGTTCTGAAGTCCTTCCACTAAGACTAAGAACGTAGAGAACATGGACCTGGTTCTGAAGTCCTTCCACTAAGACTAAGAACGTAGAGAACATGGACCCGGTTCTGAAGTCCTTCCACTAAGACTAAGGACGTAGAGAACATGGAGCCGGTTCTGAAGTCCTCACTAAGACTAAGAACGTAGAGAACATGGACCCGGTTCTGAAGTCCTCACTAAGACTAAGGACGTAGAGAACATGGACCCGGTTCTGAAGTCCTTCCACTAAGACTAAGAATGTAGAGAACATGGACCTGGTTCTGAAGTCCTTCCACTAAGACTAAGAACGTAGAGAACATGGACCCGGTTCTGAAGTCCTTCCACTAAGACTAAGGACGTAGAGAACATGGACCCGGTTCTGAAGTCCTTCCACTAAGACTAAGAACGTAGAGAACATGGACCCGGTTCTGAAGTCCTTCCACTAAGACGAAGGACGTAGAGAACATTGACCCGGTTCTGAAGTCCTCACTAAGACTAAGGACGTAGAGAACATGGACCCGGTTCTGAAGTCCTTCCACTAAGACTAAGAACGTAGAGAACATGGACCCGGTTCTGAAGTCCTTCCACTAAGACTAAGAACGTAGAGAACATGGACCCGGTTCTGAAGTCCTTCCACTAAGACTAAGAACGTAGAGAACATGGACCCGGTTCTGAAGTCCTTCCACTAAGACTAAGGACGTAGAGAACATGGACCCGGTTCTGAAGTCCTTCCACTAAGACTAAGAACGTAGAGAACATGGACCCGGTTCTGAAGTTCTTCCACTAAGACTAAGAACATGGACCCGGGTCTGAAGTCCTCACTAAGACTAAGAACGTAGAGAACATGGACCCGGTTCTGAAGTCCTCACTAAGACTAAGAACGTAGAGAACATGGACCCGGTTCTGAAGTCCTCACTAAGACTAAGAACGTAGAGAACATGGACCCGGTTCTGAAGCCCTCGCTAAGACTAAGAACGTAGAGAACATGGACCCGGTTCTGAAGCCCTCGCTAAGACTAAGAACGTAGAGAACATGGACCCGGTTCTGAAGTCCTTCCACTAAGACTAAGAACATGGACCCGGGTCTGAAGTCCTCACTAAGACTAAGAACGTAGAGAACATGGACCCGGTTCTGAAGTCCTCACTAAGACTAAGAACGTAGAGAACATGGACCCGGTTCTGAAGCCCTCGCTAAGACTAAGAACGTAGAGAACATGGACCCGGTTCTGAAGTCCTTCCACTAAGACTAAGAACGTAGAGAACATGGACCCGGTTCTGAAGTCCTCACTAAGACTAAGAACGTAGAGAACATGGACCCGGTTCTGAAGCCCTTCCACTAAGACGAAGAACGTAGAGAACATGGACCCGGTTCTGAAGTCCTCACTAAGACTAAGAACGTAGAGAACATGGACCCGGTTCTGAAGTCCTTCCACTAAGACGAAGAACGTAGAGAACATGGACCCGGTTCTGAAGTCCCCACTAAGACTAAGAAAGTAGAGAACATGGACCCGGTTCTGAAGTCCTTCCACTAAGACTAAGAACGTAGAGAACATGGACCCGGTTCTGAAGTCCTTCCATGGCTCCCTGGATCTCAGAGAATAGACTTTAAAATCCTTCTGTTAGTCTATAAATCCCTGAATTAGCACCTAAATACATCACAGACTTGTTATCAGGGCATCAACCCTCCAGACCACTAAGGTCTTCTGGCTCCAGCCTGCTCTGCAGAACCAGAACCAGAACCAGACATGGAGAAGCAGCATTTAGTTCCTATGCTCCACTGATCTGGAACAAACTCCCAGAAAACTGTGAAAGTTCTGAAAACCTGAGTTCCTTTAAACCAAGATTAAAAACACATTTGTTTAAGATTTTAACTGTTTTACTGAAACATCATTAGTTCAACTTTGTATTCCAACTGTTTTTAATGTTTGCTTTTAGTTTCTATTCTCCCATATTCTATTTTGTTTCTACATTTTATTCCTACTTGCTTTTATTCTGTTCTATGTTCCTGTATTTTAATCATGTAAAGCACTTTACGTCGTCTTTGTACTGAAATGTGCTATAAATAAATTTGCCTTGCCTTGAACTAACCAGCCTCTAAGACGCCGTGGAACCTGCTAACCCTAACCTGCAGAACAAGATGGCGGCCCTGCCGGTGTAAACAACAGACGAGGTATTTACTGCCAGAGGTTTCACACCATGAGCTGCGTCTGCGTCTAGGAACAGGTTAGCCTCGTCTGGGATAAACTAGTATTTTAACATTATATCGCTTTACACACATAACATTATATTCTACACATTTTCCCCTCTCAGGATGTTTCATGGAGGTCCCCATGAGAAAATCTGTCTACATTGATTCAGACACTCAGGAGTATCTTAGAGTATTATTTAGTAACTTTTAAACTCATTATTGCTTTTAAAGCCCCGGTGTTTTGTAAGCTTGACCTTTTTAAACTGACAGCAGCAGCATGAGGAAGAAATCAACTTATTAGTTTTCCTGCAATCTCTCCTGGATCCTCACAGCTACAATCAGCTCCGCCATAATTTACAGTTTTCTTCATCATTCAGCTCCAACCTCCACCAGGTCTGGTCCAGTTCTGGTTCCTCACATGGTACTGAAGCCACTTTCTATTCTCATCCTCCTTCATCAGAGGTTGGCCTTCATTGACCTTCAGCTCCTCCTCCTCTCCTGTAACATCTGGAGTCCCTCAGGGCTCTGTCCAGGACTCCTGCTCTTCCTCTTCCTCATCTTCTGTAATATTAAGATGAAGTTTCATCTCACCCAGCTCTACTGATCCAGTGAACCTCTCTGCTCCTTCACCTCCTGCTAAACTCTTGGTTCTCCTCAAACATCTCTGAACTGACAAGGTCTGAACTTTCCACTAAGCTGCTAAAGAACTTCTACAGAGCTACCATAGAGAGCGTTTATGTCTCAGCATCACTGTGAGGTGTGGAAGCTGCTCAGTTCAGGAGAGGAAGGACCTAGCATGGGTGGTGAGGACAGAGCAGGGGATTGTGGGATGCCGTCGGCGGGATCTAGACCCAGTTTATGCTGAATGAGTCCAAAGAAGGTCCAGACGCATCTCCACTAATGTTACTGCCTGCTGCACATAATCATCTCTCTATGTCTAAATGCACATTGCTGTAAACGAAGCCTCAGATCATTGCACAAAGCATCTTTATCTGTTATCTCTGACTCATGAAGGACAACTAGTTCATACAATCTTTTGAATCTTCATCTTTTTAACTTTTTAATCTTTTGAACGTTATAATGAAGAAACCCTTCCTTGTTTATTGCCTGTTTGTTTGTCTTTTATGTGAACTTTTAGTAACGCTCAGTGACCATAAAGAATCTTTGAATCTAAACCCCCCGCAGGACGTGATCATCCTTCATTAAAACTCTGTATGCCACCAGGGAGCTGCTGACGTATGAATAATAAAGTTAAATAACGTGGCTGTGCTCCTTTAAACTGGACTCAGGACAGGATCCTGTAGCCGGTCTGTAGAGATTCTAAGAACCGTACGGGTCTAAAACCCACTTTCTGCTCCTTGGAGCAAGGCACACTTTAGTCTGGCTCCTCTGATTGGTCTACATGTGGCCCCGCCTCCCTGCTGGGGGGCCGGACCACTGGAGGACTGACACCATTACCCAGCCAGAACCAGAACCAGAACCAGCCTGGAGCTGCACCAATCAGCAGCGGGAACCAGGATGAGACGAGGAATATTCTCTTTAAAAATACTTTATTGATCCCAAAGGGAAATTAAATAAAATATGATGAAAAATAATCAGAAAGTTTTTTTAAACAGACGGTTTAGTTCTAAAAGGGAATAATTCCATCTTTCCTTCATCTTTGCTGTGATTCTAAACTATCAGTCCAGGGGTTCTAGATGTTAAACCCGTCCAAACCGGTACCGGCAGCTCTGAGCACAAAGAAAGGCAGAGAAATCGGTACCGGTCCAGAAGGCCTAACTTCAGCTGTGTTTATCACATTTATACACTTTGTTTACTCTTTTTATCACTTATATTCGTTACTGAATATAATAATCTATTTCTGTCCTGTGTCCTGAACACATGCAGCGTTTACAGCAGGAACTAAGGAGCTTAAATGTCACCTTTAGACTTTGTATTACATAATTTTAGATAACTTAAAAGATGTAACACTAAATATCTGCCATGGTTGGCTGCACTCTTCCAGGCTGCTGCTGTCCGCCATGGAGCTCCTCTGACCTCTGACCTCAGGTGGAGCTCACCTGGCCCGTCCAGGTGTGTGAGGGTGTGATGGAGCAGACCTACCTGTCATGTCAGCCTTCAGGGCCTCTGCCTGGCTGCTCATGTAAACAGAGAGCAGAGAGAGAGGGGGGGTTAGACAGGTAAACAGCAGCTCTTCCTCATTCCTGCTCCTCCTGCCTCATTAAAGCATTAAACAGCTCAGATCACATGTCAACACCAGCCAGGGGCTCCGACTACTTCCTGGGTCCAGACCACAACCCAGAGTGTAAACAGGGCCTGGAAGCTGTTATTAACCATGGTTATGGACAGACACGCTACTCACACCCAGCTGTGTTCACCTGGAAAACACCTGGATAAGAACTAGCCAGTGAAGGTAGCATCGATGCTAACCTGACAGCGGTGGAGATAAGCTAGCAGGCTAACACCACACGGCGCCTTTAGGAGCGACTAAAACACACATTTCTGCGGGAATCCGCCTCTAAACGCGGTTTAGGTCCGGTTCCTCCCGGCTGGCAGCGGCAGACAGCGGCTGCTTCCTCTGCTAGCAGCTCCTGCTAAAGGAAGCTAGCAGCTCCGGAGCCTAGCTAAGCTAGCATGCTAACAGCGGAGCGGAGAAAACGGCTCCTAGCTGGGCCACCGGCCCGCCGGAACCACCGACACAGGAGCCGGAGCCCGACTCACCGAAGGTACTGGGCGCAGAGGTTCATCCTGCCGGGTCAACACCGGTCCTTTACACTGCGACAGGTCCCGGAGCCGACGCTCCTCCAGGCGCCATAATGTTTCTGTGTGACCCGCAGAGGGCCTCTGGTGCGGGGGAGGAGCAGGGGCGGAGACACGGGGGGGCCGCGGGGACCCGGAGCCCTACCGATTCTACATTATAACTGCTCTTATTTTATATATATATATATATATATATATATATATATATATATATATATATATATATACAGTGTTGGGGAGTAACGGATTACATGTAACGACGTTACGTAATTTAATTACAAAAAAAGACTAACTTAACTGTAATTCGTTACAGTTACTTCCGAAAATATTAAGAATTACAAATTTAGTTAGATTTTTTAAAAAATATAAAGAAAAACCTTTGCGAAATATGTAATGATATTTTTATTGCTTCGCGCCCTGTATCGCCGTTTCCCGCTACGGCTCCTTGTCTCTATCACTCTGATGATCCATCCTGCGCTGGTGGAGCCTTCTGAAAGAACAGCAAGCGAGCGGACGTTTCACGGTTTTATTTCAGCTCAAGCAGCGCATCAAAAATGACAGCCTTCAAGCTTGTTGACAGCCACCTCTTGTTATTCACACACAACAATAAACCGTGAGAGCCGACGTGTGTTGTGAAACTGCAAAACTTTGTCTTAAACGGAAAATCAAACGCGGGTCTACAGTAGAGACTGACATTTTTTCGGGAATCCCGCGGGTCACGTGATTCCCACGGGAATCCCGCGGGATGGGAGTCAACATCAGTAAATATCACGTGATTGGGACGGTACAGGATTAAATATCAACGGGAGCAGACGGGAGCGGGAGTAAACCAACAACAGGTACAATTAACTAGGATCGATGCCAAAAGATTAAATAAAATAGAAAATCAAAAATGTAGGTTCGCCGCCGCCATTTTGTAGTTTTTTTCCAAGAAACCGAAACTATAATGCAGGTCAAAGAACTACATGACCCAGAAGCCAACAGTTCATCCGGTTTATTTTTTCCGCCAGCGCTCAAAAAACAGAATGGGAGTGGGGGGGGAATCAACCGCTAGTGGCGAACTCAACCTGGAAAAGTTGGATCGGCAACGCAAAGTCAAAAGTAAGGACTTATTTATTAAACTCACAGCGCAACTGTAAAGTTGCAAATATTAACAAACTTGAGGAGAGTTGAATGTCACGGTGTTAACACTCAGTACCTGCTTGTAAAACGTGTTTCCTGGACTAATTTCCCAATGTGCAACAGTGTAATAATACGGCCAATAACTTAAAACTACTTTATTATTTTATTTAGTATTGTCTGAACAGTTGTGTTTTTTTCTGTTTTAACCCAATAACTGAACAATGTGTTAACACTTCTGTTTCACTATTTAACAAAAGTAAAACACGTCTACTTCCATGTCTGGTCGGGTAAAAATGAGACGGATCTGACTGGACCGGCTGTTCCTGGGTCCAGTTAGCTCCGCCTCCAGCTCCGCATCATCCCCGAAAATTAACATAATCTCACTTTTAACTTTTTATAAAAGTTGAGAGATCTGTCTAAGAATGTGTTTAATGTTCAAGGAATGTATTGGTTCTGATAGTAAACCCTAATTAGTTTGTGGATATTTTATTGCAAATGGAAAAATACTAATATGCTTGAATGATATTCAACTTTTTTTTTTTTTACTAAACTGAGTTTTTGAACCACTTCGGTACATTATCTAAATTGTGACAGTAATGCCTTTATGCACTTTTTTCTTAACTGAGTATAGATCTCTTTCTCGGTGCATTATTCTTTAGTTTCAGCAATTTGAAATATAAAAGTAACTTCATTGTTCATGTGAAACAATTAATGAATTAGTAAAAAGCAACATTGTACATTTTGTTTATTCAACTAAGATAGGCATGGTCTGTTTCCTTGTTTGTTACTTTTATTATTTATTTATTATTCCTTTTACTTTAACTGGCCTTTACTACAGCTAAAACAGGAACTTAACTGACCCTTCATAGACATTCAGGTTTAATGTATTGCCAGAAAACTTAATGAAGACAACAAGAATGGGAGTGGCGCAGGAGCGGGAGTCATTCTGAGTGGGAGCGGGATGGGAGTGGGAGTAATATTACCAGGAGCGGGACGGGACAGGATTTTTTTTTCTACTCTGGCCCGGGATTGGGACGGGACACAATTGTTTTCAGTGGGAGTGGGACAGGAGTGAAAATCCACTCCCGTGTCAGTCTCTAGTCTACAGCTCAGCGTTCACAGTGTTGCGTTCGTGAGCGTCGGAAAGCTATGGTGCATTCAGGAGCATGGGACATTTCAGTTTTACAACGAAAAAGGCAGAAAACGGAACATAACTTAACTCATACAATAATGTATTTATCCAGAAACAGTGTGGGCTTTCTTACAATACTGAATGCTCTATAATTGTATTTCTGTTATTTTTGATTATGCACATCTGCTAGCTTATTATTCTAAAAAATCTATAATATTACAGCAGCAAATTATCAAAGTTTTTCAAAGCCTGTTTAAAAGCTCCAAATGGGGCTTCAGATCATACAGCAACAATTGTGCTGTCATTGTTTTACAGGGCAGAATTTGCATTTGCTGACTCTTGTCCTTTAACTACTGATGGATATACAGGAATAGTCATACAAGTGTCAATTCCCAATTCCACTTTTTTAAGGTTCACATTCAGTTCTCAAAAATTAAATGTTGAACATGGGTCAATACTCATTAAAACCTTAAAGTAATCAAAAAGTAATCAAAGTAATTAGTTACATTAGTTTTTAAAAGTAATCGAAAAAGTTACACTACAATTACATTTTAAACAAAGTAACTTGTAACTGTAACGGATTACATTTTTAAAGTAACTTACCCAAAACTGTATATATATATATATATATATATATATATATATATATATATATATATATATATATATATATATATATATATATATATATATATATATTAGGGCTCTCAAAATAACGCGTTAATTTCGATTAATTAATTTAAATAAAATTAACGGATTAAAAAAATTAACGTAAATTAATCGTATAGGGTAGTTCTTTGTGTAGACTGCAAATTCTTTCGGGGTATGATGGCTCCCACAGTCCATTGTGATTTTTTTGCCTGGGTCCTTTTTCACTGAAAATATCCATTTCTTTCTTCGTCCTTCGGTAAACGAAAGAAACGTACATCCAACGATTTGGAATGCCTCTGTGTGGCATAAACTAGAAGCACGCTCTAATTCACCCGTTTTGTCACGGTGTTTGGCGAGAACAGTCCTGTGTTTGCCTACCGGCGTAACCCTGAAGTAGCGCGGACGTCACTTTACTGTTGTAAAGTGTTGATATTGAGGGGAGTGTTCATTTATTTTCATTGTGTCCCCTACATTACTGTGTGCCACATATGCCACAACGAAACGTTAAAACGTCTGAAGGCATGAAATGTGAATAAGAATTTTTGAACTTTAATTTATCTAATGCTGATTATTCATTGAATCATTTGAATTTAAATATTTAAAATATTTTCACAGCAAAAATTATATGCGATTAATTTAGATTAATTAATTACAGAGTATGTAATTAATTAGATTAAGTTTTTTAATCGATTGACAGCCCTAAAATATATATATATATATATATATATATATATATATATATATATATATATATATATATATATATATATATATATATATATATATATATATATATATATATATATACAAAATACGAGCAGTCATAAAATAAAGAGCATGAAAATGAAAATATGGAATAAAACAAGAAGTTGCTTTTTAAATATTAATTGGTGGAGCAGGGGTCTGAAAAGTCGCTGGCAACAGTGCTGCTGTGACAGGGAGCGTTAGCCTTTTCTGATAGTAAAAAGAGGGGGTTGTCTGTCTTTTCCTACATTTGCATTCGCTGAGCAGACCGGGCCACCATCCAGGCCTCCAGGAAGACTCTCAGTGATGGCTGCTGCTGCCGTTATTGACCAACTAAAAGCGTCGCTATGTTTTTCCCCTGAAAAAAATTGTCTTAATTTGAAATACTTCGCTCCAAAATAAAGTAATATTTCCATATAATATTACATAACAAAATTGTATTTCTAATTATCTTATCTCAAAAGACATTGTTGCCAGTGGGAGCAGACGTCAGCCAAAATCCTGGAACTTGTGCTATGCACCTTTAATAAAATGCAAAACAAAAATAACCATCTATTAGCATCAGTTTTCCACTTCAACTGTTAGTTTTGAGATGTAAATGAGTAGATATTTGTAAAATGATAAAATGATGCTGAAAATAGTGGATGGTGGTGTGTGAGCATTTAAAGTATTAAAACATAAAGACAGACAGATGAGGAGGCAAGAAAGAGACATAATGCAGGTGACAAGTTCAGATTACAAGAAATAATGTTTATTATACAGCTTAAGGAAACAGGAACAGTGGTGCAGATCAACAGTTGAACTGAAAAGTGAAAATAAACAGTATTGTAGGTAGTATTAGTGATATAATTACTGTGAACAAATGTGGGACAATTTTAATCTCTTTTTTGCCTGTTTTGCACAACAATAATTATGAGTTTATAAAAGGCATTATAAGTTTAATTAAGCTGTTAAACTTACAAAAGGTTGAATAAAACTGTTCTAAAAAAGACAACGTTCGACTTCCTGCAGATAATTATGAATCTTTGAATCCTGATAATCTGGCTCAAAATGTTCTATGTCCTGAGCAAGGATACCGTACTTATGAGGTGGCCCTGGACCACCTGGGAAATCAATGTTATTTTCATGAACTGTGGTTTATGCAAACATGAGGACAAATCACAGCGTTTGGAATCAGATGTGCAACAAAATTTTGTCAGTCAGTAAGTTTAACTTTACGGTTAAATCAACTATCAGACTGTTGGTTACACCAAATAACTTGATTTGATCAGACTTTGATCTTTTCAACCTGTCTTCTCTGCAGTTAACCCAGCGTCTGCAGTAAAATTTGCCTCTGTGTGTCCTCTGCAGGAGGACATGAAAGCAGATAAACAGGTGTAGTCAGGGGCGGAGCAAATCTGGAAATACGAGTTTCAGCGTCAGTTACAAGAAATTCTCAGACGTTTCTGGATCTCAGCAGCGCTTCAGTCAAGATTAATGTTCATTTCTGTCAAAAATAGAAGAAAATATAGAAGAAGAAAAAAACTGAGATTCACCTTCTGCCCCTCAACAACACACTGAGATACTGGTGAGTACTGCTGATACTATCTATGCTTCTACTAGCAGCAGAAACACCAAACCTGTTTTTACTGAGACTGATCAGGAGACCAGAAGTGAAATTAGGTTTAAATCAGAATCAGCTTTGATTTTGTGACACAAAAAATATTTTACTAAGTTGTGTAAAACTGTTTTCCTAAAAAATACATTAATGATTTCTTCTGACCTGCTTTATTTAAACTGTCTCCTGTCCTTAGAGTCCAGAAATGTCTTCTGGCAGCAACCTGCGGTCTGAGGATCAGTTTCTGTGCTCCATCTGTCTGGATGTGTTCACTGATCCAGTCAGCACACCATGTGGACACAACTTCTGCAAAGCCTGCATCACTCACAACTGGGAGGTTAATGTTCCCTACAAGTGTCCTCTCTGCAAAGAGCTTTTCACCTCTAGACCTCAGCTGGGAGTCAACACCTTCATCAGAGAGATGGTTGCTCAGTTCAGACATGAAGCTCAGCAGGAAGCCACCAGCAGCAGCTCAGCTGCTAAACCAGGAGAAGTTCCCTGTGACGTCTGCACTGGAACCAAGCTGAAGGCCCTGAAGTCCTGCCTGGTGTGTCTGCTCTCCTACTGTCAGACTCACCTGGAGCCTCATCTGACCACTCCACGTCTGAAGAAACATCAGCTGATGGAGCCTGTGGAGAACCTGGAGGACAGGATGTGTCTGCAGCACGATAAACCTCTGGAGCTGTTCTGTAGGACCGACCAGACATGTGTCTGCTCACTCTGTTCTGTTCTAGACCACAAGAACCACAAGTTTGTTCCTCTGAGAGAAGAATCTGAAGGAAAGAAGGCAGAGCTGAAGAAGACCGAGGCTGAAGTTCAGAAGATGATCCAGAGCAGACGAGTGAAGATCCAGGAGATCAAAGAGTCGGTGAAGATCAGTAAAGATGCTGCAGACAGAGAGAAAGCAGAAGGTGTTCAGGTCTTCACTGCTCTGAAGGAGGCTGCTGAGAGAGGCCTGGAGGAGCTCATCAAGGAGATCCAAGACAAACAGAGAACTGCAGAGAAACAGGCTGAAGACTTCATCAAAGATCTGGAGCAGGAAATCTCTGAGCTGATGAAGAGGAGCTCTGAGGTGAAGCAGCTCTCACAGTCTGAAGACCACCTCCACCTCCTCCAAAGCTTCTCCTCCCTGAAAGCTGCTCCACCCACCAAGAACTGGACAGAGGTCAGAGTCCATCCTCCATCATATGAGGGGACTGTGGTGAGAGCTGCTGCTCAGCTGCTGGAGGAGATGAAGGAGAAGATGAAGATGCTGATGGAGGCTGAGCTGAAGAGGGTCCAGCAGTGTGCAGTGGATGTGACTCTGGATCCTGATACAGCTCATCCTCACCTCATCCTGTCTGATGATGGAAAACAGGTGAAACATGGAGACGTGAAGAAGGAGCTTCCAGACAACCCAGAGAGATTTTCTTACTGTATTAATGTTTTAGGACATCAGAGTTTCTCTTCAGGCAGATTTTACTTTGAGGTTCAGGTTAAAGGAAAAACTGAGTGGACTTTAGGAGTGGCCAGAGAGTCCATCAACAGGAAGGGAGACATCTTTCTGAGTCCTCAGAATGGTTTCTGGACCGTTTGGTTGAGAAATAGAAATGAGTACGAAGCTTGTGCTGGACCTCCAGTCCGTCTCCATCTCCATTCTGGTCCTGAGAAGGTGGGGGTGTTTGTGGATTATGAGGAGGGTCTGGTCTCCTTTTATGATGTAGATGCTGCAGCTCTGATCTACTCCTTTACCGGCTGCTGCTTCACTGAGAAGCTCTACCCATACTTCAGTCCCAGTCTAAATTATGGAGGTAAAAACTCTGCTCCTCTGATCATCTGTTAATCAGGATGATTTTTCCTCTGATGAATCAGAACCAGATGAAGCTCCATGAATAATGAACCTGTGGTGAAGAACCTCCAGTCTCAGTGACTCTTAGGTTTTTGTAAATACAGCCATGTTAGTAATCAAGATGAGAGCAGACTTAAAATTGTAGTTTACGTAATAATATGGACTCTAGCGCCGCCTCTGATGTCAAGGTCCCAGTAGGTGAAACTACAGGTGGACGTTCCTGTGGATCATTATCAGATGAAGTCAAAGACTCCATGAAATCTGATGGATTTCCTTAGATAGAAAACTTTTAACCAAATTGTCTAAATCAGGGATTCCTAGAGTGTGGAGCTGCCACTAGGGGGCGCACAAGATGAGAAATGTAATGGTGGTCTGACAGTGTTTCTACCCCACATCATAAAGACATGTAAATAAATATTTCCTTTGTAAAAATTAGAATCAAAAACTATAAATGTAATAAATAAAAAGATGTATTGAACCACTGACACTGAACCACTACCAGCACTGATGATGTCATGACCCCACCGCTGCTGCTGGGGGAAAACTGGTGGTAGACGTGGTTTCTATGTTCACACTCAGAGCTGTAATACTTTTCATTGTAACTCAGACAGGTGCAGTTCATTTAAAAGATGCAGTTTTAGCAAATATTCAGACAGAAACAGGGAAACCAGCAACCGGTGGTGGGGCTACAGGGAGCTTAGGTGTGTTGCTGTGGGCGTGTCTACCTGCTGAAGATAACCAATGAGAAACAATCAGGAAATAACTTTTAATTTCTCTGATTAATATCTCCTTTATGTAGCGCTCTGTTATTGTTACTCTGTGTCGCTCTACCAAAGTGTTAAACTTCTTCATGTTTCTATTTTGCAGGGTAAATTGTGAGTCAGACTCAGATTTAGAAGCTGGTTCATGAAATAAATAAAGTGAGAAGACAACAGGTAGATCATCAGAGTTAAGTCCATGAATCCACCTGGATGCTCTCTGCTTCAGAGACGTTTCAGGTTGTGGAGGATTGATCTGAGTCTCTTTCTGAGCCACTGATGCACCTGAAAAAGCCTCAGGATCATGTTGTGGATGTTGTGTGTAACTTTATTGCAATTTAGTTCAAATTATGTTCTAATTTTATTTCAATAACCTTCGTTATGATGATTTTGTTGTAACTGCAACTTTCTTTTTTTGTTATGTTTGTTCTGTTCATTTGAGCTTCATTTAACATGCTGCCTTTTATTTGGCTATAAAACAGCTTGTTGCAATATTTTTTTCATTTATTTTTTAAAGATTGGGGGATCGGGGGTGGTGGCTAATAGAGTTTGGGAACCACTGATCTGAATGATTTTATAAAATTGACTTTGAAAAGAGCTTTCAGATGAGTTGTAAATTGGTGCTTTGTAAATAAAACGGAATTAAATTAAATTGAACTTAGACAACTTTATTTGTCATTTTATATGCACAGAGTGCGTACATAACGAAATCTCGTTGCATACAGCTTGTAAATTGCAGTAAAATTGAGTTACAGTATAAGGTGTAGCAGTGATTCAAAAGTAAACAATTTAAATGTAGACAACTGTGACTTTGGACATGATTCAATCCTAGATTTCTCATGTTTAATTGTTTTATTGGATGCATGAAGCTAAAAGATGAGAAGCTGTAATTTTGGTGCTTATCAATAATAATTTAGTGGTGTAGCTAAACTCCTTGAGCCAAACCAGGCTCAGGAGGTGTGACTATGTTAAGCCAGGTTTAAGTAATTCAGGTAAATGCCCGCCCCCTTTTTTAAGGAGACCATGATTTGTTAAGTTACAGGATCTTATAGTTTGTGTGTTTATTCCTTTTGTAGCTACGAGACTGAGAATATTGTGGAGGAGTCAGTGAAACAGCGTCCTCTAGAGAAGGGATCTTCACCCCCGTTCCTAAGGACCTACAGTCCTGCATATTTTAAATGTCTCAGCTCCACCACACCAGCATTTAATGACTACATGACCTCCTGGCAGACATCAAGGGCTGCAGAGGCCTGTTAATTGCCTATTTATTTAAATCAGGCGGCAGAGAAACACCTGAAACATGCAAGACAATGGAGTCCTGCAGCAGCTCCACTGGCTACCTGTGAAGTTCACAATTCAGTTCAAAATCCTCCTACTTACTTTTAAAGTTATTCACAATCTCTCCCCTCCATATCTCTCTGATTTACTTCAAATTTCTACTCCCTCCCGCATACTTAGATCCTCTTCTACCACTCACCTCGTTGTTCCTTCAGCCCGTCTCAGCACCATGGGGAGCAGAGCTTTTTCTGGAATTCTCTCCCCCCTGACATCTGCAACAGAGTCTTTACCTTTGTTCAAATCAAAACTCAAAACCCACATGTTCAAGATTGCCTTTTCATTATGATTTTATATTACTTTCCTGTGTGTAGTTTGCGTTGTTTCTTTTATCTATGATGATGTTGCTTTTACCATTTATTGTTTTTACCTGTACAGTATCCTTGAGTGTTTCGAAAGGCGCTTGATATAAAATTTATTATTATTATCCTGAGGACCAGGGCTGAAGATCACTGCAAAAAGTCCACAACATCCATTTTGGTCCCATGTTATCCAATAATTAAAATTGTAGTTTACGTAATAATATGGACTCTAGCCCCGCCTCTGATGCCAAGATCCCAGTCAGGTGAAACTACAGGTGGACGTTTCCAGGCCATCCTGGTTCCAGCCACTCCATTGAATTCATCTATAGATACATCTGGTGGCCATCACTTAAAGATTGTGTTACCTCCTCTCCTGTCAAAGTAAAACATAAAAACTACCATAAACCTTCATCTGGTCCCTCCTAGTCAACCTTGGTCGCACATTACTATGGATTTTGTCACCGGCTTTCCTCAGTCCAAAGGTAAAGCTGTCATACTCACCATCAGCAGGTTTTCTAAGGCATGCCACCTTATTAGTCTTACCAATCTCCTCTCTACATCCACCATGCCTGCCCTCGCCTCTCGCCTTCCTGCCTGTGTTCTCTTACCTCCTCCAGCTGCAGCCATCTTCATCATCCCTCCGCTGTCTCATTATCTTCAATAAAAACTCTTAAGCGTGGCTCTGTGTGTGGCTGAATTCAGGCTCAATAACCAACTTGTGACAATATATATATATATATATATATATATATATATATATATATATATATATATATATATATATATATAAAATGTGTTTAAAGTGGCCTGCACACTGATCTTATTTTGTACTTATTTTTACAGTGTACAGTATTTTAATATCATTTCAATCTGAAAAACACAGATAGAACAGACAATTAGAAGAATTTTATTGATACAATATTTTAAGACTTTGGCACTCAGACCCTGGCAAGAAACATTCATGCTGAATTATACTTCAATATGCATAAGCAGATGTATGAGAACAGGGATGTTTTCCCTCAGGCCTGAAACTGGTGGTGGAGTGGAGATAAACAAGTTTGTTCAGTCCATAGACGCTGGTTGGTGAGACCATCTGCTTGAGCTGTATTGGTGAGATCCAGTAGACTGGGAGAGCTGATACCAGTGCTTCACTCAGAGACACGGAAAGATAGATGTCCAACTTGGATAAGCATGGACCTGTCCATGAGGAGCAAGCATGAAGCGACAGTGGGGAGGAAAAACTCCCCTTTGGGAAGAAACCTCTGGCAGAACCAGGCTCAACATGGCGGTCTTCTGCCGGACCGTTTTAATGAGTGACTGGGAAATCCGTAAGAGTCCAGGAGGAATTACACTCTGATAGGGACGAGGTTGAAGGAGCACCATGGGAAGCCAGATGGAGCTTGGCTACCATGGTGGAGAAGAGATGGAGGTGGGTTGAATCCAGTCATCAGAGTCCAAATCAGACATAGCACAACCACTTCAGCTTTGGCTGGGTAACAGGCTGAGACGTGGAGTTAAAAACCTTTTAAGAAGAACTCTGGATGCTGATTGGGCTTCGTGGAGGTGCGGTTCAAAGCCGATTGGCTTGTGTCTGAGGCAGATGAGCCTCTGATTGGATGGAGGTAGGCAATAGAGTTTCTTCAATTGAAGTTAAAAACCTTGGTGTTATTTTTGACCAAGACATGTCATTTAAATCCCATATTAAACAGGTTTCCAGAGTTTCCTTTTTTCACCTCAGGAATATCGCCAAAATTAGAAACATTCTGTCCAGGAGTGATGCTGAAAAACTAGTCCATGCATTTGTTACTTCAAGGCTGGACTATTGTAATTCTTTACTATCAGGAAGTCCACAAAATGCAGTTCAAAGTCTTCAGCTGATCCAAAATGCTGCGGCAAGAGTTCTGATGAAAATCAACAAGAGGGATCATATTTCTCCAATTTTAGCTTCCCTTCATTGGCTTCCTGTTAAATCAAGAATAGAATTTAAAATTCTTCTTCTAACGTATAAAGCCCTTAATAATCAAGCTCCATCATACATCAGAGCTCTGATTACTCCGTATGTTCCTAACAGAGCACTTCGCTCTCAGACTGCAGGTCTGCTGGTGGTTCCTAGAGTCTCTAAAAGTAGAATGGCAGGCAGATCCTTTAGCTATCAGGCTCCTCTCCTGTGGAACCAACTCCCAGTTTTGGTCCGTGAGGCAGACACCCCGTCTACTTTTAAGACTAATCTTAAAACCTTCCTTTTTGACAAAGCTTATAGTTAGAGTGGCTCATGTTACCCTGAGCTACCTCTATAGTTATGCTGCTATAGGCTTAGGCTACTGGAGGACATCAGGGTCTAATTTTCTCACTCTACTGATTTCTACTGTTCTTCATTCTACGGTTCTCCAGTTTTGCATTGTATTACATTGAAATGACTGTCGTCATTTCAGCTTTTAACTTTTTGCTCTCTCTCTTTTTCTTCATAGTAGGTACACCTGGTCTGGCGTTCTGTTAACTTTGACATCATCCAGAGAAGACAGATCACCCGTTACTACCATCTAATGTAGAACAGATTACTAGATCAATGTGTGCTTCTGTGCTTTTTGTCTCTCTTGTTGTGTCTCTGCTCTGTCTTCTGTAACCCCAGTCGGTCGAGGCAGATGACCGTTCATACTGAGCCCGGTTCTGCCGGAGGTTTTTTTTTCCCGTTAATGGGTGGTTTTTCTTCCCACTGTCGCTTCATGCTTGCTCAGTATGAGGGATTGCAGCAAAGCCATGTACAATGCAGACGACTCTCCCTGTGGCTCTACGCTTCTCCAGGAGTGAATGCTGCTTGTCGGGACTTTGATGCAATCAACTGGTTTCCTTATATAGGAACATTTTTGACCAATCTGTATAATCTGACCCAATCTGTATAATATGATTGAACTTGATTTTGTAAAGTGCCTTGAGATGACATGTTTCATGATTTGGCGCTATATAAATAAAATTGAATTGAATTGAATTGAATTTCCGCCTAGGCTTCATTTTATTTAAATGTTTTATCATTATGTACCTGACTAACTTTTTGGAGTAGTTTCACTGCAAAGTGCTTTTTCCTTTTACAATAAACTTATCAAGAATTATCGCTACTCCATTAAAATCTATGACAACTCTACCACTATGAGTAACTTCACTGAATGAAAGAAATAATTATTTTAACCAGAAATCACCAGAGAGTTTTTGTTAAAGCGAGACTTCCTGGTTGTTTCCTTCTACTGAGCCTGCTGCTCTGTTTGGCCCTGGCTCTGCTGAATACGCTGGAAACAGCAGATTTTATTAATGTTCTGATAAATAAACATTACCTAGTGTAGCTTACATATGTTCTATGTAGAAAATGTATTTATCATGAAATTATTTTGGGAATCATGTTGTTTTTGTCAAAATGTTATTTTTTCTTTAAGATTTCCAAATTTGCACATAGCCTTATTAATTTGTCTGTCTGGTTATCTAAATTTTTTTATTTCGAATCAGATGTTATTATCAGTTCTTAACTCAGTAGCCATTTAACCAAATATTTAAATTAATAAATTTCAGTAATCCTTATTGCTGAAATCTAACATTTACTTTAACGAGCCTCATTAAGTCATTGGCTGCTGTACGGCCACTCAGCTGGACTGCAGCAATCTACGCGTCAGAACCTCGGCTTGTAATGTCGGTTCTGATCCGAAGACGACACAGAGGTCCTTAATGGAGTTGCAGAACTGTTGTTCCTCTGAGGCAGAACCACCGCTAGTCCTGGGCCCAGAGCAGCAGAACTGACTGATGGCTGTCAGACCGTTCACAGCGGTACCGGCGCCTGGACTCCCAACATTCTCTCCATCATCATGTTTTAATATAAACAGCAGTAGCTGCTGGTTTTAGCGGACTTACTGGTTCTTTTGCACCAGAACCTTCAGGTGGAGCGATACGGACCGACCAATAACACAAAAGCTGATTGGCTGGCTGCATGTTTAGTTGTAAATACATTTAATGAAGCACAATTCAGAATCACGGGAGCATTTTACCTCATGATCAGTTATCTCTAACTCTCCTGAAAGCTAAAAACAAGAAGAAAAAAAACACAGAACGTGAACATTGTTCATTGCCTGTCTGTCAGTTTTTGCCTCATTAAGTGTAATGTGAACCGAAAAAGAAATTTGATGACTGACACTGGGAGGACAGAGGTACTTTCAGATGGTTTTATTCTCAACAAAGGACAGCAGACAGGTGTGACCTTTGACCCCGATCAGAGGTCTGCTCAGTAGATCAGCAACGGGACCAGAACAGGGAGGAATAAATTAAAATCCACAACAACTCGTCGGGTAAAAAACAAACTTCTGTCAGAAACGTCAAAGAAGGAAATTAAAACAAAATCAAAGCTTCAAACTGCAAAACCAAAACTAGAAGCTTGAAATAAAAAGCTTAAAAAACTTGTTAGAAAACGTTCAGATTGTGTTTTTGGTTCGTTTCGTTCTTTCTGTGCTTCTGTGACGCTGCAAACGAGCCTCCACACCTTTACACTCTGTACAACAAACAGCTCATACTTCACTATTTACACGCTACATCCACAAATCGGTAAAAGTCCGCAGCCCTGTGGGTGGAGACTCCTCCTAAGCCCCGCCTCCAGGGCCATGTGAGCCAATCAGCAGCTGCTGTTCTTAAACTCTCCGTTCTCAGTGATGGACAGCTTGGTGGGGTTGCCTGGCGACAGGCCGTTGTGGATGCTGGGCGCGCTGTACCGCTCCTTCACCTGCGTCAGCGCCGCCATCAGCCGCGCGTTCGCCGCGTCCAGCGAGCCGATCCGCTTCTCCTGATTGGACAGAGACAAAAAGGGGCGGGGCTGGGAGTCAGACTGACAGCAGAGACCTTCAAAATAAAGGTTTGAGGAGTTGGAGATAAGCTGTCGGGTTAAAACCACGCTGTCAGAGTCTCATGGGAGGAAGAGTGACGGTAAAAAGTTACTTCAGATTAAAAGCATCAGGACGTAATGAGAAACACTCAGTATCCAGTTGGTTTGTGTATCTGGGTTAACCTGGTCAAAGGTCAAACCGCCTCTCCAGCGTCCAGCTGAGTAGTTCTACCTGACGCCGTCAGCCTCAGAACAGGTGATACCAACCAGGTGACTAAACTCATTCAACCTGAGCTGAGGTTGCTTTATGCTCGAACATCCACGAAGCTGAAGGTTTCTACTCTGGGACAATTCCAAGCTAAGCGGACAGTCCTGTGTAGGAAACATGGCTGACCAGCAAGAGCTTCTTCTGGTCGCAGGTTCGTAAATATAAACGTCTTTAAGATTCAGGCCAGAAAGATCACCGTGATCAACAAGTTGTTAAGAATTCCTGGACAGAAATCAGCGTTTCTTTTGGAAGAAGGTCAGAGGTTTAAATGTTGAAAGCAGCGGTGTTTTCTACTTCTACGTGTTGTAGGGTGTAGCACGCTTGGTGTAGGAGCGCAGTGCTGCCCCTAGAGGCTAGGAGGACAGCGATACTTCAGAGGACGAGCCTCACGGAGCATAAAGGCTGCAGACGTCATGTTCGCGCGTCTCATTTCTGGGCGGATCGTACATCAGGGCCGTTTCTCAATTCACGAGAACGCAAGTACGGACTCGCGTTCTCGTCAAGTCCGGTCTTGGGGAGAACACAGGAAGATCGGACTTGACAAGAACGCGAGCACGCAGCACGTATGGTGTATTGGAACAGAAGCGTACTTGTGACGTCATGAGACACACAGTTCTTTAGCATTTCTTTAACATTCAAAACTATTTATATACTACACCACAATAAATCTTATTGAAATTTTTTTTAAAACAACATTTTTAATTTCTAAAAAGCCTAAACATTATCTTGCCGCGGTGCATTCTGGGCAAGCGGTCAGTCTGAAGAACGCACAAGTCTGCTCTGATGCATGCTCGATAAAGAGGGCGGGCGAGAACAACATCCGGGGAATTCGGCGCGTTCTCGATTTGGCGTTCTCGGTATTGGAACAGTGCTCGGGCTGAGGCTGATGACATGTACGAGTACACGAGCACACGAGAACGCTCAAGAACGCATATTGAGAAACGGCCCAGGAATAGACGTTTAAACGTGAGTGTGAAAGAAGCATCAATGGATCACAGATAACAGGATTCACCATGGCAACGTTAAGAAAAAATAAACCTGGAAGCGCACATTACCCACGAGTGGCACTAGAAATGTTTAATGAAGGCCTGTGGAGAACATTAAACCAACAAAAAGAAACGATGTTGTTGCAGAAAAAGGGAGTTAGCTGCAGATAACTGCTGAAAAAGTCAACGCATGCATGTTATTATAGTAATTCAACGGAGAATTAAAGCTGTTTTCTCACACTGCACTCATTAAACTCCCAAAGAAGGGGGGGGGGTTGATTACTGGGTGCAGCAACAAAGAGGATATAAAGATACAGTTTAACCTGTTAAAGTCTAGTTATAAGGTATTCTTCTGTTTAACCTTAACCAACTAAATATAAACGAGCATTTCCTTAAAAACATGCTCATTTATATTTGCATGCCCCCCCCCCCCCCGACTTCCACATCGCTGATCACGTTTGTCTCGTCTGAGCTTCACTGTAAACTACGTCCACATTCAGACCTGCACATTAAAGCCACTAAACCACTAATGTTCATTTAGTTAGGGAGCAGTGAGGCCAGCTAAGCAGCTAATTAAACTTAAAATATAAAGTTTTAACGCTCCACGTCTCAAAGTTTAACAGAACATCGCTTCCACTGATGTCTGCAGCTCTGTGCGGTTCTCTGAGGAAAACATGAATCTCTGCAACAACTGAGTGCAGCAGAGAAACACTCCTGACGGCGCCGGTTCTGGTCGTGTTACGGGATTTGGGCCTCTGACCCGGTGGTGCTGCAGAGCTGCTACCTGGTGCTGATCTGGAGGCGGCTGCCCACAGATCCTCCCTACTGTGGAGTCAGAATGTGACGTCAGAGAATTAGAAAATCATGAAACAGTTGATTTCTGTCAGTAAGTCCATTCAAAACGTGAATCTTGTTTATTATATTAATTCATTACACAGACTGATGCATTTCACATGTTTATTTCTTTTAATCATGATGATTATAACTGACAACTTATGAAAACCCAAATTCAGCATCTCAGAAAATTAAAATACCATGAACAGGTCCAATACTGAAGGCACCTGGTGCCATAGTCTAATTAACTAATTAACTCCTGCAGAGGCCTTTAAATGCTCTCAGTCTGGTTCTGTAGGCGACACAATCCTGGGGACGACTGCTGACTGGACAGGTGTCCTAAAGATGACCTTTGACACCTGGACAAGGAGGACAAGACACAAAGGTCATGGCTAAGGAGGCCGGCTGTTCACAGCGCTGTGTGCAGCACGCTAACAGAGGTGGAGGAAAAGACGTGGCAGCAGGGACGACTACACCCTGGAACCAAACCCATCAGAACTGTGGAGGTTCACAGAGTGGACTGCAGTGGGTCAGAGCTTCCAGAACCAGCAGACACACGTCTGCAGGACCTGGTTCTGCTCCAGCTTTCCTTGGTTCAGCCCGCTCTGGAACCAGAGGCGTTACCAGAAACATGTTCATTTTCCATCAGGACCAGCCGCCTGCACACAGCGGCTAAGCTACCAGAATCGGGTTTAAGGACCGGGGTGTCCCTGCTCTTAAAGGGCCAGCAGACTCCAATGACCTTAACCCCACAGAACATCTGGAGTAGAGTGGTGAGGAAGATGAGATACAGCAGACCTGACGATGCTGAAGATCACGATCAGAGCTACCTGGGCTCCCAGAACACCTGAGCAGCGCCTCAGACTGAAGGACTCCATGCCACGCCGCATTAATGCAGTGATCCAGCAGGGAGAAGGAGCCCAGGTAAGTACTGAGAGGTGTGCTTACTGTTCATGTTTAGATTTTTTATTATTATTATACTTTTTATGTTTATACTTTTTATGTGTATACATTTTGTGTGTATACTTTTTATGTTTATACTTTTTATGTGTATACATTTTGTGTATACTTTTTATGTGTATACTTTTATTATACTTTTTATGTTTATACTTTTTATTATTAGACTTTTTAATCTTATACTTTTTATTATTAGACTTTTTAATCTTATACTTTTTATGTTTATACTCTTTAATCTTATACTTTTTATTATTATACTTTTTATGTTTATACTTTTTATTATTACACTTTCTATTATACTTCTTATGTGTATACTTTTTATGATTACACTTTCTATTATACTTTTTATGTGTATACTTTTTATGTTTATACTTTTTATGTGTATACTTTTTATGTTTATGCTTTTTATTATTATACTTTTTATGTGTATACTTTTTATGTGTATACTTTTTATTATTATACTTTTTATTATTATACTTTTTATGTGTATACTTTTTATGTGTATACTTTTTATGTGTATACTTTTTATTATACTTTCTATTATACTTTTTATGTGTATACTTTTTAATCTTATACTTTTTATGTTTATACTTTTTATTATTATACTTTTTATTATTATACTTTTTATGTTTATACTTTTTATTATTACACTTTCTATTATACTTTTTACGTGTATACTTTTTATGTTTATACTTTTTATTATTACACTTTCTATTATACTTTTTATGTGTATACTTTTTAATCTTATACTTTTTATGTTTATACTTTTTATGTTTATACTTTTTATTATTACACTTTCTATTATACTTTTTACGTGTATACTTTTTATGTTTATACTTTTTATTATTACACTTTCTATTATACTTTTTATGTGTATACTTTTTAATCTTATACTTTTTATGTTTATACTTTTTATGTTTATACTTTTTATTATTACACTTTCTATTATACTTTTTACGTGTATACTTTTTATGTTTATACTTTTTATTATTACACTTTCTATTATACTTTTTATGTGTATACTTTTTAATCTTATACTTTTTATGTTTATACTTTTTATTATTATACTTTTTATTATTATACTTTTTATGTTTATACTTTTTATTATTACACTTTCTATTATACTTTTTACGTGTATACGTTTTATGTTTATACTTTTTATTATTATACTTTTTATGTTTATACTTTTTATTATTACACTTTCTATTATACTTTTTATGTGTATCCTTTTTAGTTGTATACTTTTTATTATTATACTTTTTATGTTTATACTTTTTATTATTACACTTTCTATTATACTTTTTACGTTTATACTTTTTATGTTTATACTTTTTTATTATTATACCTTTTTATGTTTATACTTTTTATGTTTATACTTTTTATGTTTATGCTTTTTATGTTTATACTTTTTATGTTTATACTTTTTATGTTTATACTTTTTATGTTTATACTTTTTATTATTATACTTTTTATGTTTATACTTTTTATTATTACACTTTTTATTATTACACTTTCTATTATACTTTTTATGTGTATCCTTTTTAGTTGTATAGTTTTTATTATTATACTTTTTATGTTTATACTTTTTATTATTACACTTTCTATTATACTTTTTATGTGTATACTTTTTAGTTGTATACTTTTTATTATTATACTTTTTATGTTTATACTTTTTATTATTACACTTTCTATTATACTTTTTATGTGTATACTTTTTATGTTTATACTTTCTATTATACTTTTTATGTGTATACTTTTTATGTGTATACTTTTTATTATTATACTTTCTATTATACTTTTTATTATTATACTTTTTATTATTATACTTTCTATTATACTTTTTATGTGTATACTTTTTATGTTTATACTTTTAATTATTATACCTTTTTATTATTATACTTTTTATGTTTATACTTTTTATTATTATACTTTTTATGTTTATACTTTTTATTATTATACTTTTTATGATTATACTTTTTATGTTTATACTTTTTATGTTTATACTTTTTATGTTTATACTTTTTATTATTATACTTTTTATGATTATACTTTTCAGAAGGCCAAATTTTCTGGAGATAATTTTTTTGTTTTGCTCTGAAGTAACTTTCTATTAGGTTTCTTCACTGTTAGACCTTTTCCTGAGATACTGAATATGAGGTTTTCATCAGTTATAATCATCAGGATTAAAATAAATAAACACTTTAAACATATCAGTCTGTTTGTATTGATAATAAATTAATATAATGAACAAGTTAAAAAAACAACTTTTCATGGTTTTCTAACTCCGAGCAGCAGCTGAAGATTCACCAGAAAATGATTTAATCGTGTTCTGGTCCGCCTCTCCTGACGCAGACAGGGTACGCAGGAGTTTACCAGAACCGACCCTGGACCACCAGAACCGGGCCTGGAGCAGACCCAGGGTCCATTTCTCAGTGACGTGGTTCTGACCCGACAGCAGCAGCTTGAAGGCAGCAGCCACACATAAAGCAGCGGGTCCAGAGAGCTGAAACCGACCAGAACCAAAGTGTGGCTGAAGCCTCTCTGACGTCTCCTTTGATGCTGTCGCCTCGTTTTCATCTGCCAAGGAGAAGTTCTGGAGGTTCTGGTGGGTCGGGGAGAGGGAGGGGGGGACGGATGCGGGTAGGGGGAGATGTGTGGTGTGTGTGTGGGGCTGGGTGGGGGGAGTGGAGGGTGTGGGTGGAGGGGGGGGGGTGTCAGGCGGCAGCCAAACTCAAATCAAACACACCCAGAGAGCGACACACCAGCATGCCTGCACCAGCAAAAACCCGGTCCATGGTTCTGATTAGAGGTTCTGATGGAGAACCGGTCCCACAGGAAATGTTCTGAACAACAAACTGGAACAGAACCCAGAGCAGCTTTAGTGGTTCTTACTGAATGATGGTCTGAAGAAGGTCTGAAAGGTTCTGTGGTGGTTCTGCCACCAGAGGGAGCTGGACTCCACCAGAACCTCAGAGGCCCGGTATTCATGGCATCCAGAGGGGAATCCCAGTAACCTGACTCTAGCCAGACGTATGTCGCTCCG
Source organism: Fundulus diaphanus (assembly GCA_037039145.1). Taxonomy (NCBI): domain Eukaryota; kingdom Metazoa; phylum Chordata; class Actinopteri; order Cyprinodontiformes; family Fundulidae; genus Fundulus; species Fundulus diaphanus. Next base: position 2,075,604 of record CM073133.1, read on the forward strand.
CCTAGCTTCACTCACATCCATCTGGGACCTCTCCCATAGAAAGTGATTTCTCCAACCAATTTTATGGTCTGGCCAATCAGGACGCAGGGCTGGAGTTTCATGGATGTGACGTAGTGGAGACGCGACCGTGAGATTCCAACAACAATGGCGGCTCGCATCGAGGAAGCAAGCGTTAGCATTGATGCTGCTATTTCTTTCGTGTTGTCCAATCTACCTAATATTGTTTCATTAAAAGAACATCAGAGAACGCCTCTGAAGGCTTTTGTTGGTGGAAACCATGTTTTCGCCCTTCTCCCGACCGGATTTGGCAAGTTTTGTTTTCCGGGGTGCGGCGGAGCGGTTAGCGGTTAGCATGAATCATATTAGGAGGCCTTTAGTCCTCAACACGGTCGGCCCGGGATCGACTCTGACCCGCGGCGCTTTGCCGCCTGTCTTCCCCCCTCTTCCTGTCACCTCACTGTCAATAAAACGCATGCCACTAGAGCCACAAACACATAAAAAAAAAAAAGTTTAGTTTTTTCCTGCGTCGCTCTCACAGCGTCACGGGTTAGCTTCGGTGTGAGTGGTTGAAATAGCACGTCGATAAAGATGACAGACAAGTGGCTTATCCAATCATATGCAAGGATTTTTGATAAGGCCCAGCCTTCTGTAAAGGCAATTCCTATGGAGGTGTCCCAGATGTATGTGAGTGGAGCTAGGCGGAGCAAAATCTATCTGGCTAGAGTCAGGTTAGAATCCCATAGGAGTGAATGGGAATAATGTGGGTGTGGCTTAAAGGGGGGGGGGTTATCGCTCCATCAGCGATGCAACGAGTCTCTGAGCTGCTGGAAGCAGGTCCACAATGATGGCGACCGGGTCCAAACAGCTAATTACGCTACCGTTTGAACCACTGACAGCGGTTCTGGACAGCTCACTGGGTCAGAACCATCACCAGGCCCAGATCAACATGATACCGGGTCAGGTAGACTAACTCCTGGTTCTGATGGGAACTCTGGGTGAGATATGGAGGTCCAAACAGGTGCACCGCCCCCTGAACCACAAAAAAAGCCGTTCTAAGGTTTTTATTGTCCAATCAGCAGCCACTTCCAACCAGAAGCCCCGCCCCTTTTCAGTCACGTTAAAAATGGCCCCTGGTGCTCTTATAGGCACTCATGGCGAGACTCTTCCTCACATTGTGGACGCAGCATTTCATTTACATGGCTCTGTGAGGGTCTGCCCTGATGTGATGTCATCAGGCGCTGCAGCACATGTCTGTGTAATATAAATATTACTATGGTTTCCATGGTAGCAGTAATTTAAGACTGATAACGTGATTTTAATGCCTAAATAGTAGATAAATGTGTTTTATGGACATAACTGTGCTACTGATGAAGCAAATTCATCGTCTGTGAGACTTTAACTCATCAGCTGTACTAAAGTACTGATCAGAATCAGACGATTCTGATCAGTACTTTAGTACAGCTGATGACTTAATTCATGATCTGCTGCCATCTAGTGGCTGAACTAAAAACACGTTAACACTGTAGTATCACAGTATAAACTTAGTTTAGCAGTATTTCACTAATCAAACGGTCACCTCAGCTTACATCCTAACATTTGCTCCCCTGATCGGTTCTGTTTGGTTCTACAGCATCGTGGCTTTGGGTTCTGATGGAGACCCAGGAGGTCACCAGGTACCCAGAGTTCAGGATCCAGTACGGCTGCACGGATACATCAGGTATCAGCGGCTCCCTGCCAGAAAACACCTGATTCTGATCCGTTTGGGTTTGACCCGAAGACTGCCAACTGGGCCGGTTCTGGTCTGGACTTCCAGAATCACACATAACTCTGATTGGCTGGTGGCCGTCTGGAGGCGTGTCGGCGTTTTGACATAAAAATAAAACAAAAAGAGGAAAAGCAGCCAGGTGCAGGTGGAGGGGGCGGAGCTACAGCTACTTGCCTGATTGGTTAATTTCTCGTCCGTTACTGACCTGAAACCAGCGGAGAGACGGTGAGAAGCGAACTAAGCCCTGACTGCTGGTCATGTGACCCGCCAGTCAGCACCTGAGGAAGAGGATGGAGGTGTGCGTACCTGAGCGTCGATGATCTTCTGCTTGGCCTCGATCACCGCCTGCATCTCGGCGTGGTCGCGCTTCAGCTCCTCCTCCACCGCCATCAGCCTGCAGGAAGACGCCGGTCAGCACGTCTGAGGGATCCTGACTCAGGTGAGTGAGGCTCAGGTGCGTCTCTACCTGCAGATGATGCTCTTCATCTGCCCGTCCTTCTCCTCCTGCTGCCGCCTCAGGCGCTCCTCGCTGTCCTCCAGCCGGCTCTTGTACTCCAGCAGGAGCTTCTGCATCTGCTGCTCCTGGGCCTCCAGCCGCCGCTCGTACTCCTCCAGCCGCCGGCCGGACGCCCGCAGACGCTCCTTCAGCCGCGAGATCTCCAGCTCGTACTGCAGAGGGACGGCGGAGCGGTGTTAGCACCGAGTAGTGGCGCCCTGCGGACGGCCACACCTGCCCAGGTGTTCTTACCTTCTCCGTGTTGCGGCCCTTCTCTCTGCCCCGCCCTCCCTCCTCCTCCTCCTCTTCTTCGTACTGCCCGTTGTTGAGGACCCACGCCGCCGTCCTCTCCACTGGAGACATCGCTGCCGCCTCCACCGGCGTTTCCACCTGTGAACGGTGACATCATCAGAGGCCCGCCTGAACCAATCAGACGGCGGCGCAGCAGAGCGCTGCTTACCTGCGGAGACGGCTTAGCGGCGCTCCTGGAGGACGGAGCGGCGCTCTCCACCGCGGCGGCAGACGTCTGGCGGTTGGAGGGCGTCGGCTCAGTGTTGGCGCTGCTGCTGCTCCGTAGCGAGGCGCTCTGAGGCTGGGAGCGCGGCGTCCTGGCTCCGCCCCCTCTGCTCTGCTCCACCCTGATGATGTGGGCGGTGCCGGCGGTGGTGCTCTGACGGGGGACGGCGACCGCCGTGGCGGCCCCCGGGGGCAGGTCGGGTAGCGGGGGCCGGCGCGGCGCGGCGCAGTCCTCGCTCTGCGTGCTCCGCCGACTGCCCGCCTCGTCCAGGCTGCTGTTGGACGCCACGCGACCTTTGCCCCCCACCTGGCTGCCGCAGTCGTCGGAGTGGCTGTTGTGCGAGCTCTCGGTGCTCAGGTTCTCTGAGCTGGAGTCCTGCCGCAGGGAGGAGCGGGTGGAGAGGCTGCGGGCGGCGTTGCTCAGGTGGTAGACGGGGTTCTGGAAGGAGAGCGGCTCCAGGCGGCGCTGCTGGCTGACCGAGGCGTGCAGGGGCCGCCTCGCCTGCGGCGCGCTCTGCGGCTGCCCGTCTCTGGGCGGCGCTCTGGACTGGTGCGGCGCCGGCTGGGGCGTCACCGGGTTGGAGTGGGGGTAAGCGGGCAGAGGCGGGCCGTGGCCGACGGAGGCTTGAGAGCCCACCCTGCTGAGGCGGGGCGGGGCCTCGTGGTGCGCCGGGGGCCCCACGGGGCCGTGAAGGCTCTGAGAGTCCTGGAGGTCCACCAGAGAGACGCTGCGGCCGTTTGGCAGTGGGACGTCCCGGTCCTCCTGATCAGAGAAACTGGGGCGCTGCGGAGCCAGCAGGGGGCGCTGGCTTCGGCCGTAACCCTCCAGCAGCTCGGCAGCTGGAGACGGGAGGCTACACACCTCGCTGCGGCTGCAGGAAGGCGCAGAAACGCAGACGTTAGAGACGAGAACTCTGACTAAAGGCAAGGCAAATTTATTTATATAGCACATTTCAGTACAGTGACAATGCAAAGTGCTTTACATGATTAAAATATAGGAAAATATAACAGAATAAAAGCAAGTAGGAATAAAATGTAGAAACAAAAATAGAAGATTAAAAACAGTTGGACTAAAAAAGTTGAACTAGTGATGTAGTAAAGGGAAAACTTCTGGGTCCCTGATGATGGCAACTAGCTACAGCTGGACGATAATTCAGTAACAAATATATGGATGATAGAAGAAAGGTCAATAAAAAGTTCAACAGAATAACAGTTTTCCTTCTTCTGCATTCTAGCCATGTAGGTTAATGTTAAATCATTACATCCTCCCAACCAATCACAACGCAGACCGAGGAACCAAGCTCCGCCCCCTTCAGAGAGTTCAGAGAGCACGCGTTCTTTTCTCTTTTTCTGAAAACTTGTAGTTTTGGTAAAAAGTTGGTTGAATGTTAGAATTATTTTTATTCTCTACATGTCTTATTTTTACTTACCATGTTTATTGCATTTATCACGTATTTTCTCATCACTATTAAAAAGGTTTTAATCTGTGAGTTTATTCAGTTATTAAAGTGTTTTCAGGTAACTGAAACTATCTATCACTCACATGTATTAGTGTTTCTGTGTTTAATGTTTTTTTTATATATTTACTGGAACATATAGACCAGTGGTTACCATCTTATTTTACTGTACATGTGTATTGGTTTTCTCTATGTGTACAGAAGGCCTGCAGAAAGCAGACAAACATGTAGTGATAATGATATGAGCTGCACTCAGCCATCTGGTCTGCTGTCTGGAAGGTCGCATTGCTGTTCGCCTCCCTTATACTCCTTAGCACGGCAGTGAGAGTGTAACTAGGGAATCCCTTTGACTGAGAAAATAAAAGTGAGGGGCAGCAGGGAGGTGTTTCAGGACGGGTGGGGGTTCGTAACTGAGCGTGTCCCCGTGGCGTTCTCCTTTCTAGAAAAGATCTGTTGTCTTTCCTTTTTGTGTTGTTTAAACCTGACATTGAATAAAGGGTTGAGTTTGAATTCAGTGGTTGTGTGTCTTTATCTAATAATAGGTCGCTATTAATAAAAGGATCTGCTGCTATTGCCACCTGAATACATGTCAATACTAGGGCTGTCAATCGATTAAAAAAATTTATCTAATTAATTACATACTCTGTAATTAATTAGATAAATTAATCGCATATAATTTTTGCTGTGAAAGTATTTAAAATATTTAAATTCAAATGTTTCAAAGAATAATCAGCATTAGATACATTAAAGTGCTGTTTTCAACAGCAGACAAACTGAACTAAACAGATGCCAATGTCAAACTGAACTCACGTCAACAGGAAACGTCAACTGAAATGATAATAAAAAAGATAACCTGAATTTAACAGACGTCAACATATTCCATATTCCAATCTGCTTTTTAGGCTAATTATACATAATTTAGACCTAGTGCTATTTTAACAAACAAGCATTTTATTAGTTATCTCTTATCTGATGTATTTCTGATGTTTGGCACTTTGTTTTACCTCGTGTTAAAGTGCTCTTTAAATAATAATGACTTTCATGATGATTATGATCAGAATAAACTTTTGCATAACCTCCCAGAAGCTGGAAAGAAAAGAGACAAAAACATTTTTCACACCTCACTTAGTAACTCTAATATTTTAGTCTAAGTACTTTAGCCTAAATATTTTGGGCTAAAATATTACACTTTTTATTTGTTTTTCTTCAATCCCTCGGTGATGTTTAGTAATTTCTGCCAAAGGCTGCAGCATTTTGATTTAATTCATCTGAATGCAGTATTTGCAAGCCCTACTCTGATTGAATGGGGTAAAAAACTGTCTGTGATTGGCTGAAACAGCCGAGCGAGTGCACAGCTGGTGTTGAGTGTGAAACGAGCAGGTGTGCGCGAGCAAAGTAGCGCGCGAGCAGAGATGGAACTCGAGGACAGCGGGTTGAGAAGAGTTTTTCAGACCGTGCCAGACCGGTTTTGAGCGTTGAGTTGTTTCTCTGTGCGCTTAGATTGGTTCCTGTGCGCTTGGATTGGTTCCTGCGCGCTCAAACAGAAGACACGAATATCGCTACATGTTTCACAGAGTTGAGCGGCAGCGCTGTCTTCTTCTCTGTCTTCATGCGCCTCCCCTGTGACTCTTTGGCGCCCCCCAGGGGAGGCGCGCCTCACCTATTGAAAACCCCTATACGACTTCGATTAATCTGCGTTATTTTTTTTAATCCGTTAATTTTTTTTAAATTAATTAATCAAAATTAACGCGTTATTTTGACAGCCCTAGTCAATACACATGTATATAAGTCACTGTGAATGTACATAAATCCTCTGCCTTATTTCTATTTCTTTTTGAATTTCTTATTTTCTTTTTTTTGATCCACTGTATAAACGAGGACACACTGTATATAACTGATGCACATTTTCCTACTTTTGGCACCTTCTTCTGATTATTGACTACTGAGCTGATGTGTCAAGTAAATTTCCCCAATGTGAGATCAATAAAGCCTAACTTATCTTATCTCTTATCTTATCTCTTATCTTATCTCTTATCTCTTAAGCAACAGCATAAAATGGCCAGGGCTGCACTTAAAATATATGTTTTGAATTTGTTGATAATTGTCGATATCGATCAATATGATTTATATTTTATCTATACACATTTTTTCTATATCATCCCGCCCTACAACAAACTGACATGAGAGACCATCTACCTGAAACCTTCCCTTAAATTCATTTTTACAGCCTGGGCGTCCCTCAGGGCGCGGCTCTCAGACCTCCTCCTCTTTAACTGCTTCTTCTCAATTGTTCTTCAATATTTAGGCTAATCTGACGATGGGTTTTGACTTTTTGTTCAGATTAAAAACACAAAGATGACATCACACATAACTGCACTTCCTGCTGTCAGCTGATTGGTTACCTGTCCACGGGGTCCTCAAAGATCCGCTGCAGCCCTGACGACACGCTGCCGCCGATGTGGGCGGGGCTGAGGTCCTGGAAGCGCCTCAGCTGCTGCTGGACCGGCGTGGGCGCCGCCAGGCAGCGGGAGATGTCTCCCAGAATCCTCGGCAGCGGGCCCAGCTTGGCTACGGTGGCCTGCAGGAAGGAATTTTCACCCTGTGGTCGCCGTGTGTCGGTGTGTTTGTGTGCGGATGGATGGAAAGGAAGAGCCGGTGGAGGCGGGAGGAGCGGAACGTGGAGGCAGGAACAGAAAGAGGGAAAAACATGAGGAGAACTGAACAGAGAGCAGAACCGACTGTCTAGAACTTCATGCTGAACAGAACCAGAACTGGGCGGAGCCATGCTGACAGCTGGGTGAGGCGGGGGGGGGGGGGGTCATGCTGTGAGGGTCAGTCAGGCGTTAATGAGGTTATGATGTCAGCGTCACACAAACACACCAACCGACCAATCATCACATTTTAAACTGAAGCTGCTTCCTCCCTGACAGAAGCTCCGCCCAGGAAGCCCAAACATGGTCCTCCTCCACCAGGAAGCTGCTGCAGGGCGGAGTTCAGACCATTCCTTCATTTTTAGCTATTTTAATGTGAATTAATTTGTCCATCCGGGCCTCAGAGGCAGTGAAAGCCCAACACTGACTGAGGTGGAGGCGCCTCCACCTTCCACCTCCTGACATTAAGCTGGATTTGTCCTGAAGCAGCCGCTCCAAACTGACTAAAAACTAAACAGCTTTTAGTTCCATGCTGTAAAACTTTAGCAATAAAAACAAAAGAGAGGATGTTTCTCCAAAACGTGTCCCGCTAGAAGCAGAAACGTCGCAGATTCAGGCTGAATTTAAACATTTTAACAGAGTATGAAGCTCTGGCTCCTCTCTGCAGCTTTTATCGTTTTAACCTTTAATTCAGGATCTAGATTCAGATTATTTATGGTAATCTAGATTACACCCACAGTATTTCTGCTCAGATCTTGGAGACCCGGGGGTAAAGCCGTCCTAAAACTGGCTCTAAGGAGGAATAAGGGAACCTGTCCTGTCCTAAGAGCGTTTCTCCTGCGGCGCAGCGCCAACATGGCCGCCGTCGGCCAGCAGCACCACCCACCTTGTCGAGCTGGGACACCACCTCCCACAGCTGGGCGTGCAGCACCGACAGCTCGCGGCCCAGGTCGATGTAGCCCTCGAAGCCCGGCGTGCTGGACAGCGTCTCCGGGTTGGAGATCTCGGACAGGAAGCGCATCATGCCGGCCCACTCGTGCTCCAGGAAGTCGTTCATGAAGGCCATGTACTCCTCCTTGTGGCCGAACCTGAGGGGGGGGGACGGTGTCAGTCTGGAGGAAGAACCCGGCGGGACCGCCTCCTGGACTAAACGGCGGCGCAGACACTCACTTGGAGAAGTTGGCGAGGTTCTGGATGACCTTGGCGATGAGGGTGAGCGTCCGGGACGTCCGGTCGTCAGGATACTCCTGCATGAGGCTGAAGAGCGACGGCGACATGATGGCGGGGCACAGGAAGCGCAGGAAGAGCGAGGCGCTGATCAGACGCTTGCTGATGTCCTGCTGGTGGCCGCGGGCCACGCACTGCTGCTTCCAGGACGCAAACACCTCCTTCAGCTCCCGAGGGAAGACGCTGGCAGGAGAAAGGGACGCCGTCAGAGACACATGGAGACAGAGGGACTGCTGCTGGAAGCACAGGAGAGAAGCGGACAGGGAGCGCAGGGAGAGGAACGCTTCACCTCTGATACTAAACCCTGATGTAACAGTCAGTGTTCTGATGGCTACAAGCACAGACATCATATACGTAGACGCGTCATAGGGCGCAGGTTCGCACGTCAACATCACCGCCATATTGTATGTGGCAGAAAAAAGTTGAGTTCTGTTGTTGTGAACGTGGATCAGAGAAGATGCCTCATTCCTGTGCTGCATGGAAATGTGTTCTGGATGATTTCACTACTTGTATCTGCCTTCTATAAACTAAGGCTGCACCATGCTGCAAAACTGGACACTAAAGCTGCAGAGTGGCAACACTAGGAAAAAGCTGTGCAAGACCATTCTTTTTCAAGGTTTTTAGCTTGCATACAGTACAGTCTGTACTGTACAGACTATTGTATTTAGACATAAATGTGCATATATAGATTTTCAGGTATTATAAATAAGCCAAATAAATAGCTGTGTGATTATATATATATATATATATATATATATATATATATATATATATATATATATATATATGTAGGTATATGTGTGTGTATATATGTGTATGTGTTATGAATATAAGGATCAATTTGTTAAATCTAAACATTGTGGTCTTCATTATTTCATAAAACCGTGTCACATGTGAACCTTTAGGAACAGACTTTTTGGGGGAGTATTAAAGAGGTAAAATTAGTAAGAGAAAAAAAATCCTAGGTCAATAAAGTAAAAAAAAACAAAAAAAACACAAAAGTGATAATGTTATGATAAAAACGTCATATTATGAGAATTAAGAGGGAACATTTCCAGAATAATCACAGTTTGCAGAATTATTTCACTCCTGGAGTAATAGGGCCAGGTTAGATTATTTTAAATATTTTTATTCTTTAGGAGAATAAATTCAGGAGAATGAAGCTATAGGGATACGAAAATAAACTTGTAATATTACAAAAACAAAAATACTACGAATACAAAGTATATTCAGAGATTAAAGTTCCTCTGATTCTGTTTAAGTGACTGAGTAACTGCAGATTTGCCACATTTAAGATGGCGGACGCTCTGACGCATCCCAGCATAGGCAGAACCCGCCCAACGACGCGTCTACTCTTATATTATGTCTATGACTACAAGCACCTCATGAAGGTAACTGTTAACAGGGGGTCAGAGGTCAGAGGTCAGGCTCTGCCTTGAGCAGAGGAGCAAGAGCTCAATGTCTCGTTCACTAGTGATGGTGAAACAGAACGAGAGACGGACAGACGAGCCGAGGCTTCATCTGCAGTAACACTGATGGAGAGATGGATGGATGGATAAATGAGTAAATGGATGAATGGATGGATGGATGGCTGGATGGATGAATGGATAAACGGATGAATGGATGGACGGACGGATGGATGGATGAATGGATGGATGGATGAATGGATGGATGGATGGATGGATGGATAAATAGATGGATGGATAAATGGATGGATGAACAGATGGATGGATGGATGATGGATGGATAAATGGATAGATGAATGAATGAATGGATGGATGGATGGATGGATGGATGAATGGATGGATGGATGGATGGATGGATAAATAGATGGATGGATAAATGGATGGATGAACAGATGGATGGATAAATGGATGGATGAACAGATGAATGGATAAATGGATGGATGAATAGATAGATGAATGATGGATGGATTGATAAATGGATGGATGAACAGATGGATGGATGGATGATGGATGGATAAATGGATAGATGAATGAATGAATGGATGGATGGATGGATGGATGGATAGATGGATGGATGGATGGATGATGGATGAACAGATGGATGGATAAATGGATGGATGGATGGATGGATGATGGATGGATGGATAAATGGATGGATGAACAGATGGATGGATGGATGGATGATGGATGGATGGACAGATGGATGGATAAATGGATGAATGAACAGATGGATGGATAAATGGATGGATGGATGGATGGATAAATGGATGGATGAACAGATGGATGGATGGATAAATGGATGGATGGATGAATGAATGGATGGATGGATGGATGATGGATGGATGGATAAATGGATGGATGAACAGATGGATGGATGGATGGATGATAGATGGTTGGATGGACAGATGGATGGATAAATGGATGGATGATGGATGGATGGATAAATGGATGGATGAACAGATGGATGGATGGATGGATGGATGGATGATAGATGGTTGGATGGACAGATGGATGGATAAATGGATGGATAAATGGATGGATGGAGGGATGGATGAACAGATGGATGGATGGATGATGGATGGATGGATAAATGGATGGATGAACAGATGGATGGATAAATGGATGGATGGATGGATGGATGGATGGATGGATGGCAGCCCTTCAGCAGGCGTTAAAGGAGCCACAGGTACAGGTCCCCTAGTGTCTGACGTCAGAACAACAGCCACAGACAGCGGCCTTTGCTGCTGTTTCCTCAGAGACTGGGTTCTGTTCTGGTTCTGTTCTGGTTCTGGTCCGCTTCTCTCCTGGTTTCCATGTCTGCATGCTGCTGCTCTTCAGCCAAGATAAAATACTAAATACTCTGTGCTGGGAACCCTGGGAACTCTCATGTGATTGGCTGAGGAACCAGGAAGTAAATAGGGACTACACTCTGAACCTCAGTAGTTCTGGACGGTTCCTCTGTGTTAGAGAGGAGAAAATGTGACTAAGACATCATTGATGGAGAGGATTGATTATAGGGAACGTTACTTCCAGAATGATTTAGGTTGATTTTACAGTAAATATATTACTTATTGCTCCTTTAAACATGTTTCTCATTAAACTAAATTTCTGTATTAAGTGTTTTTCTCTGTCTGATGAAGCATTCTCATGACTGGAAGCCGTGTTATGGTTTATTAATGTGATTTTTTGCTGAAAGGTAAAGTGAGTCTAATCAGATATAGCTGTGTGGAGTTCTTAAAGGAACCGTTCTCCATGTGATTTAGAGACATTTAGTCAGAGACTCCCACAGATGAACATTAACACCTCCATGATCAGACATCATGGCAGGAGACCCCCCCCCCCCCTTCATCTGCAGGATGTCGGCGTGCACAATCCAATCTGTACATAAACAATGTCTCTTTTCTGTTACATTTCAACTGTTTGTATACTGTATATTTAAAATCTACTGTTTACTTCTAAATCTCTGCCGCACCTAAAAACTGTAATTTAACTTCTACTGTGATTTACAAAAGCTGTACGAAACAAAATTTCGTTCTGTACGCACTTGTGCATACCGAATGACAAATAAAGTTGTCTAAGTCTAGGTTGTTGTCCAGCGCTGTAGCCCTGTGATTATTTCTCTGCTGCATTAGAAGAACTGGTTCAGCTAAACTCTGAGGTTCCTCCTCAGACGCTGTTAGTAGTGCTACGCTAACCTGTGGCACCGACCCGGTTCTGTTACTGGATGTCCACATAGGAACGGCAGAAGATGCTCTCCTCTGTGTTTAAGTCATCTGCAGTGATGGAGTTACTGGACCTTCTGTAGAACCTAAAACCCAACCATCAGCTCAGATCACGCTTCACATTTTCAGGTTTAAACGATGAACTTTCTCTAATTTATTTTATATAAACCAGATTATCTTTTAGAGACTGGACTGAACCGTGAAAGCTGCAGAACAAACGTTGTTCTGTAATTATTCACAACAGGAACTGAGACCAAACTCCAGGAAGCAGGCCGGGCTCTGATTGGTCAGCTGGATCAGAACCGGACCATGTGATGAAGCTGCTCGTTATTGGCTGGGAGCGCCTCAGACGGACCAACCGTGTGAAATCCTCCTGATGGTGAGGTCACTGGGAGCAGCACATCCACCTCCTGAGGAACCAATCAGCAGCCGGATAACAGATGAGCTCTGACCAGTGATTGGCCGGCTCCCCCAGGCTGGAGGTCCCGACCAATCAGGACGGTCCTGGGAGGTAAAGACTCTCGTCTCTCTGCTCAGGTCTGCAGAAGCCCAAACTCCTGTGGCTTTCAGAACCGTCTGGACCTGAGGTGCGGGTCTTACCAGTAGGAGTTGATGATCTTGCAGAACGCCAGCTCGCAGCACATCTTCAGGTTGCTCTGATGCTCGGACAGATCGCTGCCGGAGCAGCGGCTCGGATCCACCTCACAGTTCTCGTCCGACTCGTACAGAGCCTTGATGAACTCACCTGGAGACACAAACACCCACAGAACCCGTCACTACAGACCCGACCCAGAACAGCAGAACCCAGAAGTTCTGGCAGGTTCTACAGCCACATAATCATTCACAGGAAGCTGGCTCCCTGGTTTAGATTGGAGAGAAAATGGCGCTCTACACATCTAGAGGAATCCTACCTGATCTAACTGTTGTATGAATAGACCATTGGCTTCCTGTTAAATCAAGAATAGAATTTAAAATTCTTCTTCTAACGTATAAAGCCCTTAATAATCAAGCTCCATCATATATCAGAGCTCTGATTACCCCGTATGTTCCTAACAGAGCACTTCGCTCTCAGACTGCAGGTCTGCTGGTGGTTCCTAGAGTCTCTAAAAGTAGAATGGGAGGCAGATCCTTTAGCTATCAGGCTCCTCTCCTGTGGAACCAACTCCCAGTTTTGGTCCGTGAGGCAGACACCCCGTCTACTTTTAAGACTAATCTTAAAACTTTCCTTTTTGACAAAGCTTCTAGTCAGAGTGGCTCATGTTACCCTGAGCTACCTCTATAGTTATGCTGCTATAGGCTTAGGCTGCTGGAGGACATCAGGGCCTATTACTCTCACTCTGCTGAGTTCTCCTACTGCTCTCCAATCTGCATTGCTTGTTGTTATTTCAGCTTTTAACTTTTTGTTCTCTGTCATTGTTCTCTTCATAGAAGGTACACCTGGTCTGGTGTTCTGTTAGCTGTGACATCATCAGGGGAGGCAGATCATCCTCTATTACCATCTAACATAGAAAGTACTCCTGGATCAATGTGAGCTTCTGAGCTTTCTGTGTCTCTGCTCTGTCTTCTCTAAGCCCCAGTGGGTCGAGGCAGATGAGCGTTCACACTGAGCCTGGTTCTGGTTCTGCTGGAGGTTCTCCTCCCTGTTAAAGGGGAGTTTTCCTCTCCACTGTCGCTTCATGCATGCTCAGTATGAGGGATTGTAAAAACCATAAACAATGCAGACGACTGTCCACTGTGGCTCTACACTCTTTCAGGAGGAGTGAATGCTGCTTGGAGAGACTTGAACACAAGTGGGTCTGACCCATTTACGCACGCTGAGGGGAGATGTGGCCAAAAATAGAAATTATCTCAACAGTTCATGTTTGCTCTCAGCTGGAGAATCTATTTTTAGCTCCTCTTTCTTCTAAAAGGACGGTCTCACGGCAGCACACAACAGAAGAACCCGTTAAAGAAACTCGTTCAGATCTGGTGCAGATCTGGTTATCAGAGGAGCTCTGGTTATCAGAGGAGCTTGTTAACAGAGGAACTAATTAACGAGTTCCTCTGTTAACGAGGAACAGGGAGAATAAAAAGACAAAAGAACTCGTTAACAAAAGAACTCGTTAACAGAACAACTCGTTAACAGAGGAACTCGTTAACAGAGGAACTCGTTAACACAATAACTCGTTAACAGAGGAACTCGTTAACAGAGGAACTCGTTAACACAATAACTCGTTAACAGAAGAACTCGTTAACAGAGGAACTCGTTAACACAAGAACTCTTTAACAGAGGAACTCGTTAACACAAGAACTCGTTAACAGCTCGTTAAGCCCTCCAAGGTGTTTATCCGGTGCTCCAACACTCACCCAGGGCGTCGTGCAGGTACTTCTGCCCCACCAGCTTCAGGTACTCCTCGATGGCCTTGGTGGCCAGCGTGTTCTCCCTGAAGATCAGAACATCGTGGTCGGCGCAGCGGTCCACCTCTGACATCACCAGGTCCGTCAGGAAGTCCTGGACAGGAGAACAAGGTGGTGATTAGTGGACCTCAGACTGGATGAGGTCTTTCCACCAGAACACTGTGGAGTTCTGAACCCGACTGGTCAGCACCGAGCTTCCTGAACACCAGAACCGCTGAGAGGCTGAAGGTGTTCCCCAGGGACGACGTCTGAGGCCACTTTGATTCATACATCAACAACTAATCAGCTGCGTGCCGATGACGCTGATGTAGTGGATCAGAGCAACTTGTCCAGGTCCAGACTGATAGATTTTAATCAATAATTTTCCATCAATAATTCACCTTTAGTAGCTGGAAAGAAGGCTGAGGAAATCTGAAGTCTTAATTTCATGTCTAGGGTGGATTATAGCGATGATTTCTGCTTCCTAGCACCTCAACGTTTCCTACGTGTGTTTAATACGGTCAGCTCTGCAGAACCAGAACCAGAACCAGAACCAGACATGGAGAAGCAGCATTTAGTTCCTATGCTCCACTGATCTGGAACAAACTCCCAGAAAACTGGAAAAGTGCTGAAAGCCTGAGTTCCTTTAGATCAAGATTAAAAACACATTTGTTCAGGATTTTAGTTAAACTGTTTTACTGAAACATCATTAGTTCCACTTTGTAGTCCAACTGTTTTTAATATTTGCTTTTATTTTCTATTTTCCATGTTCTATTTTGTTTCTACATTTTATTCCTACTTGCTTTTATTCTGTTTTATGTTCCTGTATTAATCATGTAAAGCACTTTACATTGTATTTGCCTCTGACTGACTAAAGGACCTCCTGACCAGCCTTTACCACGTTATAATATAAATATTTGGTTCACAAAGGACTAAAAACTAATCAGCTCCTAATCAGTGAAAAAAACACATTTTATTAAACTCCATAATGAAATTCTGTCTAATTTAGGACTTTAGACGCATCACAAGGAAAATTAAAGGTCTTCTAGAACTGCTCACCTAAATTTACCTGTAGAACTGATCAAAATCTCAGAGGTTATGTGGGAAAACTTAATCAATGTGTTTCTTTCATAAATTGTGATTTATTCTTTTACATTTAAACTCCAAAGATTTTCCTATCAACCTTTATTTTTCTTACATGTATGAGACTAATGTAGTGTTTAGCATCAAAGCCTTAAGGAGCCGTATTAAAACCCGTCTACGTTCTAACGACTGTCTAAGCTCCAGTAGAACCTTCCTGTCTCCAGTCGACCCTGCAGGTGCTGCTCCGCAGCAGCAGGGGGCGCCACACCCAGCCTCCAACAGCATTAAGGAGCTGCGGTAAGGCGGACGGCGGCGGTTCTGACCTTGGCGCGGCCGGTGCTCTGCAGGATGTGCACCAGGGCGCAGGCCATCTCCTCCTTGTTCCTGACGCTGATGACGGGCTCCAGCACGGAGCACAGCATGCCGTAGTTGTTGGTGACGAACTCGGCGAACTCCTTGTACTGCTCCATGGGCAGGATGGAGATGGTCTGGAAGCGGGACTTGATGCGGATGGAGGGCCCGCCGCCCTTAGCCTTGCCGGCGGTGGGCGTGCTGACCGGGTACCACTTCTCCACGAACTGCCGGCCCGTCACGCCGGCCACCGGGATGTTGACCAGGCCCACGTAGTTGTTCTTGTCCTTCTTCTTCTTCTTGTCGGCGGCGGCGTCGCGGTAGATGTGGACGGTGAGGCTGCGCGTGGCGGGCAGGCCGGCCAGGTCGAAGCACTCGCCCCAGAACAGGCTGTCGTGGCGCGTCTTGCTGGTGGTGCGGGCGAACAGCACGTCGTCCAGGCACAGCTCGCAGAAGTAGCGCTTCTTGGCCGGCAGGTCCTTGGCCTCGATGATCCACAGCCGCAGCAGGTTCTCCGCTCGCCGGCAGTTGTCCTGCAAACACCGCAGACCCGTTAGGGAGGAGGTTCTGCTTCCACTCTGGGCTTTCAGGCTGGGTTCTGCAGCAGAGGAACCAGCCAGGACCGCTGGGACGGACCGGGTCAGCGCGCTGAGCAGAACCGCCTCCTGGTGGACGGGCTCCAGGTGTTGGTCTGGACCGCCTGCAGTACCAGGAGGAGCCGACTCATTTAAAAAAGTTAAAAAACAAACATCTGGACTTTATTCTGAGTTAGAAGACGTTTGTCTTCCTGTCCAGAAAGATTTCTCAGTTCAGAACGTCTGCAGCAATTCCTTCCAATCCTCACCTCCATGCTCACCTCCATGCAGGTGATCATAACATCTCTCCTGGAAACCAATAACGACCTTAACGACTCCTCGTTACTGAGGGGTGGAGCTGGTTAATCTGCGTGTTATCAGAGCCTAACAGGCCTTTGTTGGGCAGAACTATAAATCCTGGAGCTCCTTCTGCTGCAGACGTTCTGAACTGAGAAATCTTTCTGGACTAACTAACTCAGAATAAAGTCCAGATGTTTGTTTTTTAACTTTTTTGTAATATCCTGATGACTGAGAACCTTCAGCAGCAGGAAGAGCTGACTCATCAGTTCTGGTGAGTCCAGAACCGGCCTCACCTTGTTGGGCTGAACGGTTCTCCTCAGGTTCTCCATCCACTTGTCTCGCTCCGACGCCGAGGTGCAGCTGAAGCACTTGCTGCCGCCGGAGTAGGTCACCTGTGGGGTGAGACGGAACCGCGTTAAGGCTCGGCCGCCGGGCCCGGCTCGAGAACCGGCCCGGTTCTGTGGGTCTCACCTCGAAGCAGAACTCCTGGCCCAGGATGCTGCTGTGCAGAGGCTTGATGAAGACGTCCTCCTCCATGCTCAGGTCCAGAGCCTCCACCGCGCTGCCTGGGCTCAGCAGCGACTCGTGGGAGCTGGACTCCTTCAGCTTAGGGAGGCCGCGCGGCCTGGGGACAGAACCCGGCACCCGGATCAGAACCAGAACCGCCCCGGATCAGAACCAGAACCACCCGCTGTCCCCCTGCTCCCGCTTCATCCAACGGCGCCAGGCGGCAGAATGTGACGCCGGCATTCAACTACAGACCCGTATCTGGGGGGCGGGGAACGTTTATCAACCAGAACCAGAATCGGGTCCACTACCTGAACTGGGGCTGACTGAGCACCCTGGTTCTGGTTCTGTGACTTCCTGCCGCTCAGTTACATAAACCCAGATCACCAATCAGAACTCCTGCCTCACCATCAGGTGATCGGATCAGCTTCCAGAACCCGGACTGGATCAGACACAGAGCAGGAGAACCGGGTCACCTGGATGGTCCAGATCCGGTCTGGAACCAGAACATCTGAACGTCACGCCCACAGGTCCTCAGCTCACAGAAATGTTTGTGGTCCAAAAGAACCTTGAATTTTCACTGGAAGGACATTTTTCAGAACCAGCAGACGTTCTGGACAGAACCAGAGTCCAAAAAGCTCTCTGAGCTGTTGGTCAGAACCACCTTTATATGTTTTTCCTCAGGGATGATTACATTTTAACCCAGTTCTGGACAAACGATCAGAACCACGAACTGAGACACACGGGCCGGGCCGCATTAGAAACCCGATCCGCTCTGCAGCAGCAGGAAGCACTTAGCGCTCTGACCCAGTTCTGCCTCCTGGGAGGAGTTCTGCTGCTGATGGGACCAGAGCAGAGGTCCAGCAGAACCTTCCAGTGGTTCTGGTGGACCGATGTCTGTGTTCGCTGTGACGTTCTGTGTTCAGGCCCAGATAGGCAGAACACAATCATTATTTTTGACGGACTCAGAACCGCCGCATCAGAACAGAGGGCTAGAACCGGACCGGACCTCAGAAGGGCCGGAGTGGAGGGGCTATAAAGACTCATGTTCTGATCCAAACAGAGCCCGGTTCTTCATGAAAGGTTCCTGTTTGGACTTCAGCCGGTACCAGAACACATGAATGAGGAGGATTTGGATCAGACCGAGTCGGGTCGGCTGTTCAGAACCGAGATGATGTCACTATAAAAACGGCAGCGCCCCCACATGGAGCCGGGCAGCAGCGACACCACAGCCAGAACCGGCCCAGATCAAGAACTGGACCACAGAATGAAAGACAGAAGACATTTGTCCTCTGAAGGTTCTGTCCAGTCTAAACCAGGATAAGTCATCGGTTCTGACAGTCGGGTCCAGATCCAAATGTTCCACCAGGTACTAAACACAGCGCCGACCCGCTGGTTCTGACACCGAGCATCAGAACTTCAGAGCTCCTGACGAGGAAGACGTTTAGTCTGAAGCAGGGAGCTGATTGGCCGGTGACAGAGAGAGCTGATTGGCCGGTGACAGAGAGAGCTGATTGGCCGGTGACAGAGAGAGCTGATTGGCTGGAAACATCGGTCTGATCCGCTGAAACTGCTTCAGAATAACTCCGGGTCCACTAGGAGTCGGACTCTGGTTCTGAAAGAACCAGAGTGGATCCGTCTCCCCTGCAGGCACCGCCATCCACCCTCTGCGGTCAGAACTTCTCTGGTTCTAACGCCGACAGAACTCGGGTCTACTGCTGGTAAGGTACTGACTGCCTAGAGCTGCTCCACAGAACCCCTCTTCCCACGGTACCAGGCCTGCTGTGAAGGAGGCTGCCTATAATGACCCAACAGAACCCGGTTCTGGTACCACGGACCGTTACAGAGCGCTAGAAATAAAGTTCTCACGCCCAAGCAGAGTTTCACAGAGACAACATGGGTTTCAGTATCCTACCCCAAAGTAGTTTAACACGTAGAGAAAGGAATCAAACCAACAACCTGTGGCTCCCTGAGCCGCATGTCCGACCAGAACCAGAACCTTTAAACCGGTTCCATCAAAGGAAATAATAAACCTGACGCAGACATAAAACTCTGGTTCCTGTGGGTCCAGCTTTAGAACCAACACAGAACTATGGTAAACATTATCAGGATCGGTACCGTGTGAGGACCTAAGGTCCGGTATGACGACACCAAAAGTTCTGATGAGCTCTGCCACAGCGGTACCTGTCTGCATCAGCGGGCCGGAGCGACGGCAGCCGGAAGCTGGTGTTCCGGTCCAGTTTGGTCTGGCTCTTCGTCCTCTTGATGGAGCCTTTGAGACGTTTGCTGAAGAAGCCCTGGAAGAGGAGCAGAACCCGATCAGAACCTGATCAGAACCCGGAGCAGAACCTAGATCAGAACCTGATCAGAAGCTGGAGCAGAACCAGGATAAGAACCCGGATCAGAACCAGGATCAGAGGAGCCCGATGATGTCATGTCGGGCCGTTGCAGTTATGACTTCCAGAGGTTCTGGAGGCCATAACAGAACCTTCCTTTATTAGAACTTCCAGGGAGTTCAGAACCAGTCCAGATTTAGCTTTATTCAACCATTACCAGAACCACGGACCTGCAGAACTAGAGCAGGAAGTAATGACAACAGAGAGCTGGGCAGCCGACCCAAACGGATCATCAGAAATCAGCAGGATGGTTCTGGACCAAGAGTCCGATCATCCAGAACCTTCACACTGAGCTGCCTGCATCCACTGCAGCATATCTAACTCTGGCTGACAGAAGTGGATCAGAACCAAGCTGTGTTACTCCCCAGCACACAGACTGGACTAAAGCAGCTGGTACTGGTTCTGGTCCATCTCTGACGCTTCATAAAGGCTGAGAGATGCTGCAGCTGGACCCGTGCGGTTCTGACTGATGAGGATGACTCATCTCCCTGAGCTTCAGCGCCGCCAGCAGAGAACCGGTTCACGTGGTTCTGCTGACGATCCGACCCGTCTCCCTGCAGCTTGGCTGTCACTACAGAGCCCACCCCTCATCAGAACCAGCACCGCCCCTCCTGCTGCTGCCAGGCTCATCAGAACCAGCACCGTCCCTCCTGCCGCTGCCAGGCTCATCAGAACCAGCACCGTCCCGACTGGATCACCACAGGTTCTGATTGCTGAGTAGCTTCACTGTTTGTTTCTGCTCTGACAGAACCTAAAAATACGCCTGGAACCGTCTGTCAGGGCGACCCAAAGTCCAGTTCTGCTTCAGATCCAAATGTCCCACACAGTCCAATCACTGGGCACAGGCAGCTAGAAAAGACTAGACCTGGTGCTGTTCACCACGGACCCGACTTGGACTGATCCTTTAAAGCAGAGATCCGTGTCCTAAAGGAGCCAAGATGGACCCACAAGGGTGGTTGGGAGGACCTGTAAGGGTTGTACAATGCTACATGCTAAGCTAACACCACAGGCTAACGCTAGAAGTTAACGCCACAAACTAACACCACAAGCTAACACTACAAGCTAACGACAAAAGCTAACCCCACAAGCTAATGCCACAAGCTAACACTACAACCTGACGCCACAAGCTAACACTACAAGCTAACGCCAAAAGCTAAAACCACAAGCTAACAACAAAAGCTGACGCCACAAGCTAACACCACAAGCTAACACTACAAGCTGACGCCACAAGCTGACGCCACAAGCTAACACCACAAGCCAACACCACAAGCTGACGCCACAAGCTAACACCACAAGCTAACGCCACAAGCTAACACCACAAGCTAACACCACAAGCTGACGTCACAAGCTAACACCACAAGCTGACGTCACAAGCTAACACCACAAGCTAACACCACAAGCTAACACCACAAGCTAACGCCACAAGCTAACACCACAAGCCAACACCACAAGCCAACACCACAAGCCAACACCACAAGCTGACATCACAAGCTAACACTACAAGCTGACGTCACAAGCTAACACTACAAGCTAACGCCAAAAGCTAATGCTATAAGCTAACACCACAGGCTAACGCTCTCACACTGATAGAGGAACGTAAAAAGGTCAGGAAACCTCCTGGACGACATAAGCTAAGCATAAGCAGAGACGGCCCGGTGATCGGGTTCTGCTGCGGTACCAATCAGAGCAGGACGACCAGCTGGCGGCTCATTCGGCTAACAGTGAAGCAATGATATAAACCAACGCTGAAACTGCTCTTCTTCTCAAACTCACCGGTACTCTGAAAGGAGAAGAGTTGGGATTGTCGACCGCAATGTTCTTCTCCGAGCCGCCAAGACCAGAAATGCTCCTCCTCCTCGGAGACCGCTCCGAAGACGCTTCTGCAGAGACAGAGAGACAAAGTTCAGCGTAAGCAAAGCAGGCAGTTCAGCCACCATCAGCTGCAGCATCTCTGGAGGACCACCAGACTGAGGACAGATGGACCGCTCAGAGCTGCTGGTTCCTGAAAGTCCAACATCCAGAGCAGCTCTGCTCCTCCTGCTGGACTCTCAGCCTCTGAGATCAACAAACGGATCTTCTGCTGACGTTTAACCAACCTGGACACCAGGATTAACGACCTCTTCATTTCTTCAACAAAACCCACAACAGAGTCTTTTAGGTGTAATGATGGTCGCCGTTAGCAAGGTCCTGAACCTAAATCACCAACGTCCAGCTGGTCTGATGATCTCCTGGTGGATATCAGACCAGCTGATGTCAGAGCGGCTCCGTTTAACCCGTCTGATCACGCCGATTAGACGGGTTCCTCTGTCTACGGAGGTCCAGTCTGGCTGAAAGCTTCTCCAGGTCCACATAGATACTCAGGTTTATCAGGCAGAGTCTGGGAGTAAAGAACCAGTCCAGTTCTTCTTGTGTCTGTTCCGCCCAGCAGAAATCCCTTGTTGGACTCCTCAGAGTATTTAGATAAATTAAAACTCATTTTATCCCCAAACCGGAGTTCTCCTCCTAAAGCTGGGTCCGAGCTGCAGGGCGCTGCATGACACGGAGCAACATGGAAGCTGAGCAGCCATTAAATCATCCGACCAGAGCCGACTGGCTGCTGGTCCGACTCCAGGAGGGACCAGCAGGACGGTCCGGTCAGCAGCAGGATGTTTACATGCCAGGGAGCATG
Organism: Fundulus diaphanus; assembly: GCA_037039145.1. Lineage (NCBI taxonomy): Eukaryota > Metazoa > Chordata > Actinopteri > Cyprinodontiformes > Fundulidae > Fundulus > Fundulus diaphanus. The sequence goes on from CM073133.1 coordinate 2,097,660, forward strand.
ACGCGCTGCAGCCAGCGCAGCATGCAGCAGACAGCCGGATCGGGTTCCAGCTGCAGGAGGACGCCCGCTGCATGCGCGCAGCGCTGCAGGGAAGCAAACTTTCATGCACACGCACACACAGACAGCTGATGGAGGAGAAAGAGACGCCACGGCGGTCCCAGACACGGCCGCCATCGCTGCTCTTCGTCCCGGAGAGAAGTTCAGGCAGCATGCTGCAGGAAGTAAGCGGCCCGGTCACATGACAGAAACATACCTCGATCGCAGCTGTTCCCCATCATCTGAGGAGAGGACACACACACAGGGTCAGACGGGATTGGCCGGAGCGGCTGCCGCCTGCCAGCCAATCAGGTTAAGCTGCAGACATCCGTCTTCGTCCCGTCGACAGCCTCCATCCTGCCTCTCCCTCCTCAGCACCGCAGCCTCCTCCTTTCACTCAGCAGCAACTCTAACCCTCCAGGCTTTACCGCATTTATCCAATCAATCCCCCCCCCCCGCTGCTCCTCCTCCTCCTCCTCCTCCTCCTCCTCCTCCTCCTCCTCCTCCTGGCTGCTGATCAGGTTCCTCTCAGCCTCCTGATGTGGGACGCAGCTCTGGGGGCTGCAGACATTAGCCCAGCGCCTCACCGTCAGTCTCAGTGACCGGGTCAGAGCGACACTGGTGACCACAGGAGGCGCCTTGTTACACCAACAGAACCGCTAACCCTGGTACCATGTGACCAGAACCACACCGATGCCTCCTGGTCTGTAACATTTGGGTCAGAGGTCAGCAGGTTCACCGTGACAGCGGCCAGGTCACACTCTTCAGTGTGGAAGATGCTGCTGAACGAGGACTGGTCAGGCAGGTAACAGGAAGGCTGAACCTGCTGGACCAGAAAACTGGATCCTCTCATGACACACGTGCTATTCATGCTAGCTGCATTAGCTGCTAGGATACAGAGCTAAAGCCAGGTTAAAATAAAACCTGTAGCCATTTATTTTAAGATAAGATAAGATAAAATAGGCTTTATTGATCTCACATTGGAGAAATTCACTTGTCACATCGGCTCAGTGATCAATAATCAGTAGAAGGTGTCAAAGTAGGACAAGGTGCGTCAGGTATATACAGTGTGTCCTCGTTTATACAGTGGATAAAAAAAAAATTAGACAAGAAAAATAAGAATAAAAATACAAAATAGAAATAAGGCAGAGGATGTCTTATGTACATTCACTGTGACTTTATCTTTGTTTAAAACAAGTAAATCTGTTTAACAGCGACTGCTATTCATGCTAGCTGCGTTAGCTGTAGGATAAAGAGCTAAAGCCAGTTAAAATTAAATTTGTAGCCATTTTATCTTTGTTTAAAACACAAGTAAAACTGTTTTAATGGGGACTGCTCCTGCAGTGTTCCCTCTGCTCCTGGTCCGATTAAAACCCGATTACAGCAGGAAGTCCAGAGGTGAACATTTACGGGCGTAACAATGATCTGAGGATAATTCAAAGCTGGGGTCAAACAGCACGACCCAAAGCCAGTGGTAGGTGGCGCTGCAGTGGACGCCACGCCCTGACGGCCCGGACAACGACCTCGTCTCTGTGGTTAAACGAGGAGAAATGTTCTGTTAGAACCCGTTTCCTGTCAGGGTTACAGCTAGCACTCTGCTGGGAGAACAGAACCTGTCCTCAGTGGACCAGAGGACAGCGGCTGTCTGATCAGCTTAGTTCTTCCACATGTCCTCTTCCTGGACGCCATCAGCTGCTCCCATCCTCTTAATAACACCACGCTCCTCCTCCTCCTCCTCCTCCTCCTCCTCCTCTGGCTGTTAACGAGGCTCGGTGGACTCAGCAGCGTCTGTGACCTTCACTGGGTCAGAACCAGGAGGTCACCAGGAGCCCCAGTTTAACCTGCTCCGGGTTCCAGAGCGATAGAAAGCAGCTGATGGGACAAGGCAGGCGGAGCAGAACCGGATCTGGTCCTGGCGCTGAACGGTTCTGATACTGCCGGCGCTCACGTGTCCGTCCGCAGCCACGAAGCTTTCCGGAAAGACCCGCGGGAGCGAGGCTGCTAAGAATAACCCAGGAGGAGCTCAGAGAGGACGTTATCAGGTGACGGAGAAGCTCCTCCATCCGCCTGCCGGGAAGGAGCGGAGAGGCAGAACCGCTGACTGAGAGGCTGCTGGTTCTGGAGAACCGTCACGTTCTAACTGATCACATTCCTGGAACCAACGTCTGACCCATCAGTCAGTTCTACAGCCGACTGATGGACGGGGAACAGATTTAACCCGGAAACAGAACCCAGGATTTTCACAGGAGAACAACCCAAAGTTCTGCTGCTTCATTTAAGGCCAGCAGGACAGCAGCAGAGACGGCAGGTCCTAGATTCTTCCAGAACATCCCAGAAACTGTGATGAACGGCACCAGAACCCGGTAGTCAGAGAACCGACCATCAGCAGGTGGAGCAAACCTCACCAGAAGCAGAACCTGTCATTACGTTCCTGTTTAGTCTGCAGACAAACACCCAGAAATAGCTCCAGGTGGTTTTGGCTCGGCGCCGCTCAGGAATGTGGGTCCAGTTCAGAACCGCCTCCAGGTCCAACTGAACATGCTGAGAAAACTCAGGCTGAAGACAGACCGAGGCCCGTGTGGTTCTGACGAGCTCAGCACCGACGGGAAACGACCCGGATCATAAAGTCTGACGTCTTTAGACGAACTCTCAGCCGGGCTTTCCTCTGGTTCTGATGTTAACCACCAGAACCAGTTTCAGGAAGTTAAAGACCTCCGTGAATTATGAAAAATAACGTGACTTTGTTGATCTAAGCCTTTATAATCTACTTTAGTTCATCATTTCAGGAAGTGTAACTGAGTCTGAGCTGATGATCTCTCAGTTATCTCATCCTTTCTCTGGTTTCAGGCTCGTTAGCAGCAGCTGATCAGAGGCAGGATCTTCTCCAGCCTGATCTCCATCGTTCACCAGGTAAAAACCATCACTCCACCTGTCCAGACCTGGAGAACACACCTGCTGACCAGCTCCACCTGTCCAGACCTGGAGAACACACCTGCTGACCAGCTCCACCTGTCCAGACCTGGAGAACACAGCTGCTGACCAACTCCACCTGTCCAGACCTGGAGAACACACCTGCTGACCAACTCCACCTGTCCAGACCTGGAGAACACACCTGCTGACCAACTCCACCTGTCCAGACCTGGAGAACACACCTGCTGACCAGCTCCACCTGTCCAGACCTGGAGAACACAGCTGCTGACCAACTCCACCTGTCCAGACCTGGAGAACACAGCTGCTGACCAGCTCCACCTGTCCAGGCCTGGAGAACACACCTGCTGACCAACTCCACCTGTCCAGACCTGGAGAACACACCTGCTGACCAGCTCCACCTGTCCAGACCTGGAGAACACACCTGCTGACCAGCTCCACCTGTCCAGACCTGGAGAACACACCTGCTGACCAGCTCCACCTGTCCAGACCTGGAGAACACACCTGCTGACCAACTCCACCTGTCCAGACCTGGAGAACACACCTGCTGACCAACTCCACCTGTCCAGACCTGGAGAACACAGCTGCTGACCAACTCCACCTGTCCAGACCTGGAGAACACACCTGCTGACCAGCTCCACCTGTCCAGACCTGGAGAACACAGCTGCTGACCAACTCCACCTGTCCAGGCCTGGAGAACACACCTGCTGACCAGCTCCACCTGTCCAGACCTGGAGAACACACCTGCTGACCAGCTCCACCTGTCCAGACCTGGAGAACACACCTGCTGACCAGCTCCACCTGTCCAGACCTGGAGAACACACCTGCTGACCAACTCCACCTGTCCAGACCTGGAGAACACACCTGCTGACCAGCTCCACCTGTCCAGACCTGGAGAACACACCTGCTGACCAACTCCACCTGTCCAGACCTGGAGAACACACCTGCTGACCAACTCCACCTGTCCAGACCTGGAGAACACACCTGCTGACCAACTCCACCTGTCCAGACCTGGAGAACACACCTGCTGACCAACTCCACCTGTCCAGACCTGGAGAACACACCTGCTGACCAGCTCCACCTGTCCAGACCTGGAGAACACACCTGCTGACCAGCTCCACCTGTTCCTACCAGCAGAACACGGCTTCTTTCTCTGTGTTCAATTAGAAGTGTTCCCACAATGAAAGCCTGAACCTTCACATGAACCTTCACCTGAACCTTCACCTGAACCTTCACCTGAACCTTCACCTGGTTCCCCTTTGAACCTGGCCGTGGGCGGAGCTGTAACCCAGACGGCATGAATGGGAGCAGTGATGTCACCAGACTGCGGCGGCAGGAATGCTGGAATGTCTGAGACGCTCCTGCGGGTTCATTGAGGATCGCTGAGCGATCGGCTGCTGACAGCAAACCTTTGTGTCTGTGGGTGGAGTAGAAACACAGCGACTGCACCTTAGTGCGCCTCCTCCCCTCAGACTACACCTCTGATGGTTGTCGTCAGGCAGCGTCTAGACGCTGCAGGCGGTGCATTAGATACTCCTGATCCGGTCTGTGTTTGGATGTGTTTCCTTCCATGATCTTTAAGACATTTTCCATTTAGATACATGCTTGGATGATGCATTCAATATTTTAAACATTATTAAAATTATTTCAGCTTAATATTTGTGACTGAAAATCACAATAACTCGCCGGAGATGTTAGCCTTAGCTACTACTACCATTAGTTAGTAGTCAAACTGCACTGTCTAAGGTATTTTTACGAGAGGATTCACGTTAGCACGTTATCTATTAAATGGTAAAATGCTAAGTAACCTGCACTGGTATAGTGCTTTATCACACCTTCAGGACCCCAAAGTGCTATAAACTACATTCACAGATTCGTGCCCTCCAAAGTACCGGACGTCTTCACCGGGACAATAAAAATACGGGGCAGTTGGCAGCGCTAACGCTGACAGTGGTTAGCCATGTTTGTCTCCAGGACGAGCTCCCTAGCTCCTGCTCCACTGTCACCCCATATTAAACTGAACAAGCTAACATTCCTGTAGCAGCACAACCTTTGTCATGTTCCATGCCGACTACAGCATGCTAACGTAGCCCTCTGTCATACAGCGTAATGCTAAAGTGGTTAGAGCAGCTTGCACTCAGAGAAGGATGCAAGTACCCGGTTCGATCCCCAGCGCCTGCACTCTGGGTCCCTGAGCAAGACCGTTAACCCCAGATTGCTCCCCGGGCGCCGCACATGGCAGCCCACTGCTCCCCAAGGGTGATGGGTTAAAAGCAGAGAACACATTTCGTTGTAATGTATGTTTCAATGACAAAAAAAAGAAAAAAAAAAAAAAGATGATGATAAAGTCAGAGTTAGAATATATCACAACAAACAGGTCGTTTCGGGAATTTTAAAGAAAGTGTATTGTGCTACTTTATCATATGCTAATTATATGTGCTAAATATGTTATCTTTGGTATGTTTTATGCTAAAGCTAGCCGCAGTGCTAATAATATAGCTTATGGTAGCAATAGCATACTGTGGTCCAGGTTTTATGGACAGTAAAATGCTAACGGAAGAGAGGTATGTTATATTCTAAGTGTTTTCATGTTTAGAACCACGCTACGTTTTAGGCTACATCGCTGTTTAAAACGTAGCGTGCTACCTATGCTAACCATGCCATCCTTGGAATATTTTCTGTTAGCTTTGGGGTTAGCATTTACCTAAAGGCTGTATTCCTATTCTTTTATACTTTATCCTATTGGATTCATTTTTTAATTTTTATACTAATGTTAGCATGCTACCTTAGCTAGTATTTAGTATTTTTAGTTTACTAAAGAAGTTACATTTGGTGTCTTGCTTGTTATGTTTAACGCCAACTTTGGTGCGTAAATACGGCACACTACATGTTAGTGTTGACAATTTTTATTTGAATGTTAGAACACTAAATGTGTTAATTTAATGTGATATATTTAGTACGTTTCACTCTAATATAGCAAGCTGCTTGGATAGAAAAGAAATCCTCTACCTGAATAACACCTGCACGAGCATTTCAGTCAACAATCTGCTGCGTTTCTCATGAACTTTAGTGAACCTTTGTCCTGGATACTCCAGAGGCCGACGTTGCTCAGCGGCGTAAGAAACAAACGGCAGCTCCCAAAGCCGTCCTCCTCCTCCTCCTCCTCGTTGTTCATACCAGCGAACCTGACAGAGCTCAGCTTTCACAACAAATATTCAAAGAATGTCTTTTGACTGAAAGAAACCGGCTCGGCTTCTGCCTCTGCAGACATTCCTCTGAATTAATTAACAAAGCTGATTGAAACTGAACTGGGATCAGCTCTGAGAGAAGAGCCGGCCTGCAGCATCACGGGCTGCTTGAACTCAGCTCTTCCACATCCCGCAGGTCAAAGGTCACCACAAAGGTGATCCAGACAAAAGCAGACTGATCCAAGGGACCCAATCCCTGCTGAGCTGAGCAAACGGCGGCGGTATGTGGTAAAAGTGAAGAGTACCTGAGCTTTAGAGCCGCGGTGAGCTGGAGTGTGCTTTCCCAGCAGAGAGCTGCTGTAAGCTGGACTGAGAGTAAAATGGACACGCCCTGAAGCTGACATCAGATCAGGAAGGACACACCTTTAGCTACAGCCGACATCTGCTGTGATTGGCTGTCAGGAGAGCGGAGCGTCACACCTGGCTGAGGAAGACGGAGGCAGAAACCAGATGAGCGGATATCAGCTGTTACGGGACGTTTCCACGTCATGAAACTCTGACGCAATGAGAGCAGCTGGGGGTCCGGTTCTGGTGCTGAACGCTCGGGTTTTATTGGATCGGTCAGAGGAGGAGGAGACGGTTTAAGCACTTTCAGTTCTGTTACTCAGAGAGTTTGGGCTGTGGATGCAAACAATCAACTTATGATTAATTGTCCATTAATGGTTAATTAGATTAAAGTTTGTTCTATTCGATTAACTAATAAAACCCACCTCACCAGGGGTTACCAAACTTTTCTTTTTATTTTTGGAAATTATGAGAATAAAATTATATTTTTAGTAAGAACAAAATACTGCAGCGTTCCCCTGCATTAAAATGAGGAATGTGGAGCATCTAGTAAAGTTATAGTTTCATACGGTTTCACTAATAAGGAAGAGCTAAATATTTTTAGCACATCAGCACCAACCTTTGGGAACACCTGCACTAGATGGCCCTTCATTCAGCGCTGTAGTGTGGCCACCAGCCACAAGAGGGCGCCACTCTCATCCTTAAGCGGCACAAACCACAGTAGTTGTAAGAGAAGTAATCATGGTGCAGGCACGCCAGAACAGTGAGACGGTCCAATCAGAGTCCAGTGTGAGTATTTTACACTGTTTACTGAACATAAAATACTCCATGGTTCTGTTTCTAAATATAAACACTGAAGTTCCCACCTGAATGGCGACATTCGGCCGTGCTGCATGGCGGAGCAGCGGCAGCTTCTCAGCCAAAACTGGCCGATGTGTTAGGAAGGCGAGGACAACAGAGAAGTGGAGAACGTCCCGCTAAATACTGCAACGCGGTAGAAAAAGACTTCCACATCACGGCTGATGGTGGCGACTTTCCTCAGGATCATCAGGTTTCACATATTTTATTCTATTCGTCTCATTTGTTTCTATCCAGTGACCTCATAGGTTGCTCTTTTGTTAGATTTTATAAATATGTTTCTCTTATAAGGAAGCTGTAGTCACCTAGTCCAGACAAGTTTACTAAGGTGTGACAAAACCACATTGTTTTTGTTTATTCGGTCAGTATTTAATACATAAGATAAGATAAGATAAGACAGGCTTTATTGATCTCACAGTGGAGAAATTCACTTGGCACACATCGGCTTAATAAACAAAGGAAGGTGCCAAAAGGAGGAAAAGGTGCATAAAGGTATATAGTGACACAATAAATTGTTAAAATATAATAATGTGCTGTTTTAAATTTAGCATATTGTAAAAATCACTCCATGTTATGTAAAGACACCAGATAAATCTGAGGTATTAAGGAGATAGCCGTCCATCAATTAATCGTTAATCGATCTCTAATATCCATCAAGTTCAGATTTAATAACTTTCATCCCTAGTTTGTAACATTCATAAAGTAAAATAAAGCTTTGTATGCTCATAAAATGAAATAAATTCTGTCTCAGATTAAAAAAAACTGGATTAAAGTAAAATTTACTTGGGATAAAATAAATCTGGATGAACCTTTTAATATTAACACTATTTAACGTTATTTAAGCCTTATCAACAATCTCTGTCTGGACTTCAGATAGTTAAAAAAAATCCAAATAGAACCGCAATAAAAGCAGGAAACGGTGAAAATAAAATCTGAATAAAGTCTGAGACAAACCGAGGGAACGACAGAACATCGGATCAGAACCTGACATTAAACCAGAATTTATCTGCAGGATTAAAATAGAACTGGAATAAAAACAGAATAAAACCAGGAAATAAAAGCAGGTTAAACTCGAGTTAAACCCAGAATAACCCGGGATAAAGTGGGTCAGAACCAGGACAGCACCTGGGATGAGCCACATGGACTCTGGATGATGCTCCTTTCCTCAAGGAAAACTAAAATCAGCCCAGAACCTCTCCAGAACCTTTCCAGAACCGACCTGGACTAAAATCCTTCAGTAAAGTTTTGGACCATCACACCGAACCGAACCGATCAGGGTTTAAACCCGTTGAGATTTTTTCTATCTGGCGAACAGAATTTACCGAACCGAACAAATGCGGTCCAGTTACAGTCAGATTACGGGTCCAACTGGTACCGAAGCAGGAAAACTTTATTAAATCCAGCAGAACTCTCACAGCAGCAAACATGGACTAAAGTTCTGCGGCTCGGCTTTAACACGAAGTTCGGCTCTGATCCGGATCAGTCGGCTGGACAACCGCTAGTTCAGACTGGCAACGGTTTTACTCCAAGTCCTGACCGGTACCGGTACCGGTTCTGTTTCTCAGTTCGGTTCTGTTTCTGCGGCGGGCTCCTGCAGCCCGGGACACCAACTCCTTCAGCGGCGGCTCAGCGCCAAGCAGCCGGAGGACAGGAGCCCGGAGCCGGCCACAGAGGCTGCCGCGCACCGGTGACTGAACGCCGGGCACGGAGCAGCGAACAGGTCGGGACTCACCGAGCAGATCCATCAGAACCGAAGTCCGGACATGTCCCGAACCGGAGCCGCATTCATTCAGCCGTCCAGACTGCGCCGACCCGGCAAGCTCACTTCCGCTCACACCTTCACAATAAGAGCCCGGCAGGCTGGAACTTCACAACAAGAGCCCGGAAGTCTGGACCGTCAAAATAACAGCCCTGCAGTCTGGACCTTCACAATAAGAGCCCAGAAGTCTGGACCTTCACAACAAGAGCCCGGAAGTCTGGACCGTCAAAATAACAGCCCTGCAGTCTGGACCTTCACAATAAGAGCCCAGAAGTCTGGACCTTCACAATAAGAGTGCGGCAGGCTGGAACTTCACAATAAGAGCCCAGAAGTCTGGACCTTCAAAATAAGAGTCCGGCAGGCTGGCCCTTCACAATAAGAGCCCGGCAGACGGGAACATTGAGGCGTTTCATTTCAGGATAAAGATTCAGCGTTAAAATTGTCTTTGTTTTAATACTTTCTGACATATTCAACTGTTTCAATTCAATTCAATTAAATTTTATTTATATAGCGCCAATTCATGAAACATGTCATCTCAAGGCACTTTATAACCACTGTTTGAAACCACAGATTTAAATGATGGTTTAAATGCTTTCATAATAGCTATTTTAAGTTGATTCTAGTTATCGCTTGTTTTAATCAACTGATCCACGTATGGATCTTCATTCTATTCACATAATGACATTTTCACAGGTTGCCAACACAGGTTAGCTTCAGCATTAGCTGGCTGTCACCCAGTCAGTTCATAAAGTTTTCCTGATTTCCAGCACAGATGCTGCTCACCAAGCTTTTACCATGAATTACTCACAGATAGCAGCAATAAGCATGACGTTGTCATCTTTCTCAAAAACAGAAACGTTAAATTAGAGAAACATTTCTCATCTTCCAGACTTTCCCAAAGATCCCTGCAGCAGATCGGCCTGTTTTCATGGGTCCAGGAACAGAACCTCCTCAGGTTCCTAGGTCCAAATCTCTCTTTCCTGTCAAGGTTCAGCACATTTCTGAATGATGACGTTTCCTGGTTAAAATGCACAGATTATTCCTGTTGAGGTTTCTGACGTCGGGTCAGGATGACGGCGGATGCTTTTGGCTCAAACCTCAAAGATGATCTTAAGCTATGAATGTGTGACTCCTCTCCCACCCGTTACTGTAATTATTCCATGTTTTATTTTTTATTAACGATGCTTTATTCTGTTTCTATTAAATGTTTTCACCTGCTTACTAATGCATGACACTTGTCGTTTTTAAGCTTATACTAAACCCTTTGTTGCTGCCGCTGCTCATGCTGAAAAATACCTGCTGCTTCTCTTGACTAATTATAAATGTATTATTGCTTCTTTTTTGCTGCTGCTTCTATGCTGCAATGGACTAACACAGCCCTAATCTGTTGTTTTGACTCTTGTTTAATTAGTTGTTTATAATATTTATGCTTTTTTATTTAGGATGCCACTGTAACACTGGCAATCAGGACTACAGGTGAAAACTAGCCTTTCGGCTAACTCTGGCATGTTAGAGGTGTGCTACTGTAAATAAATAAAAATAGTTCCAGTAACCAGGAAGTCTCTAGCTTCCCACAGCGGGTTAATGAGTGAGCCCAAACTAGGAAGAGAAACCTCCAGCTTTCAGAACTAAAACTGATTCTCTGATCTGATTCTGGGAGTAATTTGGCTTTAGAAATCCAGATTTCAGGCTTTGAAAGTGAGGTTCTGTGTCCTTTTCTTCTCCTGGAGGTAACAACACGTTTCAATTTGTTTCCAGGCTGCTTGGGGAGCCTGGGTTCTGGGTTCTGGGTTCTGGGTTCTGGTCCGGCTGAGTGTGATGCGGCGTCTGACTGAGAGAACTGGGGGTTTTCCCAGCAGGCAGAGCATGTTCTACGCTGACGACTCTGTGGTTTAGGCTGACGACTCTGTGGTTCACCACCACAATAAAACTGCGCCTACTGGGCCTGCAGGCCGCTTTAGACCCCGTTCAGCCTGCCGTCCTTCACCTGACTGGTCCTAAACGCTGATGGGTCAAAGGTCGCGCTGGTAGCTAGCAAAAGGAAAGCTCCTCTCGTGTTGTAACGAGCTTTTCTTTCAGAGCAGGAAGCATCTCGCCTTAATGTCCTTCCTCCCGTCCAGAACCCTTCAGATCTCAGCACCGGACCTCATTTTCATCTATAAAGCCGTCCTCGGGTCGTTCCTGCCTCATTTATCCTCCTGCAGGTCCGACTGTGCAGCCACAGGCCCGTTGGTACCATCAGAACCTCTCATCAACTTGGACCTCTCTGCAGCAGCACCTGGAACTTTCCACGTTGGGACGATTTGAAGAAAATGAAGGAACCTGCTCTCGTTTTATTATCTTACTTACTGAGTCAAATGTCTCAGTTATGTAGACTTTCACTGTCTGGAACTTTTTTAGTTAAAACTGGTCTCTGTTGGTTCTGTAGAGAAAAGGTTTATTTAAAAGGGAGGAAGGAGAAAAGCTGCTTGTCTGTAGATTTAACTGAAGAACAGCAACTAGCTGCTGTTGCATTAAAGCGAGCGTTCAGCGTCATCATCCAGGATCCAAACGCCAGCGTTCCTGTCAGAGGAGAGGAGGAGGAGGAGGAGGAGGAGGAGGAGGAGGAGGAGGAGGAGGAGGAGGAGGAGGAGGAGGAGGAGGAGGAAGAGTGGTTGTTGTGGGACACCCTGACGGCCAGACGCTGTAATTAGACCTGAGCTGCTGCTCAGCCGCAGCAACAGGAGGAAGGTTCAGGGCACTGCTCTGATGCCCGGTTCTGGTCCGGTCCACGTCCTCAACAGCTGGTTCTGGTTCGGTCCACGTGCTGAACAGCTGGTTCTGGTTCTGGTTTGGTCCACGTGCTGAACAGCTGGTTCTGGTTCTGGTCCGGTCCACGTGCTGAACAGCTGGTTCTGGTTCTGGTCCGGTCCACGTGCTGAACGGCGTAAACTGTCTAATGTCAGGGTCAAACCAGTGAACCCGTCCAGGTTTATAAGGAGCCATGAAATCCGTTTAAATTCACTTCAGCTGGTTTCATCGGAGCAAACAGAACCGGAACAGAACCGGAGCAGAACCAGAGAAAACCCAAACAAAGCAAGACCAGCGGGAGTCAGAACGTTTTATCTGGGAACCAGCGACACCGAGTTCAAACGGGCAGATTAGAACCAGAATGAAAGCGGTTTAACAGCAGCAATAAACCTGAAATGATCCGGTCTGCGTGAAAAGCCGTCAGAACCTGGTGTTGGACCGGCGCCACGCCCAGAACCACAGCTCTGGTCCCACTTCACACCAAGCTGGGAACCCTGTGGTGCTGAACTCAGAGTTAAGGCAGATTAAAAGTCCTGGATAAACCCGCAGCCACCACAGTAGAACCCAGTAGAACCGACCCGGTCCCAAACACCGACCCACTATCAACTGGTTCATACCGGTTCTGCCCAGGAAAACTCAGAACTAAACTGACTCTCCAACTCAGTTTAAGTCCAGCACCGACCCGTCTGACCCCCAGACCCAGTAGAACCAGTGGAGCCCAGCAGAACCCAGCAGAACCCAGCAGAACTGGGCAGACAGCGCTGGACGCTGCATCAGCGCGGCCAAGTAGAACCCAGTAGAACCCAGTAGAACCCGGTTCAAACTGGCTGTTTGGGCTGTGAGGCCAGATTAGCATATAAATAACCTGCTGCTGGGGCTTAAGGGGGCGGAGCCAGGGCTGTGAGGCCGACCGATGACATCATCAGCGACTCGGACCTCCTTCAGGGACCCAGTGTTCCCTCTGAAAGCGGGTCAGGACCCCTGCAGCTCTGCGTGGGAATCCCCTCGGCTCATCTGTCCCACAGGGGGGGCGGCGGGGTCAGTGGGACGGACACAGGACGCTTTGTCCTCTGACATTCCTCACTGAGACCACACACTGGGCTGCTGACTCACGCTGCCCCTGAACGCATCATGGAGGAAAACCTGTTTAGATCTAAACTAAATTACAGGTTACACCTGAACGCATCATGGAGGCCAAACCTCCACCTAGAGCCAAACTAACTCACCTGTTGAACAGTCAAAGTTACTGAAAGGAGAAGCTCCTCTTTATCAATGAAGAGGCAGGAATCAACATCCAGCATCTAAACGTGTCACATAAAGTCCTCTGGAGGTTTAAAGCATGGCGGAGTTCCTGCAGTTAGTTTAGAACTACAACAGAACCATCAGGTATGGTCAGGTATGGTCAGGTATGGTCAGGTATGGTCAGGTATCAGGTGCTCTGCTGATGTCATGCAGGTCTAGATGTTCTCCTGGAGAAGACGAAGGACTACTTTAATGAGGAAAATTCATTCATCGCTTCAGAACCCTTGGAAGATGTAACGCTACAACAGGCAGCAGGATTCTGGTTCTGGGATGGAATCAGAACCTGGTTCTGCAGAAGCAGGCCGGTCAGCGCCTTTAATGAATGTTCTCCCAGAACGTTCCCTACACCTGGAAGTCATCTGGAGAAACGAGCAACCAGAGGTTCCAGGAACCCAACCTTTGAGTTAGAAAACAACGTTTGGCATATTTCTGTGTTCTGGAGGTTCTGAAGGTACCGCCTCATGTTGGAACCGACCCTCAGTGATCAGAACCCTGTTCCTGCAGGAACCAGGCCTTACCCAGCACGGCGGTGCCCTCTGGCTGCAACTCCGGGAACTGTCCCTCTGAGGGGACGCTGACAGTCCTGCGGAGGCTCCGGGCCCTGGAGGAGTCCGCCGGGGCCTCCTGGGGTTCTCCTGTGACCTGCAGGGGAGGGGGAGGAGGTTAGAGCGGGTCGGGGGTCGGGGGGGGGGGGGGGGTCAGAGCGGCGGTCCGGACCTCCTCGTCCTTGTTGAGCAGGATGAGCTGGCTGTCCGTCAGGATGCAGAACTTCCTGTCCCAGGCGGTGCCGTCCGTGTAGGGACTCTGACCGCAGGAGAAGCGGTGAGCCGGGGGCCCCTTCACGTCTGAGGAGAGGGACAGGTAGACAGGGTCAGAAACGGGCCGCAGGTCATACGGGACGCACAGGAACATTTCATTTCAGAAGAGCTGGAAACAGCAGATGCTCCAGAACCACTGAGAACCCAATTACCCCCCCCCCCCCCCCCGACATTGAGTGGTCTGCTGAGTGGTCTGCTGTATCCTGGGGACCTACTCTGTAGGTCCCCAGGATACAGCAGACCACTCAATGTCTGACATTTTTATTTTAACATGTATTATTAGGAAATAAAACAACAAATACAATCACTAGTAATCACACACACCCTTTTTATTTATTAATTTTATTTATTTATTGGCCTGTGGGTGGGGGGGCCGGGTGAGGGGGGCGTAGCAGGGCAGGGTGGGGTGGGGCTGGGGGCCAGAACCATCAGGTGGTTCCTACTTTTGAATCCGTCCGTCTTGTTAAACTGAAACTGTCCAACAAACAACGTTGGGAAGGTGGTTCTGAAAGACTTCAACCTTTCCTGGTTCTGCTGATCTCCTCTGGAGGTCCTGTTGGGCACATTTGGATCGACCCGAGCCGTACAGAACCGTCACCGATTGGTCGATCCACAGCATTGTGGACCGACTGAAGGCGTGACAGAGGGACCTGGCTAATTCCTGGAAGAGCAGAGGAACCCAGCCGGGTTCTAAAAGCTGAGCAGCGCCAGCCGAGGCATTAAACGAGGGTTCTGGACTAGAACAGACCCGCAGCAGGTCCAAACTGGCACCACACAGAGCCGATGGGTCTGCAGGCTGGTAATCTCGGGTCAGAGGAGCTGGACCGGCCCAGATGTGGACCAGAACCGGCTCAGAAATCAGGTCCTACTGGGTTTACAGCTCCAGTCACCTGCCGTCTTTCCCCAGAAACCGTGTTCCTGTGACCCAAGTCAGAACCAGAATCTTTTGAGCAGATGGTTCTGGATGAGCTGGTTCTGGATGAGATGGTTCTGCATCAGCTGGTGCCAGATCAGCTGGTTCTGGATCAGCTGGTTCTGGATCAGATGGTTCTGGTTGGTTCAGGTAGGGAGCTGGGGTGCAGAGCAGGTGTTTCTCCAGCAGAGGGCGTCACGGTTCTGTGGAGGAAGGCTCAGAGCTGAAGCGATCTGGACCGGGTCAGAACCAGCAGCCTCAGCAGAGGTCAGAGGTCAGAGCTGGAACACGCGGTGCCTTCACTGCTCCAGATTGTGTGGGATCTTTGAGCGTCTGTGTCAAGACCCACAAAGTTGGGCCCGCCGGTTCTGATGGACCTCAGCAGGTTTCACAGCGACATCAATAGAACCACAGAACCACACAGGAGGAACCAGCAACCACGAAGAACGGACATCCCGGGTTCTGGTAGGTTCTGGTAGGGTCTTTGATTTTCCTGACAGAACCAGAAACAATGAAACCGACGCTTAGAGTCCAGTAAAGCTGGCGTGTTTCAGAACCCGGCGCCGAAGTCAGCAGCGGGTCACGGCGCTGACAGCTGCAGCTGGACCCAGAACTTTCCAAACCCGGACTCTGGTCCGACCCGGCAGATCTGAAGGAGCAGACAGCAGCTGGGAGGGTCTCCACTTTCAGCGGGTTATTTCTGGCCGCCCGCTAATTCACCCCGGAGACCCGCAGCTGCTGCAGCCGGCACCAGAACCACCAGAACCACCAGAACCACCCACCACTGCAGAAGGGAACTAAAAGTTAGTAAAAATTTTCAGCAGGTAAATCGGATCTTCTGCACCTGGAAGGAGACGATGAGCATCAGAACCTGCTCCGGTTCCGTCTGCTGGGACTCGGATAATTAGCCGGGCCGGGCCCAGGGCCGGGCCCAGGGCCGGGCCCAGGCCCGACCCGTCCCGCCAAGCCCGACCCGTTCAGCAGCAACCTTCGACCAGAACAGGTGCAGCAGAACAAAGCGGAGCTGAACTGGTTCTGTTTATCAGTGGGTCAGAACCACTGACCCGTGTTCTGCTGAGTCTAAAGTTTTATTTCTGCGAATCACATGAAACACAACAAAGCTGTAAAGCTACATGTTGGTTCTGGTGGACGGACAAAACACACAACCCTGCCCGGAGGCCCATGAGCAAGGCAGAACACCTGCAGGAGAGGTTCCAGGTGGAAACCCGACCCGGGCCGAGCCTCCAGCGCCTCAGTGGTTCCTCTGGAGCTGAGCGTCTGTTTGTGTTTTTGTGAAACTGGGTCAGGACCCACTGGGATCCGGTTCCGTCCCCAGACAGGAGGTGGGTCGGTACCGGCAGCAGACCCGCAGCTCTGCGGGGAACCAGAGGTTCTGCTGGTTCTCCTGGGAGCTCCTGAAGGGTTAACGGCTCCCGCCGGCACCACAGAGGCAGCTTTGTCTGCACGGTCCCATGGCAACCTGTAAACAAAGCAGCGCCGACCAATCAGCACGCAGCAACGCAGCGTCACAGCCAATCAGCACGCAGCCACATCACATCACCTCTTTATCAAGATGGGACCATTGAGCCGGGAGGAGGCCACGCCCACAGAGACACAGGAGAGGCACAAAGAGCTGCTGCCGGTTCCCGACCCGTTTGACCTGCTGCTCAGACGGCAGCTGGTGCTGCGGTTCTGTGGTACCACACCTGATGAGACATTTAGACCCAACCAGGCCTTTCTCCCAGGGGAACCAGAACCGAGCTCGGCTCTGTGCCGTCATAGAACGGTTCTGTTCAGGAAGGAGTCGCTGGTTCCTGTTGTTACACCCAAACATTTCAACACATAAACCCAACAGGTCCGCTCTGTTGGTTCTGTTGGTTCTGAATGCAACACCAGAACTTCTCCTTACCTCCCAGACTGGCTTACAGGAAGGCTGGACCCAGATCTGGATGTGTGACAGTTCAAATCAGGATTAAGGCAGAAGAATCCGTCAGCTGAGAGAATCAGAGAAGAACTGGGTCGGAGAACTGGGTCAGAGAACTGGTTTGGAGAACTGGTTCAGAGAACTGGTTCGACAACTGGCTTAAAAGAACTGGTTTGTTGAACTGCTTTGTTGAACTGGCTTAGAGAACTGGTTTGGAGAACTGGTTTAAAGAACCGGTTTGGAGAACTGCTTTGTTGAACTGGCTTAGAGAACTGGTTTGGAGAACTGGTTTAAAGAACCGGTTTGGAGAACTGGGTGGAGAACTGGTTTGGAGAACTGTGTCGGAGAACTGGTTTGTTCAACTGGTTTGGATAACTGGGCCGTTTCTCAATTCACGAGAACGCGAGTACGGACTCGCGTTCTCGTCAAGACCGGTCTTGGCGAGAACACAGGAAGATCGGACTTGACAAGAACGCGAGCACGCAGCACGTATGGTGTATTGGAACAGAAGCGTACTTGTGACGTCATGAGACGCACAGTTGTTTAGCATTTCTTTAACATTCAAAAGTATTTATATACTACACCACAATAAATCTTATTGAAAATTTTTTTTTAAAACAACATTTTTAATTTCTAAAAAGCCTCAAAATTATCTTGCCGCGGTGCATTCTGGGAAAGCGGTCAGTCTGAAGAACGCACAAGTCTGCTCTGATGCATGCTCGATAAAGAGGGCGGGGCGAGAACAACATCCGGGGAATTCGGCGCGTTCTCGGTTTGGCGTTCTCGGCAATCGGAACAGTGCTCGGGCTGAGGCTGATGACGTGTCACGAGCACACAAGCACACAAGAACGCTCAAGAACGCATATTGAGAAACGGCCCTGGTTTGTAGAACAGGTTTAAAGAACTGGTTTGGAGAACTGGATCGGAGAACTGGGTGGAGAACTGGTTTGGAGAACTAGTTTGGAAATCTGGGTGGAGAACTGGTTTAAAGAACCGGTTTGGAAAACTGGGTTGGAGAACTCGTGTGAAAAGTTGGGTGGAGAACTGGTTTGGAGAACTATGTCGGAGAACTGGTTTGGAGAGCTAGTTTGGAAATCTGGGTGGAGAACTGGTTTAGAGAACTGAGTGGAGAACTGGGTAGAGAACTGGTTTGGACAACTGGGTGGAGAACTTCAAAGAACAAACAGGAAATGAGACTGAACTAGTTCTTTTGTGTTCAGAACATTTAAGTGCTGAACTATGAACATGAACTAGTCCAGTTTATCCCATCTGGGCAGAACTCAGAACCAGCTCAACCAACATCTGCTCCATTCGACACCAAAGCAGGTCCGAGTCAACCAGCGCCTGAACGCGGCAGAACCCCGGTTCTGGTCCGTTTCTGGACTGCTCCAGTTCACTGAAACACAGAGACACCTTCAGAACCTCTGATTCTAACCGTTCTGACCCAAACAGACCACGGAGGACCCTGAAGGCACCACGGCTGGAGGAACCGGACCTCCTGGTCCTTCTGTTGGTCCTGGTTCTGCTTCCCGTCTGAACAGAACCGGTTTTAATGGACTTTTTACAGGTCTATGTTCTCTCAAAGACCCGCGCGTTGTTTGCTGAGGTCTGGATCAGAACCGTCAAAAAGTGGTCGGGACGGTCCAGATGGACCCAGGAACCAGCAGTGGGGCGTCTGCAGCGGTAGAAATAGAACCATCCCAGCAGAACCTCAGACAGTCCATGGCCGTCTCTATAAACCTTTTTATTGATAACAAACTCCACATAAAAGTCCAGGAAAATGTTTATCCAGTTAAACTTTGACAGTTTTCATGAAGAGAACGAATCAGAACCTTTTGTAGCAGCTCTCTGCGTACCGGGTCGGTTCTGATCAGTCATTGCAGACGCCTTTAATAATTAAACCCGCTGACTTCAGCAGCGTTCCCATCCTCCAAGCAGGTTCTGCCCCTCAGCTGTCAGTCACTGCTGCAGCCTGGTCGGGTCGGGTCGGGCCGGGCCGGGCCGGGCTTTCAGGGGTCAGAGGTGGCCGGTGCCGTTGCCTCGGATCAGGCTGACGGAGGCAGCGGAGCAGAGAGGACCTGACAACGAGCTGAGGGGGGTGGAGCAGAACCAGCGCGCTCAAAGGAAGGAGCAGAGCTAACCGGACCGTAACCCTCACAGAGAACTCATGTATGGACCTCTGAGTTCGGATCAGAACCACTCAAACCTTCCCAGCTGGTTCAGTCCAACAAACGGGCCTCCAGGAGGAATCTGAACTTAAAGAGCCCAAACTGGGCCGAGTGGAAACAGAGACGGTTCTGATTGGCTAACAGAACCCAGTTCTCCTTAATGCGTCCGCCAGCAGGAACCCAGCGTTCCCAACAGAACCTGAAAGGTTCTGCCCGGTTCCCTTTGTTCCCTGGCAGCTTTTATTGTGAAAGGACCATTTCCATCCTACAGGAGTTCAGGCATTCCAGTCAACCGTGCCCGGCTCTAGCCGCTCTGCTCTGGAACCAGAACCTGGGAGCTACCAGAACCAGACAGCAGTGGCCGAGTGAAGCAGCGGCTGTGGAAACAAACGGACCCGTCAGCAGAACCGTCTGATTTTCTCATGAAAGCAGCTGCTGATTCAGGCCTCTGTCTGGGAGCAGAAGTGAGAACTGTGTGGTTTTTAGCTCCCAGCATGCACTGCAGCAGACAACTCTCACTGAGCGCCTCTGTTCACTTGTTTACTGTAAACCGACCCTGGGCAGAACCAGCAGAGGTCCGCCGGCTGTCTGCTGCTGCAACCAGAACAGAACCTTTGTGTGTTCTGGGGAAGCGGGACCACTGAGGTTGAGAGTTATTCACACCCCGGCAGGTTTACGGCTATCCTAACTTCACCAACATGTTTGATCCGACCGGAAATAATCTTAAGGTTCTGGAGCGGCCCGGTCAGAGTCCAGACCCGACTCTGACAGATTAGGGTGATGGCGAGGAGGTCTTCCAGGCTCAAAGATACCAAAGGTTTACCAGAGGAGACTTGCAGAGAGCAAATCAATGATAGAGCCAGAGGACAGGAGCAGCACCATCCTGTCTAGATCGGGTCAGAGCCTCAGCATGAGACCGGCACCAACAGCCCTGCCTTAAGTGATCCAAGTCAGGCCGACGGGCGGGGGCCGCATGTCACGATACGCCGCCGCCGCGCTACGCACCACCCGGGATGTAATAGTAATATCTTTATGATGGCAAATATACATGGTGGGAAATATTAAATACTAAAGGGGCCTAATCACGTACCATGACTTTACGAATTTCTGTGAATAAAGAATACCATTGTAAACAGCTAGCACAATCGCATCACCGTGGTCATGTTAACATGACAATAACCCTGGTACGCAGCAAGCACGCTAACTTTAATAATGCTAACATTATTCAGGAAGATACAAAGAAAACGTCGCTAGCACGCTAACTTTAATAATGCTAACGTTATTCAGGAAGATACAAAGCAAACAGCTAGTATGCTAACTTTAATAATGCTAACATTATTCAGGAAGATACAAAGAAATCACAGCTAGCATGCTAACTTTAATAATGCTAACATTATTCAGGAAGATACAAAGAAAACACAGCTAGCATGCTAACTTTAATAATGCTAACATTATTCAGGAAGATACAAAGAAAACACAGCTAGCATGCTAACATCGGCACAAAACGGGCTGGAAATCTTACATCAACACGCAGACAAAGACCTGAGAGCTGGAACTACTATCTACTGTGAACAGAAAGTCTAAAAACCATCTTTAAAGGACCGTCAGAAAGGAGAAGCTTTGATCCGAGGGCAGTCTTTCTATCTTATCTCCTCTAGTGTCAACAGAAAGCTCTGCAGCAGGCGTAATGTCGTCTACATTTGGTAAAGAACCACAAACAAGATGTGTCTATGCTGGACGCTGAGCTTAGTGACTGCAGACCTTCTCCCTCCACAGCCAGAGCTAACGCCAAAGCCCTGATGCGGTTTATTAGCGTCAGAACCGCAGGGATGGGGCAGGTCGGACTATGTTGGGATGAAACATTTGCCGGCTGAAGGGACCGGGTCTGCTCCATCTCCCTGCAGATAACCGTCACATGAGGAGGACACGTGACGCCTCCTGCCCCGGCCTTCCTTCTCACATGACCGCCGGCTCAGAGCAAATCAATCAGACCCACGTTCCTCCTCCTGGCTGCTAGGACGATGGATTAGGTTAGCGTTCTGAAAACGCCGGGTCCACCACAGCTCGGAGCCAAGGTCAGAGGTCAACCAGGGGATGAAGAGAAGTTTCAGGGCCGGTTCTCTGGAAACCCTGGGTCTGATCTGCCTGTACACGATGATTTACGCTGTGTTTGCAGTCTGCAGAGCGTGGCGGGCGAACAATGGGCTGATTTAAACGGCTCGGTCTGTTCTGGCTGGCAAACACCACTGAGGTGTGGACAAACAGAGCTGCAGGAACATGTTCTGGCTCCAGACGTGAAGCAGAGACATCACACGGAGTCAGAGCAACAGAAACACCCACTGTGTGTCAGTCCAGTTCAACAAGCCAGGGCATAAAGAAAACTGCAACGTCCCACGCTTTCCGGTACCTAAACACACCAGGAGGGCTGCAGGAAAAAGCATGAAGGTCTCTGAAGGTTCAGCTGGAGGAACCCCAGCTTCCTGAGTGACGGTGGGATGGACCAGGAGATGGTAGCTGGACCAGAACTTCATGTCCAGTTGTCATTGCTCCAGTCTGTGGTGGAACACTAGGGAGCTGGAAGGTTGATCTCCGGTTCCATCGCTCCAACGATCCAAACCGGACCTAATGAAATACGGACCCAGACCCGAAGACCAAGGTCCTGAGGGAGCAAGGAGCTCCATCATCATACCCTGGCAGGAGGCAGCGGAGGAGGTCCATCAGACACTGATGTCCCTCTGGACCGGAGATTGGACCAACAACCCCCAACCGACGGAACGTGTCCGTCGGTTGGAGGTTAAAGGAAGACAAAAGCAAGGTTGGCTGTCCTCTGTGTTCAATCAGAACCAGAACTAAACAGAGGGGGGGGGGGGGGGTCAGAGGTGAAGGTTCCAGTGGAACCAATGATCGACCTCAGATTATGACCGTTGGGTTCTGAGCAGGTTTTTAACCACGTTGCAGCTCAGCAGCAGCTTCTCTAAAGATAAATTCACTTCATTGGTGTCGACGGATAGTGATGGAGGACGTTTACAGAACCTGAAGTCCGGTCGCTCTGGTTCTGTTACTACAAGCCTTTGGTTTGTTTGGGCCTGAAACAGAACCAGGTAGGTAGACCAGAACCGGGTGTGTGTGTCGGAAGCAGCTTTTCTCACAAACAGACAAACATGAAGCGGTTCTGCTGGCCTACCGGACTCTGGTTGGGGTTCTTCTCTCAGAACCCGGCTGATCCTGCGTGACAGGGTGCTGATGAAGCTGCTGACAGACGGCGCTCGCCGCTCCGCGTCCGACCCAGCTCTCTCGGCGCCGCCGCCGGCTCCCGGTTCTGACACGGATCGGAAGAAAGGAACGATCCTGCGTAGGGACCCCTGCTTGTTCGGGTCCTGGTTCCGGTTCTGCCTCCGGGGGCGAGGCAGGGTGCTGGTTTTCAGCAGGCCGAACAGGTGAGGCCTCTCCGGGTTCTGGTCCTGTGATGTTCTCCACTGGTACCTGTCTAGCGGCTGCTCCGGACCGGGCTGGACCTCCAACACCTTCCAGGGTCTTCTGTAATGGTGCCAGCGGGTCGCGGCGGGCGGCGCCGGGGCCTCCGGGCCCGCGGGGGGACTTCCACTTCCACTCATGGTCCAGAACGGACGGCTGGGTTCAGAAAGCAGCCGGTTCTACAGCCGGTTCTACAGCCGGGCTCCCGCTGGGTCATAACCCCAGCCCTGCAGCAGGGTTCTGGTCCAAACCGACGGTGCCGAGCGCTCAGGCTGCCGTCATGCTGCCGTTCGTCAGCGAGTGAGTGAGCGAGCGAGGGAGAGAGAGAGAGCGTCTTCCTGGGAGGAAGTTGGTGTCAGAGCCTCGGCCAATCAGGTGGCAGCAAGCAGCGCACCAGCAGACTGAGGTTTCCTGTCAGAAGGGAAACTGGTTCACAGCTCAGAACCCGACCGCGGGTCCGAGCGCCTACCTGGGCCCAGGTGGAGCGCTGCGGCTCCAGAACCAGCAGAGACCCGGACCTCTGCAGCAGAACCAGAACCCAGCGTGGTTCTACCTCACAGAGACGGTCGCTGGTTCCCCAAACAGACGAGCCGCTCAGAGATCAGAGGCGTGTGCATAGAGAGGGGGGGGGGGATGTGACTGAAACAGGAACACAGGCCTCTGAGAACCTGACGTCTCTTTATTTATCTCCACTGCAGCTTCCAGGAACCGCCACAGTTCTGGTTCTCCAGACACAGAACTGCCGTTTAGCCTCACATCTACCTCCACAGAACCCCCAGGCTGACGGTACCAGAGTCTGGGTCTGGGTTTGGGTCGTTGTTCATCCAGTACCTGGTACCGGGTCTGTGGAGAGACGCCCATAAACACTGTCCAGGTCCTCCTGAGGTTCCCCCAGGTGTTCTTGCAGTTCCTCCAGTCTACGGCAGGTTCTCCTCCCAGTCCAGCCGGACCCGGAGGCAACCCGAGCAGAACCGCCCGCTGTCCTGTTGGTACCAAAGGAACCGCTCTGTTCCACTGCAGCACCATGAGGAACCTGCTGGGTTGTTCTAACAGAGGAAACTGGTGAGCAGAACCTGCAGCTTCCAGGTGGTTCTGATGATCCGCCTCCATCCTGGTCCAGACAAGCACAGAGATGTTCTGGAACCGGGACAGAACCACGGATGTTCTCAGACGTGAGGATCTGTTCCACCAGGCGTCCCTGTGGGGGGGGGGGGGGGGGGGGGGGGGGCAGGTGGAGCTGAGGAACGCTCACTGACCCACATTCAGCGGGTGTCCTGGTCCTGATCTGGGTCACAGCTAAGACCCGGTCAGGATTATCCAGGCATCCCGACCGGCGCCGGTCGGGTCCAGAGAGGATCAGCGCCGCCTTCACTGACACGTCACAGCAGATCAGGATCCTCCGGCTGATAAACGGTTCCTAGGAGACACCAGGAGACTTCAGGGGAACCACAACCGGACCAGGGCCGGGTTCTAACAGCACAGAACCGGACTGCTGCCTTTTATCCACATAGAACACATCCTGACAGAACCCCACCCCTCAGATGTTTCACACCTGCAGCCTCACCTGGGAACAGGAATACGTCCCCTTCTCTGCTGCCACACCAGCAGAACCCAGCAGAACATCCAGAACCCAGGACTCCGGCATTAACCAGCCCTCCTCCATGCTGGATCTCCGGTTGAACAGCCGTAGCAGCAGAAACGTCAGAACCAGCTCCAGAACCAGCTCCAGAACCAGCTCCAGCTGCGTTCAGCCGGCCATAATCAGAACTCAGCAGGTCCGATCTGGGACTCTGGGTCCAGATTGTTCGCTGCGCCGGTCAGAACTAAAATGTCAGGTTTTCCTGCTCTTCATTAAATGGATGAAGACTTAAAGAGCCTGGAAACATTATTTCTCCCTTTAAGTTTAAAAAAGTCATAAATTAGGAACAGATGAACTGAGATATAATTCATTCAATTTTACATCCAAAAGGAGTTTATCTATCAAAGATCCCGGAGCGCAACGTTCGTTTAATATTCATTTATTTATTTAGGTCAGACGATAAAAAAGTGAAAGTTGAAGATAAAATAAGACAAAGATGTCGTGTAATTTTCCATAATTAGTGTGAAAAGCAGCAGGCAGGAGATCCCAGACCTGCTGATCTCCTCCTTCATCATTTAAATGTCTCCACAGCAAAGAAACCCTCAGAGTCACGATAAACTTTAAATACTCATCATTTAACGTACAGTTACACGTTATTATTACACGTTATTAATACAGGTTATTATTACACGTTATTAATACAGGTTATTATTAAACGTTATTAATACAGGTTATTATTACACGTTATTATTACACGTTATTATTACACGTTATTAATACAGGTTATTATTACACGTTATTATTACACGTTATTATTACACGTTATATTACACGTTATTAATACAGGTTATTATTACACGTCATTAATACACGTTATTAATACAGGTTATTAATACAGGTTATTAATAAACGTTATTATTACACGTCATTAATACACGTTATTAATACAGGTTATTAATACAGGTTATTTTTAAACGTTATTATTACACGTTATTATTACACGTTATTAATACAGGTTATTAATACAGGTTATTAATACAGGTTATTAATACAGGTTATTAATAAACGTTATTATTACACGTCATTAATACACGTTATTAATACAGGTTATTATTACACGTTATTAATACAGGTTATTAATACAGGTTATTTTTAAACGTTATTATTACACGTTATTATTACACGTTATTAATACAGGTTATTAATACAGGTTATTAATAAACGTTATTATTACACGTCATTAATACACGTTATTAATACAGGTTATTATTACACGTTATTAATACAGGTTATTAATACAGGTTATTTTTAAACGTTATTATTACACGTTATTATTACACGTTATTAATACAGGTTATTAATACAGGTTATTATTAAACGTTATTATTACACGTTATTATTACACGTTATTATTACACGTTATTATTACACGTTATTATTACACGTTATCAATACAGGTTATTATTAAACGTTATTATTACACGTTATTAATACAGGTTATTAATACAGGTTATTAATACAGGTTATTTTTAAACGTTATTATTACACGTTATGAATATCAGCAGGAGCATTCTGGCCTTTCAGGCACCCATCCTTACAACATATCTTCCAATAAGCTCCTTTTTAAGCTGGTTTATATTTATACTTTGTTTAATCCTCTCCATAGATCTACGCCACACTGATTTCTGCTGCTCCTAAAACAATGTCTTCATTTTCCTATAACTTCTATAACTATAATATTGTCTGGAAGTTACCAGTTTGTTCCTTTTTTTATTCTCTTTTTATTTTCCTATGTTTTAATCATGTAAAGCACTTTGTGTTGCCCTTATAGAGAAATGTGCGTTACAGATAAACTTGCCTTACTTTCAACATAAATCGTACAGTTTTGAATTGTTGAGTTCTTCTTAATAAGTGTCATTAACTCCATTCCTGTCCAGGTATTTTTATCCTGACGTTTATTGACCACATCAATGATTCGTGTTTTGAACATTAAAGATCTGGTTCTTGTTGTATAACTCGTCCATTCACTATCTCAGCCATTTCATTCACGGTTTTTGTCATTTCAGATTTAATCTGTCATTTATTTTTTACCAGTGATGCTGGCGGTTCTGATGAAGCTCGTCCTGCGCTGCTTCAGAACCGGCAGCTACGCCCCGTTTCTCCCGTTGTGGGACAATAAAGGCTTTGTTATCTGTTGAGGTCAGTGGAATGACGGCGATGAGCCACCAGACGGCGTCCTGATGGAGTTAATACCAGATATTAGATTATTATTCATACACACAGCAGAACCAACCGGGCCGTCCTCTGACCCACGGTTCAGCCTCCAGGGTCCATGTCAGCAGCAGAACCGGTCCTGAGACGTCTCTAGAACCCGTCCCTCACAGCACCAGGGGAGAACCGGGTCATTTCCCAGAACCAGAGTAAAAATATCCAGAGTCAGACCCACCCCCATCAGCGCCGGCTCAACTTCTGTTTTTACTGGAAGCTCCATGGGAACTACAGCGGGTTAGGCCATAAACGCTGTTTGTTTAAAGGTTCTGGTTCCTGTTCTGATTGATCCGCTTCAGCCGGCGCTGGAAGCCGCTCTCTGGTTACGTCGACACGGCGGACCGGGCCTGACCTGCTACTGGAATCCCATTCATTTGCTGGCCGGGAGCCCGGAAACAACACATTCCAGCCCATTAAATCACCGGCACCGACAGCAGACCGGGCCGGCACACAGAACCTGAAACCGGGCCTGAGCTGGACACAAAAACACCAAAGATGCCAGCATCAGACCGGCTGTGGTGCTACTGCAGCAGATCAGAGACGAACAGGAACCAACAGGCAGGCCGACCGGATCGCCCACCTGGACCCGGCATTCACCAAAGGTTCTGGTTCTGGTTCTGGTCGGCATTCATCAAAGGTTCTGGTTCTGGTTCTGGTCGGCATTCACCAAAGGTTCTGGTTCTGGTTCTGGTCGGCATTCACCAAAGGTTCTGGTCGGTATTCACCAAAGGTTCTGGTTCTGGTCGGCATTCACCAAAGGTTCTGGTCGGCATTCACCAATGGTTCTGGTTCTGGTCAGGAAAATGTGTTGGACTAAAGCAGGACTTTGGAAACGGCTTCCTTCAAAACCAAGAAATTAGCTCAATAATCCAGAAACTCTTGGATTTTTCCTTCAACTCAGATTAAATACATTTTATGTCTTTCACAGCCGGTTCTGGGTTAGGCTTCCAGAACTTAAGGGTGTTCTTTAGGTTCTAAGGTAACCTTTAAATCCCAGGAACAGCAGCGGTAAACTGGAAACAGGAAGCAGCTCTGAGCCGATGTAGACGTTGGTTTGATGAAGAACAAGAGTAAAGGCGGGGCAGCCGTGGACCGGAGAACCACAGCGACAGATGGAGAACCGGAGAACCTGAGAACCACAGTGGTAGACTGAGCACCACAGCGACAGATGGAGAACCGGAGAACCACAGAAGAGGATAAGCAGACGACTCTCCCTGTGGCTCTACGGTTCTCCAGGAGTGAATGCTGCTTGTCGGGACTTTGATGCAATCAACTGGTTTCCTTATATAGGAACATTTTTGACCAATCTGTATAATCTGATTGATTTGACTTTGTAAAGTGCCTTGAGATGACATGTTTCATGAATTGGCGCTATATAAATAAAATTGAATTGAATTGAATTGAATTGAATTGATAGCCGAGGAGGTGGAACTAACTGGTGACAGAACCAAGAACCTACAGATAATGAACTATACTAAGTAATCACACCCCTGGGGATACCTGACAACCTGCTGGTTCAAAGAAATAAATACTGTGAGGAACCCTAACCACCAAGGATCTTCTGAAAGTGACCCCTAAGTGACAGAAAGTGACCCCTAAGTGACAGAAAGTGACCCCTAAGTCCAGTAGATGCCTCACCAAAGTGTTCTACTGATCTACATTCAACAAAGAGGGCTGTAGGGTTCAGGTGGGAGTTCCAGGAAAGTATCATGAACCTACAGGAACGTGACCTGTAGGTTCAGGACCTACAGGAACGTGACCTGTAGGTTCATGACAGTGAGCTGAAACTAAGACCAGTAAAGTTTTCTCAGACAGGTTCCACAAAGGTTCCCAGGGACGGTCCAGGAAAGTGAGCGGTACCGTCCACGTAAGAGACCTTTAAGTCCCAAAGCTCGCCTGAATGTTCAGGGAAGTTCTGGACTGGTTCTCCTAGAGGTTACCCGCTGATGAGGAGTCAGATGTTCCTCGTGTTCTAAGCGGGTCAAAAACACTTCTGGCCGGTTCTCTAGGCGGCAGCTTAAGGAGTTTCTGTAAAGTTCTGGACCGGTTCTCCTAGAGGTTACCCCCTGAGTTCTGGAAAGCAGCCTGTCTGTCTATAGATGGTGAGAACGTTCTGGTGAGGCCTGCCGCTAAGACAGGCTGGTGGTCTCTGTCCAGCAGCTGCCTCGTCTCGCAGTCACTTCCTGTTTGAGTCACTGATGATGTCATGGATTACATCATCAGGTTCTCCGCCTGGCCTCCTCCCTGGTGACTCGTCCTGTTTCTGTCTGGACTGGAAGCTGACCTCAGATCAGCAGGACACCCAGAGGGCTGAGAGGACGCTCTATCAGGCGTCACTTTGTCCACTTCCTGGTGGACACTAAAAATAGCTGTGGACAGATCTGGACACCGTCAGGGGAGGAACCGGCCCCCAGGAGCCCTGCTGAAGGCCCACATGGAGTCTGAAACTCCAGACCAACAGCGGTCCACCTTCTAGGAGACCTTAATGTCACAGGAGAGTCTTCACCTGGACTCCAGAGGTCCACCCTGACCATCTCAGACCAGTAAAGCCTGCTTCATCTCCTCAGACTCCTCTGGCTGCTGAGACCAATGTTCAGAGAGGAAAATGGACCTAAAGACGAGCTGTGAGACAGAAGACAGCAGTGGTCCCGCTTCAGGAAGGACCCGGACCCAAACCCGGACCCGGACCCGGACCCAAACCCGGACCCGGACGGAGACGACTCACGGTTCAGACCTGGAAAGGAGAAGCTTTCAGAATAGAACATGAAGAGGAACCGACAGGGTTCACTTCCCTCCGCAGAACGTTTCCTCTCACCGCTTTGGACACAAGGCCTCCTGCCTCTGAAGTAGTGGGATTACTTCCTGCTCAAGTAGTGGGATTACTTCCTGATTACTTCCTGCTGGTTTGAAATATTGGAAACGTCATATCACCTTTACTGAATAAAGTTATAGCGCGATGTATGCTGATACTGAGTTATTGTCCCCTGGTGGGGCCTCAGCCTGGTTTGGGTTCATCTCTTGGTACCGTGGGTCGGATGTAAAGCTGTGGGACCCGAGTGCAACACCCCACACCACCACAGGACCCCACTGAACTGGTTGCTCCTAGCTTTTAGTCCATGATGGCCACTATCAGGGGCCACTGACGGGGGCCCCATCAAATCAGCCTCTCTTAATTAAGCAGGGAATAATCGGCATCAAAATAGCAGCACATGATGCAAACCAGCATTGAAATGGATCTGGCTAATACTTGGAGTCATTAGATGGTTCTTCAAAGATACCAGGCCTGCTAGTAGAACCAGCCCAGAGTGGGCCCATAGTGGGCTCCCAGCCCACAGACAGCCCACCCAGCCCCACTCTGGGCTGGGTGGGCTGTCTGTGGGGCAGTGTAGCTGAACCCACTCTTGTCCCACATGGGGCACGTTTGCGTATTTATGCCCCTGTGGACAGGTCTAGAGGGCAGTTCCACCTCTGCAGAATCATCCCACATGGGTCCCTCATTAAGGTCCAATATGTTGTGCTTTTTTGGGTCCATTTAAAGAATTTGTTAGAGCATCAACCTAAAAACGACATAAACTACCCAGGAGTAGTAATCTAGGCGTGCGAGTGAGTGCGGTGAGGGACTGGACGGGTAAAACACCCGTATGGGTCCCTATGGAATGCTTCCACTTTCCCACCGTTCCTGAAAGCAGCGTGTGCTCCGGGCCAGTTTACAGAACCAGCGGACAGGGGAACCATGGGAAGGACCACCGTCACAGGAACGGGTTTGGTGCGTCCGGCGCCGCTCCAGAGTCCGTCTGACTAACGTTGACCCAAATTCAGCGAACCGGTGCTAATTTAGACCAACTGGGTTGAAAACAGGATGTTTTGTTGAGACGTTCAGCAGGCCTGCTCCACTGAGGCCCCTGGGGGCCCCACAGTGACGTTCTAGCCTGGTCCCCCCACTGGACCCACTCAGGAAACACACACTGGTGTCCTACCTAAAGGTCCGAACCTGGTCGGCTTAAGACCGACTGACCCAGGAAGCAGCCTGCGGGGCTTTGGGGCCCCATAGGGGCCCCGCTGAGCCCAGCCGTGTCCTGGTTCTGTTTCAGGTCCGACACGTCTGCCCTTTACCTCTACACACGGCACCGTATACGCTGTTCTGGTCCGGTACCATTTAGCATCCTGGAGAACTGCTGATCCCGACCCGTTTGAAAGACATCAGGCCAGAACCGAAGATCTGGACAGTTCTGTGAGTCAGAATCAGGGAGGTCCGGTTCTGTTGCTGTCCTGAAATAGATCGGAGGAGGAGATGTTTGTCTCAAAGGGGAAATCCTGTCCACATCCTGAGGAACTTTCCATTTCCTCCCTGATCCGCCCGCATTGTCCAGCAGAACCGGCGGTCCGACAGGACAAACAGGGCCAAATACAGAACAGCAAAGTTCTGGTTCTGGTCCGATTCAGACCAGCCAGAATAACCAGAGTCTGTCTGTCAGAACCGGACCAAGCAGACCCTGATGGAACCTCATCTGAGGACAAACCGGTCCTTGTGAGTCACAGACTGGGAACAGAACCAGGAAGTGAGCTCATTAAATTGTAAACATCAAGGATCCGGTTCCAGCCAAGAACCTGAGCCAGAACCAACCATTTGGGCCCGGTGTTCAGCCTCTCCACCTGAACGGACCGCAGGGCCCACCTCAGCTCAGTCGTTTGGACACGAGGGAACAGACGGATCAGAACCGGCCCAAACAAAGCGAGCTCCCAGCCCGGTCCAGATTTTCCAGGGGGTTCTGCCTTCATTTGGACCATGAGGGAAAACGTGAGACTCTGCTCACTTCACAGCTCTGCTGACCCGAAGGAACCGGCCCGGTCCAACCTGCAGAATCCCTCTGGAGCAGCAAACATACAGAACCAGCTATCGGTTCTGTTCGTGACCCGATTCATTTATCAGTGGAGAAATTAACATGTCTTCACACCATTGTTTTGCTGATTGGTGGTTCTGTTCAGTGATTGGACTAATAATCAGAGAGCAGGGAGCTTTACAGAACCAGATCCACTGCAGGGGTTCTGGACAGAGCAGGTTTTCGTCTTAAATGCTAACGGTTAGTGATCCATCGGTCCTACACAGAACCCTCACACAGTTCTGACCCAGAACCAAACCTGTTCTGCTCCCCTGGATCTTTCTGTTTCAAACCCTGCTGCAGCGGCGCCTGGACATGTGGACCAGCTCAGAACCGGTCCCAGCAGTCGGGTCATCTCTGGGTTCAGGTTTAAAATGGGTCTTCTGTCCCGGGTTCTGGCAGAACCTTTATGGTCTCCCAGCCTGACCCACATGCTTACAGGGTTAATCTCCGTCACTCTGATGGTGTCTGACAGATGTTCTCCTGCTCCCCTGATCCGACTTTCCTCGGATCGGCGCCAGCTGACGGTTAAAGTGCGGCGCTGCAGTCGGCTTTAATGAGCTCCCCTGGATTATTCCCTCGTTTCTAGGGATTAAAGCAGCAGCTTCGATCCAAACACTCAAGGAGGAACCTGGAGAACCAACATTATGGGTCCTAGGAGGAGTAAGAACCACCTAGAACCACCTAGAACCACCAATGACCTCTGAGGACTGGAACCATCACAGGTCACATGACCAGGTAGACGGTGACATCACAGGTCACAGACGTGACATCACAGGTCACAGACGGTGACATCACAGGTCACAGACATGACATCACAGGTCACAGACGGTGACATCACAGGTCACATGACCAGCTGTAACTGACTCCCAGCTGGTTCCTCCTTCACAGGTTCTTCTGGTTCAGGAGACCCTGGAGGAAAGTTCTGGTCCAGATCCTGACACCCCGTGAGCCTTTCAGAGGATTTATGAAAAAGGTCAAAGGTCAACCGGAGCGATGATGCGTTTGGTTACCAGAGACGGAGAAGTGAGGATAAAGTCAGGATAAAAGTTCCTGACTTTTACCACATGAAGGAGGATTTAGTGAGAACTCTCTAAATTAGTTAAAACTAAAGGGCTAATTAACGCTGGCTCACAGCTCCAGAACCCAGCAGAACCAGCTGCTTCAGCCCTGCAGGTCAGAACCGACCTCTGGGTCAGTACCAGCCGGCTCTGGGCCTGGCTGAGACAGAACCTGGAAGAACTCCTGACTTCCTTCAACTTTATGGGAAAACCCCCAGGAACTGAAACTCCTGCAGCCTGGGGTTCTGGGTTCTAGAACCTCCCAGAACCACAGCTTCCCTTCACCCCCAGAACCCCGTGGGTCTGCTCAGATGTGTCATGGACCTGGTATTCTGCAGAAACTGGATCCTGCAGCTGGGCTCCGGGACAAAGCGGCTCTATTTTTGGACTTCCTGTCATGAGAACCGAGCCGGGACCGTTTCAGGGTCACCGCTCTCTGCTTCCCAGCTGTTCGGAACCAGCTGGAGCGGACCAGGCCCGGTGACCCCGGCCTGCCCCGGTACCAGCCTCTGCCCTCCTGACCCCTCCTCCCCCGGGGCGAGGTTCCTTACCGTAAACCCGGAGCCAGCCCTGCTGCTGGGACACGGCGTCTCCCAGGATCCGGTCCAGCAGGGGGTCCAGCGGGCTCAGTCCGCCCTGCAGGTCCAGGTCTCCTGGTACCGAGTCCGGTTCCATGGTCCGCCGGTAAAACTTGCTGCTGTGGGAGGAGAGCCTCCCGCGGAGCGCCTTAATCCGGGAAGAGTGAGAGAAAGTGGAACAAAGTGGCTCTGCTGCCGCATGGAGGCTCCGGAGCTCCGGCCGCCCTGCTGCTCCCTCCAGGCCGCTAGCCGCTGCGCCTGCAGCCGGCGGCGCTCCGGCGGTCCGCCCGGTTCTGCCTCATGGCTCCAGTTCTGGGAAAAAAACGCTTAAAACTTCCAGCAAAGCTCCAGAAACAGCTGGCCGGGGACCTGCTGGCCTCTTCCGGCTGAACGGTTCCCCGCAGCCCGGCAGGCGGAGCGCAGAGAGCGGCTGGAAGTCCGGGAACCAGGCGGAGGTCGGAGAGTCTCCGGCGGGATGAAGGTCTGAGCCGATGTCGCTCCGCGGGGCCGCGCAGAGCCGCGGGAGCGCGCGGCGACGTGCGAGCGACGCGGGAGTGCGCAGGAAGATCCGGGAGGAAGAGGAGGACTTTCAGGACCTGAGGCCATGTTTCCTGATGAAGGTGGAGCAGAATCTCCTCAGAACCAGATAAACCTGCAGAGAACCTCACATTATTATTATCATCATTATTATTATTAATAATAATAATGATGATGATAATAATAATGTTACTACTACTACTATTATTATTATTATTTTATTATTATAGGGTTGTTTTAACAACACCCCTCATCAGAATCAGAATCAAGTTTAATCGCCAAGTAGGTTTGCACTTACAAGGAATTTGACTTGGTGTTGATGGTGCAGACAAAATAAAATAAAATAAAATTGATATATATACAGAAGCTATATACACTCAGTAAACTGTGTGTTAATGTAACGCAGAAGCTTGTAAGTCCTGAACGGGGGAGAGAGGCAGTGTCCAGTGTCACGGCGGCTCTTGGCCTTGTTGATAAGGCCGGTAGCAGATGGGAAGAAACTGTTCTTGTGGCGTGAGGTTCTGTTCCTGATGGACCGCAGCCTCCTGCCAGAGGGAAGTGACATGTCATCTTTTTCATACAGATTTATATAAACACTCTGATCCTTTTTTAATCGTCTTAATCTCTTTTATAGGAATTTGTATGAACTTTAGTCATATTTTTGTTGATATTTTTCCATATTCAGCTGTTTTATTCAGTGCATTCTAAAAAGAAAAAGCTGCATCAAAGAGCTGTAAATATTTCCCTCAGTCTCCAGGCTGAAGGCAGCAGGCTGCAGGTTAAAGGCCGGCGGCCCACAGCAGGAGCAGGTCTGGGTGTTAATGTTCACGTCTCACAGGCAGGCAGGACCGGTCCAAAGCTACAGGGCAGAAAACTTCCTATTCCTTCTGGTTCTAAACCAGACCCGGGAACCTGAGGCTGGCTCCACAGCTCTGGTTTGTCTGAGAGGGCCTGAAAGATCTAGGAGGTTCTGTGGTGCCGGTCCAGAGGTCTCTGCCAGCCCGGTTCTAAGAACAGGGTTCTGTCAGCTCTGGTTTTCTCTCAGGGAATCAGGGCCGTCATTGTGGTAACATTTCATTTCTATTCATTTTGGATAAAAACAGTAAAATGTAAAATTATTTCTATTTAACCCAGCAGTTTTTATGTGTTAATTAGTAATTAAATGTTAAAAAAGACAGTTGGTTCTGGTTATTTTGGACCTTTTTTCACTTTTTCTGATTATTTACTGTCCTTTCAGTCACATCTTCTCTTTTTAATAATCTGTTTTATCCTTTCTGTGGTTCTGTTTGGGCCCAGTCTGAGTTCACTCTGACTCTGTATGTGTGGCTCTGATCCAGTGGGCCCACTGAGGGCCCGGTTCTATCAGAACATCCCCCTGCTGGTCCCTGTGTGTAGCAACACATCGGGTCAGGTTCGGGTTCTAGGAGAAACTGCAGTGAAACCTGAAACCGTAGCAGTAAAGGTCCAGTTCTTCAGAACCCTCACAGTGTGACCTGTAGAGGAATCGTTCAGTTCAAGGGTGAACCGAACTCTGACCCAGTTCTCTGACTGTACCAGCAGGGGGCAGCAGCGCGCCAGCTGACGGGTCTTTGTCCGTCTGAACTGGACCGGTTCGGCTGGAAGGTGTCCGACCTGCAGCTGCTCAGGAAGCGGAGGAGATTCTGGTTCTGGTCCAGAAGGTTCTGTTGGAGCAGCAGCAGGAGGTTCTGCAGACGGGAGGGGCTAAGACTGTTGATTAACAGGATCTGGTTCTGTTCAGCATCAAACTAAGGTTTATAATTCAGTGGGGGGATCAGAACACCGGTTCTGATCAGGAGGTTCTGGTGAGGTTCTGACCTCCTTGTGTTCTTGGTGCTGGTTCTATGAGCTGTTCTTGTTTCCATCGGTGTGTTCTCATCATGAGGAACATTGTCTCCTGAGTTCTGGTGCTTTATGACCCAAAACCCAGTTGTCGTCCTCCTCCACAGACCCGGTTCAGATCAGCGGCGCCAGCCTTTGTCCACCAGAGATTCAGATGAAA
The DNA here is from genome assembly GCA_037039145.1 of Fundulus diaphanus. Taxonomy (NCBI): domain Eukaryota; kingdom Metazoa; phylum Chordata; class Actinopteri; order Cyprinodontiformes; family Fundulidae; genus Fundulus; species Fundulus diaphanus. The sequence goes on from CM073133.1 coordinate 2,133,086, forward strand.
CAGGAAGTGGAGAAGGACGACCAGCCCGGTACTTCCTGTCAGCATCAGGTCAGCTCCCTGAGGAACCACGCTGAGATCCACGCTGATGACGGGGGGTGGCGTCTGTGGAGAACCGCAGTCCATCTGCAGCGCCTGGAGACCCACCTCAGGGTCCATGTCTGCAGGTTCTGCAGGTTCTGCGGGTTCTGCGGGCGGAGCTGTAGGTGATGCGTGGAGCTGGATACACGCTCGCACATGGGCGATAAGCCCTTCACCTGCAGGTTCTGTGGGTGAAGCGCTTCATCAGGACCTCGTCCATGATCCACCACCTGCAGACGCTCTCCGGGGAGAAACCCTTCAGCGGCCACGTTCTGCCACAGGGCCTCACCGCCACCCCCGACATGAAGATCCACATGAGGACGCACCACATGCTCAGCACGCCGCTCAACCATCCAGTCTGAGGGTCAGTAGGACGTCTTTGTGGACTGATGACTGCAGCAGATTGTGCTGTTAAAGGGGAGTTTTCCTCTCCACTGTCGCTTCATGCATGCTCAGTATGAGGGATTGCTGCAAAGCCATCAACAATGCAGACGACTGTCCACTGTGGCTCTACGCTCTTTCAGGAGGAGTGAATGCTGCTTGGAGAGACTTGATGCAACCTGCTGGGTTCCCTTAGAACCTTTGGACCAACCTGACTGGAGAATCTGACAGAACCGGGTCTGGAGCCGTCTGCTGTGAATCAGCGCGTTATGAATAAACGGGTTTGATCCGAGACGTTTTAACGTTCTTGTTCAGGTCTGGCTAACGGTGAAGACGGCTTACTGCAGCTTCTTTTCACCGATTACAGGGAAAACTAAACCCAAGTTTATCGGTTTAGTGTATTGTATAAAAGGGGTAAGACAAGGGAACATGCTACTGAGGAACACAAGGCACTGGCTGGTGTTCCTCAGCTTCAGGAAAGCAGCTGCTAAGATAAACTCAGTGCCATGATTAAAACGTCTGACCCAAGTGGAACCGGGCTGGACGGGGACCTCAGGTTCTCCTGAGGAGGACCAGATGATTGGATAACAATATTTATCAATCGATAGATGTGTGGTTCAATAGAAAAAAAGAAGGTTTAATAAAACTTCAGTAGAATAACATTTTTCCTTCCTTATGCATTATAGCCATGTAGGTTAATATTACATCATTACATCCTCCCAGCCAATCACAACGCAGACCCAGAAATGCTCCATCATCAAGCGTCAAAGAGTTCTTTTTTTATTTAAGACTTTTTGTAAAATGTTGGGTGAATAAAGAGTTGTGTTTTAATTCAGTGTTCTTTATTTAAAGAAATAGACCATTAAGCAACAGCATAAAATGGCCATTTAAAATATGTTTTGAATTTTTTTATCAATATTGATCAATATGGCTTCCATTTTATCGATATGCTTTGTTTGTTTGGTCCAGCCCTGCTGCTGAGAGCAGGATGGTAACTTCTCCATAACCACCAGTAAGGCTCCTCTACCACCCGGCTGTCTTCTCCATCCTACCATCACAAACACAGCGTCTGCTTTGTTAAACTTTGGGTCAGAACTTTAGAACCAGTCCGGTTCAGGCCCGGTTAGAACCTGGATAAGAGACGCCTGATAATACCAGGTTCTGTAAGCCTGGATGGAAGAGAACCCGGGTTCTCACCAGGTTCTCTTCCATCCAGTCCAGTCCTGCATGTTAGCTGGTCTAAGTGTGGAGCGCGTCCCTGTCATCAGCCCTGGGGTGGACCCATGACGTGTCTGGGGTCCGCCTCTGACCCGGTGACCTCTGACCCGGTGACTTCTGGAGAGAGGCCCTCAGTAAAACCTTGAGCTGAGGATCCAGGGAATTCCTCCGTTGGATGAAATCAGCGTCTGAAGGCAGGATAAGAACGCCGTGGAGCTGAAAACGGGTTCCTGCCGTTGTCCAGAACCTCCTGATGCTGCTGCCGTGTCCTCCTGGCTCATCCGTCCCGCCTACACGTTAATCCGCCGTTCCTCGTGACGTTTGAGGAGCGATGCGGGTTCAAACGTCGGGTGCACGTAATTTCAGCCGAAAGAAACTGGATTCAGACACGAAGCGACTCCTGTAGTAGTTGGTTTTTATTACTGAGAGGTTAGGTTTGGGTTTACAGGCAGGTGTGATCAGAGCCGGGAACCTGGCAGGAAGCCTGCAGGCTGAGCAGCTCCAGCCTCGCCACCAACAGCCGTATAACTTAGAACACTGAGCCCAGAGCCGGGAGCTGCGCAGGCTGCAGGACAGACGAGTCCCTGAAACAGCTGGGACCGCTTAGTGTGAGCGTAGACACTGCAGAGGCACTGGCAGCTGTCCTTTAAGGCACAAACGGGGAATAAAACCACATGAGGGCGCTTGTTGCCTCGTCCTGGCTGGTGGAGGGTTCAACCCCCCCCAGGTATTCAGTTTAGATCCTGGAAACCCACAAAGAATCAACACAAACAGTAATGGTGTAAGGCAGCAGCTCTCAGCCCTGTATACAAGCAAGCAGAGATAATAATTATAACAATTATAATAACATACCACAGACGTTATGATAGAGGATATATTTTCACATGGAGGTTTCCGTTGATTGATTGTGATCAAACATAATGAGGCTGCTCGGGATAAATTCAGCCAATCACTTATTTACACACATAATAAACTCCTCGCTCTAACTCATAATAATAAAAAACATTCACTCAAAAATAGAACATTTGAAATAATTATTAGCACCAGTGTATCAGATAAAACTCTCGCTACGCAGAATGTACAAAGTTGCATAGTGTCTGGATGTGGAGAGGAGGCAAACGTGAGGCGTCGCAGCGCGGGAACCGCCTTTAAAAGCCGAAATGAGCCGGCAGGAGCTGCCAAAGTCCTGAAAGCTGGCATTTCATGGAACAGAGCCTGATGTTACACACAAAAGATCCAACATCATCCACCAGGGAAACCACTTTAGAGAAGCATTTCATCTGGTGTTTCCCAACACGTTCAGTGCAGGTTCTCTAATCCCAGGTTTCCACCACAGACAGAAGTCCCTGAACTCCTGATTCATCCCACATGTTCTAGTTTTCCTTCTTCTAAGCTGCTCTGGATTGATCGTTCTCCAGGCTCTCTGAAGTTCAGGATTTTCTCTAGACTTTGGGGGATTTTACCTTTTGCCCTGGAACCTGCTAACAGCCCGTTGGAGAACACCTGTCCAATCCAGGCTCCATCTACAACACTAAGAAACACGCCGAGTAAAACGCGTTGTCAGCCACATTGCAGCCAGAGTCAGAATAAATCCATCCACCCATCGTCTTTCACTTAGATCGGGTCGTAGGGCCAACATGTCCAGGAGGGAAACCCAGACATCCCAGTCTCTCCTGATCAGCAGCTCAAACCGCCTCCACTGACTCCCTTCTATGCGGAAAAGCATCTGAATAAAAATCCTGCTTTATCCCCAAGTCAGCTGTTATAACGAGTTTTTTATACATGACAAAAATGCTATTGGTTTCTTTAGTCCTCTAGAAATGTTTGCAGTCCAAAAAAAGCTGTGCAGCCTTAGTCAACAAGAGTTTGCTAGCTTAGCATGCAAAGGCTAACTAGCAAGCTGCTTGAAAGTAGAGATGCTCCTTTACTATAGCTGGAATTTTAACACACATTTTCCACTACTTATAGGGAAAAAAAGTTTTAAAATTGCCATTTAATAGCATCTCTATTTATTCACTTATTTCTGCCACTTTGGTATCACTGAGGCACAAACTCCAGACCAGTAGGTGAGCTTTAAAAGTTTACTAACTTCAAGGCGCTTTCAGTACCAATTCAATACAAAGTATTTCATTGTGAGCACAGACACCAGAAGTAGGCTACTGTTAGTGACACTACTTAATAAAACCAGGAAACTATATGCTGGAATTACTGTTGGAAGATAAGCCAACTCATTCTTTATATAAAATGATTATCTCCAAAAACTGAGCAGTAAATATTCATGTAAATGTTATGCTAATAGTAGCATTAGCAATAACTAACAAATGTGGGCATGGTGAAGTTAAAACTTGCATTAGCATCTTAAAGAAAATGTTTGAGTTCATCTTAATATGCTTACTAACTAGTTCAGAGCTCAGATGTCTCCTGTGCTGACGGCGGTGTTAGCATGTTAGCATGCTAACATCGGTTGTGCATTTTAGGCGTAACAACAAAACAACCTCGGAGGACTGGAATGCTATTGTTAGCCTTAGTGAGCAAACGTTCCACAACTTATCATGGTGATTTTAGTTATTCCCTAAAAATGAAAATGTGTTTCTTGGTAGAAAATTCTCAGAGCCTAAAACCTGCTTTTGAAACTGTAGATCATTTAAAACCGTAGAAGAAGTCCTAAGAAAAGCTCTATAAGACCTTCAGAAAGCCAGAGAACTGCTGGTAAAGATCAATTTGAGCGAGTATAAGGTGCAGCTTATTAATGGTAAATTCATAGAAAATGGAACTGAACTATGACCTTGATTTTAGGCAGGCCTCTTGCAGTTCATCTGAAGTAAACCTTTGAAATGTTTCTCCACCTTTTTCAGTGTGGATGAAACAGGTTTGAGGCTGAAATTATGAAGCTGCTTGTAAACTCTTATTCAATTATCTGGGACGTTTTGGTTGCTCTTGGGAGGTTTTGAGCTTCTGTCTGTGATGAAAAAGGCCGCTTCTTCTTCTCAGTGAATTCACAGCTTCTACATAGATTCTGGTTAAATTCTGGAAGATTGTAAATGAAAAGCAGTTAGGTTCTGATTTCATGTCTCTCGGACTTTGGCAGCTTCCTGCGGCCGAGTTTTTGTTTGACTTTACCAAAAACTGCCACCTGCTGGAGGCGTGAATACTGCAGAGGAGAAGCTTTGAAACGTTTTCCCTGCTGTCCGTGTCGAGAGCGTAGCTTCGGGATGAGGATCTGAGAATTCCTTCACGTGTTCTGAAATGTTGAAGACAAAATTATGGCGAGGCGCCAGCGAACTCCCTGTGTGGCTGCAGTCGCGTCGGGTTTGTGGTTCTGGTTTACTCTCTGAGGTCTGTCCACCTCGCTGCACGGCGTCTCTGCGCCGCGGAGTTCTTCGTAACGCCGCCGCCGCCGTCACCAGCAGCTGCCTTTATGCTGGGAGCGGCTGAAATGTTGGCAAAGAATCTGAGAACAAGAACTGTTTTGGTACAAGTCAGCAAGTTTGCCGGAGTGTTAGACGTGAGTGAAGGGGCGGGGCGTATGGAGGAGGTGGGCGGGGCTAAGGGAGCTCCAGCGCCGCCGCGTTGAAGCAGCCCTCGGGTAAAGTGTTCTTGATGTCGTTGAGGTTGGCGATGTCGCTGCGGATCTCTCGGATCTGCCGTTCGTAGTCGTCGATCATCTCCTTCTGCGTACTCGCCACATCGTTCAGATCCGCCAGCTTCTTGTCCAGCTCGCTGCCGGCCATCTTGTCCTTGGCGCGCTTCAGAGACTCATCGATCTGGTTCAGTTTGCTCAGGTCCACTTTGTCGAGGTTTCCTGCGGAGAAGACGTGGCGTTAGATTGTGAGCGTCTTTAAGCGGGAGTAGAGCTGCTTTGGGAGACCTACCCAGCTGATCCATCAGGTCCATGATGATCTTCAGGACCGTCTTCACCGTACTCTTAGCCTTGCGAGCGTTGTCCTCAGCCTGCTTCGCATTATCTGACGCCTGCAGGACACATCGATCCCACCAAATTTATCAACAACAGTTTCTTTTAGACCGTTTAAAACTTCCTCAAAGATCAGCGGATGCGTTGGTACCATGGCAGCCATCATCATGTCGCTGTCGGCCTCATCCTTCTTCCTCTTCAGCTCCTCCTCTGCCTTGTTCAGCTGATCCATCATGTTGTTCACATCTTTCTCCAGCTTGCTGGTGTCCTGCAGAGCCTTCTCTGCATCCTCCTTGGTCTTAGCTGAACTCTGCGGACATGATGTAAGAGACGGTGAGTATCAGAGCTCTGATTACCCCGTATGTTCCTAACAGAGCACTTCGCTCTCAGACTGCAGGTCTGCTGGTGGTTCCTAGAGTCTCTAAAAGTAGAATGGGAGGCAGATCCTTTAGCTATCAGGCTCCTCTCCTGTGGAACCAACTCCCAGTTTTGGTCCGTGAGGCAGACACCCCGTCTACTTTTAAGACTAATCTTAAAACCTTCCTTTGTGACAAAGCTTATAGTTAGAGTGGCTCATGTTACCCTGAGCTACCTCTATAGTTTTGCTGCTATAGGCTTAGGCTGCTGGAGGACATCAGGGCCTGTTTTTCTCACTCTACTGATTTCTACTGTTCTCCAGTCTACTGTTCTCCAGATTTGCATTACATTGAAATGACTGTTGTCATTTCAGCTTTTAACTTTTTGTTCTCTCTCTTTTTTCTTCATAGTAGGTACACCTGGTCTGGTGTTCTGTTGACTGTGAAGACGACTCTCCCTGTGGCTCTACGCTTCTCCAGGAGTGAATGCTGCTTGTCGGGACTTTGATGCAATCAACTGGTTCCCTTATATAGGAACATTTTTGACCCAATCTGTATAATCTGACTCAATCTGTATAATATGATTGAACCTAACTTGTAAAGTGCCTTGAGATGACATGTTTCATGAATTGGCGCTATATAAATAAAATTGAATTGAATTGAGTAGACAGAGGAGATCAAACCACTCGTCAACCAGCAGGTCCTGCCTATTTACCGTTTGGACGTTGCCTGCGATCTTCTCAGCTTCTTCAGCTTTCCTCTTGGCATCTCCAGCGTCGGCAGCAGCGTTCCCAAGCGCCTCCTCTGCCTGCCGTGTCTTCTCGTTGGCTGCCATGATGGTGGCGTTGATGTAGGGGATCTTCTTCATGGCTTCCTCTGCTGCCGTCTTGTTGTCGTTTACCCTCTTGTCAAAGTCTGGGAGAAGTTTGGAAAGAACCAGAATCAGAATGAAACACTTTCACGTCGGAACATAATTTAAATCAGATAATTTTGACATCAGGGAAATGTTCAAACTAAATCTCCATATTTAATCTCCTGCAATAATCCATCAAAATCCTCTCAGGTTTTCCTTGACAAAACGCAGGCAGACTTAACGACATATCAAGGCAATGCAAACGTTGCCATTAAACAATCTGAAGGAAGACTGTTTAATGGATCAGTTTCATCCCCTGATGGTCCCTGTCAGTCCCGTGTAACCGATGTTAAGATAATTCCTGAAGAGCAGAAGAAGCTCAACACTAAATCTGGGAACGGGACCATTCGGTACCTCGTAGGTCCTCCAGGATGCTCTCGGCTTCTTTGAAAGTCGACTGGCCCTTCTTTGCCGCCTCCTCGGCGAGAGCTTTGGCGGCGTCGGCCCGGGCCAACAGCTGATCTGCGGTCTGTGGAACAGGAGGAGGTTTAATGGCTGAAGGCAGAGGAGACTCAGATAACAGGGCCATGCTCTGAACCCACCTGCTGCTCGCTCTTTCCTTTCTCCAGCAGCTTTCGGACCTCCAGCTCTTTTGGCTTGAGGTCGTCCCGCAGGTCGTTGTACTCCCGTTCTGTCTTGTCAATCAGATTGTCCAGGTCCGACGCCTCTTTCTTTATCTTTTTGGCCTCATCCTGAGAACAAAAGCATGGTGATGAAGTGTGATTTCTAGAGTCTCACGTCTTCTTTTAGCTGAATATTATTTACCTCCAGGGTCTTGGTGTCGAACGGCGGGAGGCTGGTCAGGTTGGCGAACAGCTTCAGAGCTTTGTTCCCAGCCTCCTCTGCCTCGGCCTGGACCTTGTCGGCCTGTTTCTCCAGATCCTTGGCCTTGTCTTTTGCGTCGTTGTACCTGAACCACAAGGAGGGTCAGAAAGTCAGAAAGTCTGTCCTAAATGTGTTGGAAACGCGTTGCCTCAGATGTTTTCCCCATTTGACCATTTAAAGTCCAGATTTCTCACATGAAAAAACTTTAGACAGCCTTTACCCATAAGAGATGCAGGATAAACACAATTAAACGGCCATCAGCAGACAAACTACAACAAACATGGGCCTAACGGACATAAAAAGACTAAAGTCCCTACATTTTTTAAAGTAAAAAAGTGACATACAGAAAGTATAAAGGGAAACAGGCTGACTGAACAGACATTCAAAGCACCACAACGGTACGACGCTGCAGCAGAGATACACTCCGGCGTGGGCTGGTCCTCCTTGAAGATGTTCTGACCCAGAAACTGAAAGGCGTGACCTACATCTTGTTGAGCTTGTCAATCTCATCGCCCATCTTGCTCTCTCCATCCAGAGTCTTCAGCAGCAGGTTGTAGGCTTTGGTCGACGTGTCATTGGCGTCTTTGGCGATCTTCTCGATCTGATCGGCATCCATTTTGTGCCTGTAGGCAACAACATTCAACACTTTGGTCAAGATCCCTTTAAAAGACTTCTCCTGTCTGTCACGGATGAATCACGTTGGGTTTTGGTTGCCGTCTCCCTGATGATTCCCTGCAGGTCTGACTTGTTAGAGCGGTTGGCGAGTCTTACTTGTCGGCGAGGTGTCTAGCCTCTTCAGCCAGCAGCGTCATGTTGTTGGGCTCTCCAGTCTCGCCGGTAGGTTTGATGTCCTGTGAAGAACATCGGCTCAGTTACCCGGCCTTGATGGTGTCGTTGAATACTGGGACAGTGCTGACTTCACCTACCACTTTACTGACAGCCTCCTTGGCCTTGGCCAGCTCCTGCCGGGCTCGGTCAATCAGGCTCTCGGCGTCCTGGACTCTGTCGCGGGCTCGGTCTGCCTGAGAGCTGGTGTCGTCCACCGTGTTGCGGATGCTCTGCAGACGGTTCCACTGTGTGGTCAAAGTGTTGTTCAGGCCTTTGAGACGGTCCAGCAGATCTCGGTCTGCATCTGTGGGGACAGAGTCAGGTGGTCCATCGGCACACCTTGAACTTACAGGCCTACCTAACTATGCTGTGATGACTTTGAATCCTCACGTTTAGATCAGCGTTACCTTTGCTGTTCTGAGCCTCCTCCAGCAGCTCCATGATGGCCTTTTCTGCCTCCTTCAGTCGCTCCTCAAACGCTTTATCACTGACGGTATCCTGGCCAGAGCCCAGATTATCTATCAGAGTCTGGAGTTCTTGGAGCTTCTGTCTCTGCTGGTTCACCTGGACACACAAACAGCACTTTAGAGCAGCTGAACTGTGTGAGGGAGTGAAGCCCTCAGCGGTGGTTCCTGCCCACCTTGTCCCGAACCAGACTGTAGCAGGACGGACACTGCTGGCAGCCTGGCACCGACCGGTTGTAGAAGTAGTTCTCCTCGCACATGTCGCACCGAGCTCCAACAAAGCCGGGCCGGCACTCGCACCGACCGTCCTCCTTACACTGACCTGACAGAGAGCCTTCAGGGTCACAGTCACAAGCTGGGAAGAAACAGCAAGACGAGAGTTTATTCATGCTGAACATGTTCTTTAGTCCTGGACATCGGGAAATTAAAACAGCTAATCTCCTTTCTACTGGAGCACCACAAGGATCAGTGCCTGGATGCCTGTTCTTTGTAGTAACAAAACAAGGTTTTTGCATCATCTCTGTGGATATGATACCCAACGGGAACTTAAATATCACATTTTGTAAACTTTCCATGATATTATCATTATGAAGTGAGTGCAGCTTGTTTTGTTCTCACGTTTGCATCCAGAGGAGCTGAAGCTGAAGAAGTTGACCTCACAGCGATCGCAGTGCAGCCCCGTGACGCCGGGATGGCACTCGCACTGTCCGGTAAAGATGTCACATTCACCACTGGTGGAGCCGATCGGATTACAGTCACACCTGTGGACAGGTACGCAGACAGACATCTCTGAGCTTTTTGAACTTTCAGCCCTGATCTAAGCCACTCCTGAATGACGTAAATGACTGCGTTTAACGGCTGTACGGTACAGGATGAGCAACAGTTAATGGACGTGAAGGAAACCGACCGCTCGCAGCCATCGCCGCTCTGCAGGTTGAAGTATCCCAGCAGGCAGGCGCTGCAGTCGCGTTGAGCCACGTTGGGGAGACACGGACACTGGCCGGTGACCTGAGAACAGCTGGTCTGCTGATCCACGGTGCCCAGCGGGGAGCAGGAGCAGGCTGAGGAAGAGGTGCAGAGAAACGGACAGAGATCAACCATCTCTGACTGTCCAGAGTGGACACGAGAGAAGGTAGGGCTGGACGATGCAGGAACAAAAAGAAATCATACTGATCGATAATTATCGATAATTATCAACAAATTCAAAACGTTTATCTTAAGTGCAGCTCTGGTCATTTTATGCTGTTGCTTAGCGACATATTTTTAGATAAAGACACAAACACTGAATTCAAACTAAACCCTTTATTCAACCAACGTTTTACCAAAACTGTAAGTTTTTAAAAAGTAAAAAAGAACACATGCTCCTTAACTCTATGAAGGGGCGGAGCTTAGTTCCTTGGTCTGCCTTGTGATTGGTTGGGAGGATGTAATGATGTAATATTAACCTACATGGCTACAATGAAAATGGAAGGAAAATTGTTCTTTTGAACTTTCTATCGATCGATAAATATTGTTATTGAATTATCATCCAGCCCTAAGAGAAGGATTCAGATACAAACTCAGACCTAATTTCCTTCGGTCAGACTTCACAGCCCAAGGTGTTTTAGATTAATTCATCAAACAGCCGATGAAACACTGTCTCTACTGCCTGATGTGAATCTCCCATGAACAGCTCAAAACCATGTTAAAACCTGAGTATATTGCTACTTTAGTTGAAACTGTTTAAACCAGTAAATCATTGTCAGTAACTGGAGTACGTCTGACTAAATCCTGATGGCGGGTTCTTACGTTTGCACTTGTCGTCGGGGTTGGACGCCTGGGCGTTGCCGTAGAAACCCGCCTTGCAGCGGTCGCAGAAGAAGCCGTCGGTGTTGTAGATGCACTTGAGGCATTCTCCGGTCTCGCGGTTGCAGTTGCCGACGGCGTTGGGGTCGATGTTGTTGCTGCACTGACAGGCGCGGCAGGCCCGGGCCGGCCCGTTCTGACCCAGAGGGTCTCCGAAGAACCCGTCGTCGCAGAGCTCACAGCGCTTACCTGCACACAGGGCAGGGCTCAGGTGTTCAGAGGACATCCTGCATCTCAACTTCACTGCCACCCTCAATATGGCTCAACAACATTTTTCGAAAACATTTTCAGATCTTTTGGCAGGACCAGAAAGCTGCTTATGTCCAGTGCTCTGTGGGTACCTGTGGTTCCAGCGGGACAGTTGGTACAAACCACCTCGCTGGTTTTATGGACCACAGCGCAGGTGGCTCCAGGGGGGCAGGGACACGGCTGACAGTCGCCCGGCGTGCCCTGAGTGGCGTTGCCGTAAAACCCGTCCTTACAGCGCTCACAGCTCAACCCGGCAGTGTTGTCCCGACAGTCACACGCACCTGGACAGGAGACAGAGAGCCAAGACGTGTTTTCACCTGCTGACAATCAGCTTAACCTGGTGCTACAGCCAGCAGGTAACAAAGCCTTCTAAAACAAAAACAGCAGAGGGAGCAGTCAGAAAGCTGGTAGAGTCAACAAGTGTTAAAAGCATTCAAGGTCAGAAAAATCAAGTCAAGAAATCAATCTGTCAAGAAAGGAAGTGGAAAACCAAGGAATCAACCAAATCATAAAGTCATAAAAGCCAAGCAAAGACCCAGGCAGACTGCTTCAAAACACAATCAATTCCCTGGTCTGGGAACATTTCAAATCAAAACACCAGAAATGAACAAGAACAACCGTTTAATTTAGCTAAGTAAAGCTATCAGATACCATCAACGGTAACTACCTGGTCAGGTTAGTAAAACCTGGTCTGATTACAAGTAAATCTACAAGTAAAAAAAGGAACAACGAGAAACCAGAAAGGGAACCTGAACAGACCAGGTAGAGCTTAGACTGGAACCAGTCACAAGAACCAGGTGGGTAAAGCAGTCGGTAAACGGATCAATGACCAAAGCTCTGTGACCAGCAGGTCAGTATCAGGGAGACACTGATATTATATGTTGCTGTTATGTCTGATAACCAATATTTACTCATGTGTGTACATATACACACGCACACATTTATGTTTCTGTGGTGGTCAAATTTAGTAAAGCTTGTACCAACTTTTCAAAAATAAACTTTTTTGTATCTGGGTTATAGTCTAGACACTACACACTAACTATTTTACATCTCTGCTTCATTAAAAAACAACAACAACCCTGCATCGCTGTCACATGACTGGATGGAAATAAACATCAGTAGTTAGTATCGGCCCAGTTTTACTTATCGGACCGAAACTGATACGCTAAAGAAATGATTAACATCGGCCGATACCGATGTTAATGCCGATATATCGCACATCCCTAGTCACTACGGTCTATAATCCCAGTAATCCCAGTAATCCCAGTAATCCCAGTTTTACCAGTGTCGGGGTGGCAGCTGTCGCTGTGTCCATGGCAGTTACAGATCTCACAGGAGCTGAAGGGTCCGAGCTCCGGCTGGGCGCGGCGGTATCCCAGGGTGCACTGCTCACAGTGCTGGCCCTGGTAACCAGGGGGACACGTGCACTGCTCCACCCAGCGAGCCGCCACACCGGGGCCCCTTTTCGCCGTCACCAAGGAGACGTCGTCCAGGTAGCCAGCACCTGCAGACCCAGAGAAAGGTGAGGTCACGGCAGAGCCTCATGGGTGAAGGTGAGGAACACGGGGAGGCGTAGCTGCCTACTCCTCTCGCTGTAGGTGCCCCGGATCTTGATAGCCGTGAGGTTATGGAGAAGTTTCTGGAAGTCCGAGTCGCTGACCACAGGCCTCCAGGGGTTGCCAGGTGGGTTGTAGAGCCTGAGCCAGAACCAAACACAGGTTAAGTCTAACCAGGACGAACATGGAACCAACGACTCTTTTCCGATCGGGTCTACGATCAGAGAAGCTTCAGATCAGTTTAATATCAGAGGTTTGAACCAGAGAGACAGGTTTCCAGAGCCAGAATCAGCCGTCCTACCTGAACACGAAGGTCTGCACGTTCTCGTTGGGGAAGGCGTTGCCCTGGACGATGAGGGGGACGGCGACCCTCATGTTGGCGCCCTCCAGGATCAGGTCCTCGGCCGACAGGCGGGCGTCCCGCCGCTCCACTCGGAAGTTCATACTCAGTTTCTGTCCGTAGCTCAACATCTGATTGCCCAAGAACTTCCCTGTGGAGCAGACGGCAGAAGCAGTCAGCCTCCGAGGGCCACAGTTTGAGCAGAGAGCCGCTCAGGGGTCCGTACCTGGGGCCACAAAGTACAGGGGCTGGTAGTCTTCAGATATCAAGGTGACTTCCTGTCCACTGGAAGACCACTGGACAGAGACGGCGGCTCCGTCCCGCTGCTGAGCCTCCCACTCCTCGTTATCTGGGACACAGGAACAGGAAGTCAGGACTCCCGCTGGGACTGAGGGATATACCCTGAGTGGGGGCTGCAGGCGCGCTCACCTCTGTCGAAGGTGGAGCTGACGGTGTGGACGCTGTAGCCCTCGGCGCTCTCACACACCGACGAGTGCTGGAAGCAGAAGCAGGCCGTGCAGCCCTGAGGGTTGCTGGGGTCCAGGTTGAAGTACCCTGGCTTACATCTGATGAGGACAAGCAGGTTTGTGTGAATCGTGCTTTAATGTGACCGTAAGGCAGACCCTGGGGGGGGGGGGGGTACCTGTCGCAGCTGAAGCCCTCCACGTTGTCCTTACAGCGGCACTGACCCGTGTTCACGTCGCACTCCTGGGTGCTGCCTGACGGGGAGCAGGTGCACGGCCTGGCAGACAAACACAGGGTAAATTCACCAGCACAGCTCGTCTTTGATGAAGTTTTATAGGAAATGAGGCTGGGAGGAAACTTTCATCTGCAGCTGAAGGAAAGAGAATGAACTGAATTTAAAAAGAGGCAGAAAGCTCCACGGACACCCACAGAGCACTGTCAGAAACCTCAGTCACACGTAACAGGTAGACGTGGCCAGCAGAGGGCGCTCATGCCCCGTTCTCCCAGTAGAGTGGGAGGCGGCTCAGGTCATGAACAGAGGAAGTCCATCCATCGCTGCAGTTCTCCCTCTCTGTAATGTTCCCTTCCCCCAACATATCCACCTCTCAGAGCAGGAGTCCAGGCCTGGACGTCAGTCACCTGACCCCTGACCTGAGGGCGGGGGGGCTGGTCGTACCTGCAGCCGGCCTCCGTCAGACTGTGAAACCCCGGCTGGCAGCGGTCACACTTCTCCCCCGTCACTCCGGGCTTACAGGCACACGTGCCTCTGTTGTTGCACTGAAGAGATTCGGAACCTGCAAACAAAGCACCAACCGCCAGCTCGTTAACCTTTGACCTCCCAAAGACAAGCAGCCGGTGCAGATGAGAGAAGCAGAGCAGGTGGAACCGTTGTTCTGACAACCAAAACACTGGATAAGGAGGATCTACTATAGGTTGAGCTCATGGCGAGTGTCCAGTCAACTAAGCCCTGATTTATTCTCTACACTCAGAATAAAAACATGTACATAACAGCCACAAATGGTGCCAAATACCCACAAACCAATCTAAGTGACATCCAGAGAGAACCACAAAATGGCAGAAACACGTGTGAAAGGACCAGAAGAGAGTGTAAACTATTAGAAATGATGAAACAGGATCTGCATCAGGACAGCAGCAGCAGGAAGCTCTCAGACTGGCTGAGGGGAAACCAGGGCGGAGCCGTGCTGTCCGTGTGCTCATGGGAGACGCTGTAAGACTGCAGGGGACGTTAACTTTAAGCTGTAAACTCACCGATGGAGCTGCAGAAGCAGGGCAGGCAGCGGCCGCCGCTCTGCTCCCTGTAGTAGTTGTCCAGGCAGCGCTCACAGTTGGACCCGTCCGTGTTGTCGGCGCAGTTCCTGCAGTGACCTCCGTGACCCGTGGCCCGGTACAGCTCCGCGTCGAAGTAGCACTCAGAGCTCTTCCCGTTACAGTTGCAGGCTGAAACGTTGGAGCGGCAGCGGGTTAACGGTGGGCCGGGACCAGAACCGCTCCAGAACGCAGTTCTCATCAGACTTTACTATATATACTATAATATAATATATAGATATGCTTCCGGTATTATTTTCCACTGTTATGCTGATGACACTCAGCTTTATTTATCCATAAATCCTGATGAATCCAATCAATTACTTCGACTGCAGTCATGTCTTGATGACATCAAAAGCTGGATGACTTTAAATTTCCTGCATTTAAATTCTGACAAGACAGAAGTTGTAATCTTTGGGCCAGAGTCCTCAAAAAATAAACTTCTTAATCAATCACTTAATCTGGATGACATTAACTTGGCCTCTGGTAATAAAGTAAAAAAATCTTGGTGTTATTTTTGACCAAGACATGTCATTTAAATCCCATATTAAACAGGTTTCCAGAGTTTCCTTTTTTCACCTCCGGAATATCGCCAACATTAGAAACATTCTGTCCAGGAGTGATGCTGAAAAACTAGTCCATGCATTTGTTACTTCAAGGCTGGACTATTGTAATTCTTTACTATCAGGAAGTCCACAAAATGCAGTTCAAAGTCTTCAGCTGATCCAAAATGCTGCAGCAAGAGTTCTGATGAAAATCAACAAACGGGATCATATTTCTCCAATTTTAGCTTCCCTTCATTGGCTTCCTGTTAAATCAAGAATAGAATTTAAAATTCTTCTTCTAACGTATAAAGCCCTTAATAATCAAGCTCCATCATATATCAGAGCTCTGATTACCCCGTATGTTCCTAACAGAGCACTTCGCTCTCAGACTGCAGGTCTGCTGGTGGTTCCTAGAGTCTCTAAAAGTAGAATGGGAGGCAGATCCTTTAGCTATCAGGCTCCTCTCCTGTGGAACCAACTCCCAGTTTTGGTCCGTGAGGCAGACACCCCGTCTACTTTTAAGACTAATCTTAAAACTTTCCTTTGTGACAAAGCTTATAGTTAAAGGGGAGTTTTTCTTTCCACTGTCGCTTCATGCTTGCTCAGTATGAGGGATTGCTGCAAAGCCATGGACAATGCAGACGACTCTCCCTGTAGCTCTACGCTTCTCCAGGAGTGAATGCTGCTTGTCGGGACTTTGAAGCAATCAACTGGTTCCCTTATATAGGAACATTTTGACCAATCTGTATAATCTGATTGAATTTGACTTTATAAAGTGCCTCGAGATGACATGTTTCATGAATTGGCGCTAAATAAATAAAATTGAATTGAATTGAATGGAGCAGAACCGCACCAGAACACAGTTTTCATCAGACACATTTTCCTCTATTGAAGCTTACAGGAGACGTAGAAAGTATTATTTAATCACTGCTGTAGCTGCTTCTATAACATTCTCTTTAACTTGTAATGAAAACATAAAAACAGCGACATAAGTTTTATATTATTATTATTATTTTTATTGTGTTAATCCGATACTGATACGCTGTTTGGACTTTTTCCTTTATATTTTTACTACTACCGTTAACATTGTCATCATAATGGTATAAAGTCTAATTCTGGTGTCTCAGCATAATGGTGAAGGAATAAATAAAATGAGTTTCATCAACTACCTGCTCTGAGATGTTATTCTTTACACAGGAACTACAACTCCCACAATCCCCCAGAGACCTGGCCTGAGACTGGCAGCTATCCAGCTCTTTAGGCCAGTTGCTTCCTGTATTTATTATAATTCTGGATAAAATCAGTAACTGCAGACGCTGCAGGTGTGGCTCCTGCCGTCTGGGACTCACGCAGACACTCGTTGGCGTTGTCGGCGGTCGCCCTCCTCCACGGCCGGTCGTTGTAGAACGGTTTGCACACGTCGCAGTCGAAGCCGTCGGTGTTGTGTTTGCAGTCGCAGACCAGCCGTCCCCCGCTGTTCCTCACACACTCGCTGGCGTGGCCGTTGCACTTACACCTGACGGCAGATACACACACCTGTTACACCTGGATGACGCGGCACCCAACACATCGTGTGGCACAGGACGAGCATTTCATCGGCAGACGTGTCCTTTAAAGCCCGCAGAGGACAAGGACAGAGCCTGTTCATGTTAAATCTGTCAGCGTCTGTGAGCTGGATGGACCCAGACGCACCGGGTGACGTTGACGGCTTCTTCTCCCCCTCAGCGACTCTGACGGCTCGCTCTAACCTCCTCAGGTAGAGACGTCCCTCCCTACAGGACAGCACTTGTCAGGCAGCCATCTTTAGCTATCGTCTCAGGTGTTTTCTGGCACTGAGCCGTGGTGGAAAGTCTGACGGCGGAGAGAACAGGGAAGCCTTGGAGCCCCTCGCTCATCTGGAGTTTAGATCTGATAAACGCTGCAGCAACAAACCTGAATTATAAAGTATTAATTTTACTGTCTGCGTATCTGCTGCTGTTCTTTCTTCTTTTAATTAAAAGCAATGTGTGTCTTTTATGTACTAGAAGAAGAGAACACGGACGCCAAGCTTTAACTTTCTTTTTGCATTTGACATTTGCGTATCAAAACTGATATTTTTGTAATAAAATATCAATTTAGCAGCAAAGCTATCGACTAGTCAGGACCCGTTTAACGGTTCCCAGGTTTTAAACGTTACAGCTCACTGTTGTTCCGACACAAAGCATTTATTTTACTGACACACCAGAGGAAGTGCCAGGATGGTCAGAGTTTCCCATGACTGTAAGCAATAGAACTACGCCCCTCCCCAACATGTTGCTGCACACTGCCAGACAGCGGGCTAAAATAAGGCCGCAAGGTTTTTTAAACAACGGTCTGATTCTTGACATATTTAAGGTTCAGGAAGCTAATAAAACTCATCATATTAAGGTAAGGCTGTTTTAAAACTACACTCTGTGAGCCGTGACCTCAGATTTGGGTGGATTTACGGTGTTAATATCTTGTGTGAATAAACAAGATTCAATCATAAAGTTACTAGTTACATTAGCTTAGCTGCTAAGACAATGCTGAAATCTAGACAACTTCAGTATGAAATATTTATCTGCGTTACAAACAACTAATTTAATACCTTTAATAAATGCTGTTACTTCTCATTTAAATTGGTAGTTTTGTTTGATTTTAAATCTGACCCTATTGTGCAATAGAAGTGTTAGCATTAGCTTACCACAGGCAGACATAGCGCTGTTAGCTTCTAATAACTGCTATCTTTGATCAAACTTTGACTATTAAAACATCAATTCAACATCAAAATTAGCAACTAATCAGAATAATTTTAACTTTACTGAAATAAAACTTTAGCAGCTAAGCTAAATCAGTTTTCATTAGTAAACTGTTCTTCTCCCCTGTCTGTTTAAAATATTAACTGAAGTTTTTTTCAATTAGGTTAAAATTTCTGTAGTAAATAACTATTTAACTTCTGTCTTCACAGAACATAGACTCCTAGGATAATTGTGAGCTAAACCTGATTTTACCTGAACTTTACAACCCAAACCGTTCAAAAAATAAGATTTCGCTGGAAATGATCTTTGACCCAGTTTGTTAAACAAACCTTTCATTTAGTTTTTCTACATTTACTTGGTGGATTTTCACAGGACAGAAACCCTCAGTGTGTTTTTGTTCTTTATGTTGGGCCATCAGCGGGGGTTAGCTTAGCAGACTTAGCTGTAGCACATGAACCCTGGTTACAGTTCAACCAGGTAAGCCAGGGAGGAGCTCTGGAGGTGAAGCCGATCAGAAACCCTGTCAACCTTGGACGAGTAAAGCCTGAACCCTACAAGTGCTCTCCGGGGGCCTCTTCTCTCTTCTTCCATCCATCACAGCAGCGGGTCCGCCCCATTCCGGTTTGCCTGTAATCCAGCCCTGCCAGCCAGGAATGTGAGGAATGCTGGATGTGTAATGGAAATCTGCTCTACATTTCAAGCAGATTATGGCTGCAGGGTTTAACACTCTTGTAATGGCTGTCCAAACCTCTTTGCCCCCGGCCGTGCGGGAAAAGGCGCTCTTATGTAAATTGTCAGGCAGGCGACGGGGCAGCGGACCACACAGGGGCCGATCAGGACCCATAAATCCACCTGAGCCCACTTCTCCACTCACCACAGCCCCCGCCTGTCTGAAAACCCAGTAATCAGGTGAATGTTTGACTTAGCTGGCATGTGCGTACCTTCCTCCCACAGCGAAGTCAGAGATGGCGTAGTAGTAGGACTTGAGGACCTTGGGATCGTTGAAGACTTCGTCTCCGAACGTGTTGAGCCTGTTCAGGGTCACTCTGATGTCTGTGGCCGTCACCCAGTCCTGAAACGGAGACAGCACGGACACATCAGTGCAAACCGCCGAGACACGGAAACTGAAACTTCTGCCCGGATTCTTTTAATGCATTTAAAGATGAAATAACATCCCAGATACGCTCGACTCTGCAGAACATCCCCTTAAACCCCCAAACTTTTCCTTCTTGTTCAAGCATGCAGGAAAAGGTCTGAGAGGCAGGAAGAATGCAACATGCTCCGTCTGGAAACAGCGTTTCAAAGATGCACAGCTTGATAAAAGCTGTTCAGTCCCAGTTAACGTAAACAGTTCACAATATGGGAGAGCTTTGAGTCGCTGCAAGGCCAAATATCTGCAGGAGCTGCACCCAAACCAGCAGGAAGCTGGGATTCTTCCCCCTCTGGTCCATCTGCAATGTCTGATCACTAGGACTCAGTATTTTTATCCGGCTGGAGAACAACTGGTATTGAGACTAGAACGTTGGGAAACCTTGACTGTTATCGTGAGTTTGAAGCATCATTAAGCTGCAGGAGTCTGCAGGAACTGGTCCAACATCTCTGGTCTCGGTTCTGGACAGTTAAAGATCAGAAACGCTGGAAACACCTTCCCACTGCAACATCATCACGTTAAACACAAATAAAGGAGCTCTGGTGTTACTTGCTTTTTTAAAAACATCTGGAGGTTCAGAACTGGGGAAAATATTTACTCCCTTAATGATTTTCTTCAGGTTTTTGCTTTTCTGTCGACACTGAAATGTTTCAGATCATGAAACAAATTAATATCCTAAAAAACAACAGAAACAGTTTTTAGATGATGATTTTGTTTGATAATGTAACAAAATCTACCAACTTAACCTGGTTCTGTGTTAAACTCAACCGTCCCGTTACGTTTGGAGCTTCTTCCACAGAACATTTCCATCACAAACCCACCAGCCGCCTCCATAAACCACAGGTTAGGGTCAGAGGTCATGACTCCACAATAAGAGGGAGAGATCCGAGGCCAGAACCACTGCTGACCCAGCAGAACACAAAGACCCGTCTCACAAGTAGCAAAAACCCTCCTGATGAACCGCAGAACCTTAAGGAACATTTTCTCTGGACAGATGAGACAGAAGTGGACCTTCAGGAAGGCGTTCCTCCAGTTATCTGGTGTAAAACTAACCCAGCGTGTCAGATCAGAACATCCGACACGGTGGTGGCAGAGTGATGCTCTGGGTCTGCTCTGCTGCTTCAGAACCTGGACGATTGCTGTAACTGATGGAACCACAAATTCTGCTCAAAGCCCACCAAGTCTGCCCATAAACAGCTTAAAAACACAAAGGCAAGGCTCCAGAGTGGCCTAGTCAAAGTCTGGAATTAAATCTGGATGTGGCGTGACCTTAAAAAGGGACGTTCAGGCAGGAAAAGCCTCCAGCGTGTCTGGATTAAAAGAGCCCAATGGACCCAGACCCAGCTGGGGCGACCAGAACCCCTTCAGATAAACTTCTTATTTATGGTTCAGCCCTCAGATGATGACACCTGAGCAGCTGCTGGCTCCCTGAGCGTACACAAACGTCTGAATGAAGACCTCAGAGAGCGTTTCTGCTCACAGGGAACAGCCTGCAGAAGGTTCTGGACAGTAACTGAGCCCCGGGTCGACCCGTTTCTGTACCGATGCTCCAATCTCTGGTCCTGGTAAAAAACAAACATCTAAATGTTCAGTTTGTGTTCTCAGAAATAAAACAAAGGTTCCTAAATACCACACTGGGTTTAGAGGAAGCTCTGCTGGCTGCTGGGTGACCCGGTTCAGGTTTAACTAAACCCAGATTGTAGATTTTAAGATGAAAAATAAACTCTGGTTCACAGAGGAACCTCCGGTTCTGACATGAATGAAAAGTTTGGATCCGACTCAGATGTTTATTTACGTCGACCCACCAAAAATACGCTGCTCTGATTGGTTAAAACAAGCTTTACAGCCAGCCCCCAGTGACGCTGTGACCTCACGCTTCTCACCTGAACAGGTGAACACCTGAGGGCGTGGCCGGGAGCGGCTGCCAGAACCTTGTGGTTCTGACACTGAACAGGAACTTTTGTTTTAAACTGATCCGATATCCAGAGATCTGACTGAAGGAACCTGAGGAGAACACCTGCTGAGGTCAGAGGTCAGAGGTCAGAGGAGAACACCTCGACTTCCTCCGCTTGTGTTCGGGTCAGACCCGGTTAGGTTCTGCCTGCTCGGGGAACCGCTGCTCCCGGACCTTCTCCCCCCCGGCGCTGAATCCTGGGGGAGCTGCTGGGGACGTGGAGCCGTGACCCAGGAAGCCGTCTGCAGCTACCGTCAGCGACCCAGAAGAACCCTGAGGTTCTGAAACAGGCGGTTCTGGATCCGGATGAACAGAGCCGCGCCCGACTGAACGGGTTTCATCTTTCTAACACGTCAGATGAGCAGAACCGCCGATGATTCAGTCTAGTGATGAGGGAACCTCTGAAACACGTCTGGACCCAGACCCAGTTCTGATGGCGGTTCAGGTTTCCTCAGCAGCGCCGCAAATCGGGCCCAGGCCGGTCCGCTCCTCTGCAGCTGGTGATTCATGCAGATTAACCCGGCAGCTGCGGCTCATCGGACCGCCCGGTCCGATGAGCCTCTGGGGGTTCTGGGCCCGTCCTGTTTCCACAACATTTGTTAGCCATCCATCAGGAGCAGAGAGGAACGTCTGGGCCGGTTCTGTGGAGGGAAGGAGGCCTTCAGAACCGTAAACACCCAGCCGAGCCGCACCGAACAGAACCAGAACCTCATTACTTGTGATTTACTCCGTATTCATCAGAATAATTCAGAAGTTTAATCTTTTTTAAACTTCAGGAACTAAAATGTTAGCAGTTCTGAGTCCAGATATTCCCCCATCAGAACCAGCGGTCCGTCTGCTGCCAGCAGGATTTAAAAGTTGCTGTTTGGATGAAGCTCTGCCGCTGATTGTTGCGTTAAACACAAACATCCAGTGATATGTTCGAGGAGCGTAGGAAATACTTCACGTTCCGAGTCTAAACCAGCAGACAGTCGCATCTTTCAGGCAGTCCTTCAAACGGACGCTGAGGTTCCGGAAAAACCTCCCTAAACGTCTCGTTATCTGCTGGAATGACGCATCTGGGCCTGAGGTTCAGTGGGAGCTGATTCATCGGCGCTCCCACAGCTGGACGGCTTCAGCCCCCACTTCCTGTCTGGGAAGCATCCTCCTGATCCGCCGCGGTTCAGCAGAGATTATGACCGTCCGGCGCTGCTCCGCCGTCATCTGGTCCTGACCGCCTGCCATCCGCCGCAGGGAGATTTAAAACATCAGAAACCCGGTACCGAGTCTAATGGTGTCCACCCAGAACGCCATTCAGGGATAAATGGACGTTTTATTGATGGAGAGCTGGAACCTAAACGACAGCAGAAGCAGAAACTTGTGCGTCAGACAGTCCGCCTCTTCCTCTGCTACAGTCAGCCATGTTGGCGTCATGTAGAGACACGCCTCCAACCAGAACATCATCCACCATGTCTGGTCTGGGCTCCTTTTGCTAGAACCCCTGCATCAGTGCTGCACGGCACCGAGGAACCCAGCCTGTGGTTCTGCTGGGATGTTCAGGAATCCCGAAGAGTCTCCGTTTGGGTCAGTCCAGTTTGCTGGTGTTACCATTAAAGCAGGTATTGGTGCTGTTGGCGGTGTGAGCCGGTACCAGGTTCTGCTGGAACATGGAAGCAGAAGTGCTCCTGAACGTCCTCTTTGATGGCAGCGTTGACCCAGCGGACCGGAACCAGTAGATAACATGGCACCCCGAACCAAACGTGGGTTCTGGTCCTCTCTTCTCCCTCCTAGTCTGGGACCTCGGTCTAAAACAAGATGCAAACTTTATCTGAAGCAAAGACTTCGGACCACTGAGCAACAGTCCGGTTCCGTTCCTCTCCAACCCAGATCAGACGTTCTAATGCCGTCTCTTGTAGCATTGACCTTTTTTAACTCCCGTCATTGTGGAGGGAGTCAGTGACTGCTGAGTCAGCATTATTCCACATCATATTTAACACCATCGCCATTAAACTCACTCTTATAATAAGAGTCTTATTGGTCAGATGGTATATTCTAATTTTCTCCTACATTAAATTGCTGCATCATTAACAAAGAAAAGAGTTTCATGGTGAAATAAAGATATCATTAAACTTTCCAGTGTTCTAAATTAGTGAGATTCTTTTTTTAATCACACAACTGACTGATCAGTAATATTTAGTAGATATAAGGGTTGACTGTTAGCATGCTAACACTAATGCTAGCATGCTAACGCTAAAATGCTAACACTAATGCTAGCACACTAACGCTAACATGCTACCACTAATGCTAGCATGCTAACACTAACATGCTAACACTAAAGCTAGCACGCAAAGCCTAGAATGTTAATCGAGATGTTTTTAGTCAACTTAAAAATCCCAATGTGTTAAAATTCATCAGCTCTCTCAGCTGTTCTGGTTCTTATCATTTCCTGAACTTGAACCGCAATAATTTAGAGATTTTTGGCTAATGTTAAGTAAAATTAACCTTTTAGCCTGTTTTTTATTTATTAATTGATTTTACACACGACCCAGGTGTGAAAAAAATTGTTGAAACATTCACTGATTTCACAGGTAATATTTATATATTTAATATTTTTGAAGTTTTTTCATGACTGAGTGGGTGTGTAAAGTTGGTTAGAGGACCAGCGTCATGCAGTCTTAAGCCCCATTTACACTACCCTTTTTAACCGATCCATGCTGAGCTCAGACCGAGCTTGGACCAGTTAACTGTGCCGAGCTTGGTTCTTACAACCGTTTACACATCACGCTAGCACGGTTCCTCGCCTCCTAGTGACAATCTGCGGTACTACTGCTCTCTAGGATTGAAGGAGGGACTCAAGCAAATAAAAATGGATGCGCCCGTAACATTCAGGAAGTTATGCTTGGTTATAATTCGTTGTTTGCGGAGATTCAGGCAAAGAAGGCTTTGGTGAATTTACTTGACAGAGTGGGCTTTTGGGACGTGGATAAGACAAACGAACGTCTAATCAGGATTTACAGACGCAGGAAACAACGACAGACGCTGAGGTTCATCAGCTGCTAAGCAGAATCATCACTGGAAATCGTGTGTCACGGTAGGGAAGTTAGTATTTTTATGAATGTCTGACGAAATGACGCGGTCTGCTCATGCGCTCTTTGTTATTAGAGAACCGAGCCAGAAAAGAACCAGGCCCAACCCACCCATCGAACTGGTCTGCATTTAGCGCGGTCCGGTTGTGTCTGGCACGGTTCAGTTCAGTTTGCGTTCCATTTACACTCGATAGTTATCTCAGTTACCGAGCTCGGACCGTTCTCGGCACCATGCCAGTCTGACCATCCAATGATTCGTCCTTTAAATAGAGATGAAGCAGCCAGAGACCAAGGGAACATTTTAAGCACAGCTGTAGACGTCCAACGACATCAACAATGCAGACGCTGCCAAGCAGAGCGACAGACTCCCGGCTTCACCTGCTGGACGCAGGTCCAGGTCTTTCCCACAGAACCGAGAAAGGAAACATTCCCCGGCTGATAAAACATGGACGTCTAAACCATCTGCAGCTCCCTGGCAGGCTGCCACCTGTCAGACATCCTCAGCTTGATCTGCTCATAATTTCCTCTAAATTAGCATCAGGCATTGTTGGAGTGATCCTTTATTTTATTGTTTTGCTTTGACAATAAAAACTTTACATAAATGCTCGTCCTCTCTGCTGTTTTCAGTCCACAGATCAGTAGCAGCTGTGGGAAGCAGAGGCAGTAAAAGTAGCTGAGTATGAAACGTTTATAGCCTGAGAAACTTTATTTAACAGCTGAAATCATCGCGTCAGGCTGAAGGAACAAACCTGGAGCCAGAAACCTAAGCCCCAGTCATTCTAAATGTGAGACCACTTTAACACTTTAAACGTTGTAAACATGGACTCCAGGCTTTGGTGGAACCCTAAACCTAACAGCGGGAGCAACGAAGCACAGCTCTGCTCGGCTACCGACGTTCCACCATGTCAGGCCTTTAGAACCCGCGACACGGCGCCGGGTCCGCCGCGGGCCTCCAGGGAGCTGGGCCTCGGCGGGTCAGCTGCCTGTGGAGGCGGCCCGCCTCAGCTGCCGGTTATTTCCCAATGCGGACCCGGAGATGACAGATGGCAGGAATGTGACCGAGCCGGCTGACGCCTCCGACTGACCGCCAGCTCCAAAAAGAGTCCCGGCTTTGGTATAAATAGCTTCATGCCAGCGGGTCAAATAAGGAAGTTTAGAGCTGAGCAGCTAATTCTGTTCTTTTACACCGAGAGGAGGTCCAGGAGAGAAGAAAGGAAGGAAGCATCCTTCAGGACGGGCGAACGAGAAGGTCATCAACTTTCACCATCCTTCAACGGGGTGGAACCACAACACCACCTCATATGACAGCTGAGCACCAAAAACATCAAAAAGTGGAACATGATTTCCTCTGAGCTGAGCTACGTCAGGTTAAAGGTGAGTTAAACGTCAGAGGAGCAGAGACAGGTGACTCAGCTAATCCTCTGATAATCAGCGTAATCAGAAGGAGGCGCCGTCCAGCCTTCACCCAGCTGTTGGAGATAATCAGAGCGGACTAGTAGGGACAAACCTTCTGTGCTGCTTCACCGAGGAGGAATCTGTGGGATCTTCACTGACTGATGGAGCAATCAGTCAGTGGAGCTAAAAGCTCAGCAAGAGGAAGATGATCCCCAGAGGAGAACATCTCAGCAGCTGCCAACCTGCCCAGGATGGACGTCCAGCAGCTTCAGCCCAAGCTCAGAGACATGACCAGAAACCAGGAGATCCACCTCCAACTAGCAGGTTAAAGGTCAAAGGTCAGGGCCCTGGACCAGGCTGAAGGAGAAAGCCTCTTCTCTCCAGAACCAAGATTGCAGCAGGGCTGAGGTCAGCAGAACTGCTCCTGGAGGAAGGACCAGAGTTCTGGACCGAGGAGACCAATGATGCTGGACCATGATGGACAGAACCATGATGGAGGAACCATGATGGAGGAACCATAATGGAGGAACCATGATGGAGGAACCATGGTGGAGGAACCATGAAGGAGGAACAATGGTGGAGGAACCATGAAGGAGGAACCATGGTGGAGGAACCATGAAGGAGGAACCATGGTGGAGGAACCATGGTGGAGGAACCATGAAGGAGGAACCATGGTGGAGGAACCATGGTGGAGGAACCATAATGGACAGAACCATGATGGAGGAACCATAATGGACAGAACCATGGTGGAGGAACCATGTTGGAGGAACCATGATGGAGGAACCATGATGGAGGAACCATGGTGAAGGAACCATGGTGGAGGAACCATGAAGGAGGAACCATGGTGGAGGAACCATGATGGAGGAACCATGGTGGAGGAACCATGATGGAGGAACCATGGTGGAGGAACCATGAAGGAGGAACCATGGTGGAGGAACCATGGTGGAGGAACCATAATGGACAGAACCATAATGGAGGACCCATAATGGACAGAACCATGGTGGAGGAACCATGAAGGAGGAACCATGGTGGAGGAACCATGGTGGAGGAACCATAATGGACAGAACCATGATGGAGGAACCATAATGGACAGAACCATGGTGGAGGAACCATGATGGAGGAACCATGATGGAGGAACCATGAAGGAGGAACCATGGTGGAGGAACCATGGTGGAGGAACCATAATGGACAGAACCATGGTGGAGGAACCATGAAGGAGGAACCATGGTGGAGGAACCATAATGGACAGAACCATGGTGGAGGAACCATGAAGGAGGAACCATGGTGGAGGAACCATGGTGGAGGAACCATAATGGACAGAACCATGATGGAGGAACCATAATGGACAGAACCATGGTGGAGGAACCATGGTGGAGGAACCATGATGGAGGAACCATGAAGGAGGAACCATGGTGGAGGAACCATGGTGGACAGAACCATGGTGGAGGAACCATGGTGGACAGAACCATGGTGGAGGAACCATGATGGAGGAACCATGAAGTAGGAACCATGGTGGAGGAACCATGGTGGAGGAACCATAATGGACAGAACCATGATGGAGGAACCATAATGGACAGAACCATGGTGGAGGAACCATGGTGGAGGAACCATGAAGGAGGAACCATGAAGGAGGAACCATGGTGGAGGAACCATGGTGGAGGAACCATGAAGGAGGAACCATGGTGGAGGAACCATGAAGGAGGAACCATGGTGGAGGAACCATGGTGGAGGAACCATGAAGGAGGAACCATGGTGGAGGAACCATAATGGACAGAACCATGATGGAGGAACCATAATGGACAGAACCATGGTGGAGGAACCATGATGGAGGAACCATGGTGGAGGAACCATAATGGACAGAACCATGGTGGAGGAACCATGGTGGAGGAACCATAATGGACAGAACCATGATGTAGGAACCATAATGGACAGAACCATGGTGGAGGAACCATAATGGACAGAACCATGATGGAGGAACCATAATGGACAGAACCATGGTGGAGGAACCATGAAGGAGGAACCATGGTGGAGGAACCATAATGGACAGAACCATGATGGAGGAACCATAATGGACAGAACCATGGTGGAGGAACCATGATGGAGGAACCATGATGGAGGAACCATGATGGAGGAACCATGGTGGAGGAACCATGAAGGAGGAACCATGGTGGAGGAACCATGATGGAGGAAGCATGATGGAGGAACCATGGTGGAGGAACCATGGTGGAGGAACCATAATGGACAGAACCATGGTGGAGGAACCATAATGGACGGAACCATGATGGAGGAACCATAATGGACAGAACCATGATGGAGGAACCATGAAGGAGGAACCATAATGGACAGAACCATGATGGAGGAACCATGAAGGAGGAACCATGGTGGAGGAACCATAATGGACAGAACCATGATGGAGGAACCATGAAGGAGGAACCATGGTGGAGGAACCATAATGGACAGAACCATGGTGGAGGAACCATGAAGGAGGAACCATGGTGGAGGAACCATGGTGGAGGAACCATGATGGAGGAACAATGGTGGAGGAACCATAATGGACAGAACCATGGTGGAGGAACCATGGTGGAGGAACCATGGTGGAGGAACCATGAAGGAGGAACCATGGTGGAGGAACCATGGTGGAGGAACCATGAAGGAGGAACCATGGTGGAGGAACCATGGTGGAGGAACCATGAAGGAGGAACCATGAAGGAGGAACCATGGTGGAGGAACCATAATGGACAGAACCATGGTGGAGGAACCATGATGGAGGAACCATGAAGGAGGAACCATGGTGGAGGAACCATAATGGACAGAACCATGGTGGAGGAACCATGAAGGAGGAACCATGAAGGAGGAACCATGGTGGAGGAACCATGGTGGAGGAACCATGAAGGAGGAACCATGGTGGAGGAACCATGAAGGAGGAACCATGGTGGAGGAACCATGGTGGAGGAACCATGGTGGAGGAACCATAATGGACAGAACCATGATGGAGGAACCACAATGGACAGAACCATGGTGGAGGAACCATGATGGAGGAACCATGGTGGAGGAACCATAATGGACAGAACCATGGTGGAGGAACCATGGTGGAGGAACCATGGTGGAGGAACCATAATGGACAGAACCATGATGTAGGAACCATAATGGACAGAACCATGGTGGAGGAACCATAATGGACAGAACCATGATGGAGGAACCATAATGGACAGAACCATGGTGGAGGAACCATGAAGGAGGAACCATGGTGGAGGAACCATGGTGGAGGAACCATAATGGACAGAACCATGATGGAGGAACCATAATGGACAGAACCATGGTGGAGGAACCATGGTGGAGGAACCATGATGGAGGAACCATGATGGAGGAACCATGATGGAGGAACCATGGTGGAGGAACCATGAAGGAGGAACCATGGTGGAGGAACCATGATGGAGGAACCATGATGGAGGAACCATGGTGGAGGAACCATGGTGGAGGAACCATAATGGACAGAACCATGGTGGAGGAACCATAATGGACAGAACCATGATGGAGGAACCATAATGGACAGAACCATGGTGGAGGAACCATGAAGGAGGAACCATGGTGGAGGAACCATAATGGACAGAACCATGATGGAGGAACCATGAAGGAGGAACCATGGTGGAGGAACCATAATGGACAGAACCATGATGGAGGAACCATAATGGACAGAACCATGATGGAGGAACCATAATGGACAGAACCATGGTGGAGGAACCATGGTGGAGGAACCATGAAGGAGGAACCATGGTGGAGGAACCATAATGGACAGAACCATGATGGAGGAACCATGGTGGACAGAACCATGGTGGAGGAACCATGATGGAGGAACCATGAAGGAGGAACCATGGTGGAGGAACCATGGTGGAGGAACCATGGTGGAGGAACCATAATGGACAGAACCATGATGGAGGAACCATAATGGACAGAACCATGGTGGAGGAACCATGGTGGAGGAACCATGAAGGAGGAACCATGAAGGAGGAACCATGGTGGAGGAACCATGAAGGAGGAACCATGGTGGAGGAACCATGGTGGAGGAACCATGGTTCCATGGGACCAACCGTCACGGCGGTGGAGGGTTGATGGTTGGGCTCCTCTGGATGAAAGCATTCCAGAGTTGGTCTGTTGGACAACAGAACGTTTGGCCCAAAGCGGGTCAGGACCAGGACCAGGACCAGGACCAGGACCAGGACCAGGACCAGGACCAGGACCAGGACCAGGACCGTGATCCAGAGCACAGCAGCAGACTGATGAAGACTATGAAGTGGCCTTCAGCACCTACTGGGTCACTCTTGGCCTTCAGCACCGAACAAGAGTCCCATTAATGGACATTTCTACATCTTCTGTATCTGGGGGGATTTGTTCTTTTTGTTCTGTAAACATTTTGGCTGAAAGTGAAAAAACTGTTAGAGGGTCTTAGAACAATGTCTGCAGAAGAGAGCTGGACAGATTTCACAACATGGTGCAAGAGAAACAGGAA
The DNA here is from genome assembly GCA_037039145.1 of Fundulus diaphanus. Lineage (NCBI taxonomy): Eukaryota > Metazoa > Chordata > Actinopteri > Cyprinodontiformes > Fundulidae > Fundulus > Fundulus diaphanus. The sequence goes on from CM073133.1 coordinate 2,163,215, forward strand.
TGAAAACAATCTGCTTTCCAGTTATTAGGCAACCGAACCACAGAGAAGGAATCCCAGGCCCCGAGGAGGAGGAGGAGGAGGAGGAGGAGGAGGAAGGAGCTCCTCCAGCTGCTCCTCTGTCATGCCAAACAGAGCCGCTGCTGCGGTGGGAAACCTGGGGGCGTTACCTGCTAGCAGGTCCAACACTTGGCTTGGAACCAGCAACCTGACAGCAGAACTGAAGAAACTCTGTCCTGCTCAGAGAAGATGGAACCAAACGGCGTGAACCGTCCTCTGTTCTGGCTCTGATCCGACTTACAGCTGCAGAACCTGTCCCTGTGACCAACCATTAAACCTCTGGTTCCTCCTCACAACGCTGAGGAGCAGCAGCTCCACCCTGAGCTCCTCCTGGGTGATGGAGCTCCTGACAGAGGAAATCTCAGCTGCTGTGACACGGTGGGAGCTGGACCAAGGTTTTCCCTCCTCCTGGTTCTATCAGCTGACCATGAATGACGGTTCTGGACGGTTCTGTCAGTTTAGTGGAATCCTTCAGATCATCTACTGGATCACTGGGTCAATGTGAGCTTCTGAGCTTTCTGTGTCTCTGCTCTGTCTTCTCTAAGCCCCAGTGGGTCTTAGAGGCAGATGAGCGTTCACACTGAGCCTGGTTCTGGTTCTGCTGGAGGTTCTCCTCCCTGTTAAAGGGGAGTTTTCCTCTCCACTGTCGCTTCATGCATGCTCAGTATGAGGGATTGCTGCAAAGCCATCAACAATGCAGACGACTGTCCACTGTGGCTCTACGCTCTTTCAGGAGGAGTGAATGCTGCTTGGAGAGACTTGATGCAACCTGCTGGGTTTCCTTAGAGAGGAAACTTTCTGACCAACCTGGAGGATCTGATGGAGTCTGACTTTAGAAAGAACCTTGAGATGACGTGATGTTAATTGGTGCTATAGAAATAAAATTGAATTGAATTTATTGCTGTTCTTAACGAGCTTCACCGACGCATTCCTTCCTGTTCTCAGTGTTCTGTTGAAGCTGCTGTTTCCTCCACGGCTTGGTGGCAACATCTGCTTCCACAGCTGCAGCTCTGACGCTACAGCACAGCCAGAATCGTGCTGCACAACCCAACATTATCCTCATACCTCACCCTGCAGAACAGTTTGATGTTTTCACGCTCAGAACGGCGAGAACCGGAGCCTCACCTGGAGGACGGGGCTGTGGTCGAAGTTGTAGGCGCTGGGTCGGCCCTCCAGCGTGGAGAAGGCCACGTTCCCCCCGGTGAGCGGCGAGATGTCGCTGAAGTCGTCGGTGCAGAGCGCCTCCTGCTCGTCGCCGCCGGTGCGGATGAAGCCGCGGTTCTGCTTCCTGTAGGTCTTCTCGCAGGAGCCGCTGTAGTACTGGTAGGGCACCCAGGGGCCGCCCTCGCTGCTGCGCTTGTAGATGACGAAGCTCTCCGGCCGGCTGGTGTGGAACTTCAGCCGGACGTAGGTGATGTCGAAGGCCTTACCTGCAGAGAGACGAGAACATGCAGGAGCTCAGGTCCACAGGAGGAGAGGCCTGGTTCTCCAGGCGTTCTACAGAAGCTGAATGTTCTTGTTCAGACCTCGGCTGCTTTCTAAGGGTCCGTCCACGGCGGACCAGAACAGCAGAGGCCGAGCAAAGAGACCGGCGGCGGTTCATGGACCTCTGGGCTAAACTGGCTTAAAATGGGGACATTTTTCCAACGTCTGGAGCTGCTTTAGATGTTTAGAAGATGTCTAATGATAGCAGAGATCAACTACGCCCTAAACCAGGGGTCTGTGGCCCTCGGCCCCTTCACTGTGGCTCTAAGAACCTAAAGATGAGAGAAAACATAACGTGCGATATATGTACAATATTTAATTATTATATAGAGGCGTCAGTCTGTGAAAACTAAAGGTCTCATTTATATTAAACCTAAATAGTTAGTTTATCAAAAAGCTAAGCTAGCTGTAGTCGGTGGTATGAGGACAAGCTGAAGGCTCTGAACAGATTATTCATCTGGACCCAAGGGACTACTGGCTGCTGACCCCTGACCTCCTGTTGAAACCCGGTTCTTTACCGGCTCATTAGTGTCCAGAACATTTCGTTCTGCCCCGGAGGCGTGCGGTCAGCGCCGTGTCTCCTCTGGGAACAGCGCTCAGTGGTTCTGTCTGCAGCGGTTCTGCTCAGAATCCACGGTTCTGGCAGAACAGTGGATGGAACCACGTGAGGAAGAGCACAGCCAGAACATCTGGACCCGAGACGAAACGTTTCCACCAGTCCAGAACAAAGGAGTAGACACCAATAAAATACATGATTTATATTGTTATTGTTGTTATTATTATTAACAACAATAACAGAACCAGAACATCCGGGCCCAGCGCCCTGCAGGTTCTGGTTCTGCAGGAAGCCGGGTCCATGTCCGGGCCTCAGCCTGGGAGACGCAGCTGTGAAGCAGAAACCTGAGACCCGGATCCCGGCTGGCCCGGGTTCTCTCTGCAGGAACTGACGGAGCAGGAATGCGGCGCCGGCGGAGCGTGACGGAGCAGCGGACCGCTCCTTTAACTCCGGGTCAGGAGGGTCGTTCTGGGCGGGTCCGAGCAGGTCGAGGAGCCGCCGCCGCCGCCGGGTCACAGCGCTCCAGGTTGGCCGTGACGGGGGAGGTTTGGCTGTTTGCTCAGCCCAAGAATCTGCTGCGTAAACAGAGAGCTGACAGGAGGCTCCTGGGGGCCCACGGCAAACAGAGGAGGAGCAGCTGATAGGCTCACAAAGGCCGCACTTTATTACAGGAAACAATGAAGCAACTGCAAACACACACACCCCCCCCTCCACCAGGTGTGCACGTGTGTAGGTGTGTGCACGTGTCTGGGGATGAACTCTATGGGTCAAGGTTAACAGGAGGCGCTGAGGTTTGACTGCAGGGTGGAGTCAGATTTACTGCCAACAGAATCAAACCGGCTCAGAGACCAGAACCAGGACCGCTCTGCAGCTGGATGTGGCTTCAGGGTCTAAATCAAAGTCTGCAGAGCTAAAGACTCAGTGTTGCTGCTCCGCGGTTAAAACGGGTCAGAACCGGAGCATGGACACTTAAATCTGCTCATCAGGTTCTGTTGGGATAAAACCTTCCCGTAGAACCGGTAAAGGCACCGGTCGTGTGTCAGAGGACGGTTCCGGCTGAACCGGGTCAAAGCAGAGCAGCTAGAAACCCGGCGAGGACGACTGAGACGAGCTGCTGAGAGGAAACCAGGAAAGGTCCTAGTCAAAGCCCCGCCGTCCAGTTAGGGCTCGGGTCCCTGGAGCTGGAGGTCAGGAGGTCAACGTTAAAGCGCAGAAGAAGAACCCTGGATGATTCTGACCTCTGGTGGATTTCCTGTCCTGACAGGAAACAACACGACGAGCGTCTGAACAGATCCGGTATGAAACCGACAGATTTAAAATAAAAAATCCACGTTTAGAGGAACATTTGGATGAAAAAAGGGAAATAATAAAGCTCAACAATCAATAGAACATAGCTGCTGTTTTCTCCACTGATGAGGCTGGAGGGCCTCTGAACCATCACCCTAATCTTCAGCGCTGGGCCCACAGTCAGGACTTTAGGATTAATAGAGATGTGAAAATGATTAAAACCTAAATCTGCCAGAGGTGTGAATACTGTGTCTGACTGGATTATTTTAATTAAAGCTCAGCCTTAGTGTTTTAAAAGCTGCTGAATTTGATGATGTTTGGTTCCTGCTTCATCAGACGGTTTAGCTTTAGATCATTAAGAACATTTATTAGATACTTTAGTTAGAATTGGTGTTTCTTTCCTTAAAGACAAACTAATCCAGCAGTTTTACGTTAAATGTCTCAAAATAAGTTACTGGATCCTGAGAAGAACCGGCAACTCCTGGAGGTCAACGCAGTAAATCTGAGGGCTGCAGAACATCTTCAACAGAACCAATTCTGGTCAGAAACCAGGACCCGTGTGGTCCAACAGAACCAGTACCGTTGGCTGATCTGCAGCTTTTGTTCTGAAGCCGATGAATCGGGTCGTTTTAACACCTTTAAACTGAGCTTCACCGTCATGTGACCCCAGAACGTCCAGCTCCTGCGGCTCCGCTGAGCTCAGAGGGAGGAGGCCCGGAACAACGAGGGATTCCCCCCATCCATCAGAACATCTGGAGCATCGCTTGGACCTGAACCGCTCCCTGCAGAACCTCTCTGGCCTCGGATCAAGGCTCCAGACAGGAAGTCTGACATGACATCATGAAACCGCCTCCGTCAGCGGCAGGCAAACAGCAGCGAGGCCGCAGGTGGCTGCCGCCGCCTCTGATTGGCCGAGGGGACGGCTGCCGCTGCCGTGGAAACAATGAGGCAGCACCTCCGGGGGGGGATTATCCAGCTGCTGCTCAAACATGGAGTGGGACGAGTCGGAGGCGCTGATGAGCCCGACAGGACAATCAGCACATTCAGCACAGGACAAAGAGACGCCTGTCCCCGTCTACCAGAACCACCAGGAGCTCCGCCCCCCAGAACCCTCAGTCTCATGAAGTCCAGAGAAGAACCGGGCCTAAAGAACCGGGCCCACTGACTCCTCCAGAGGTCGACCCGGAAACGCCAGTCTGAGGTCCAGATGCAGACCTGGAGCCACGGTTCCTGGAACGACAAGCAGAACCGAACCGGCCCCTGGAGGCGGTTCTGTTCAACAGAACCTTTCTACCGCTGGACGTGACGGTGAGACCCAGAGCTGGTCGCTGAACTAGAACCCAGTTCTGACCCAGTTCCAGGAACCAAAGCTCAGCACCGGCCCGCTCCAGGCAGGAAGCGGGTCTGATGTGAAACGTTTCTGTTGATTGGACCTAAAACGTTTTAGTCCAGGTTCCGTGAAGCTTGGTGATTAATCCTGATTCTGAAAACTTTAGGAACCCAAAAAATGAACAAGAGGCTGAAAGTTTTCCCTAAAACACCTGGAAACAGTTTAGGAACCATAAAGCGGGTCAGAACCGCGTGGACTGGGCGCCGCCTCCAGCACTAATCTGGTTCTGCTCGCTCAGACAAGGTTGAGTTGATTTCAACGCAGGAGAACCTCAGTACTGCCCCCTGGTGGCCCTCCAGCATCCTGCAGGAGACCAGCAGGACGTCCAGAACTCACAGAACAATGATTTATCAGTGAAAAGGTGAAACTACACGACTCTGTTAACCTCTTTTAAAGCTTTCTTTGAAAGAATCGCTGCTCTTAGCTGCTTTAAGTCTCCTGCAGAGCTGCGCCGTCAGAACGTCGTCTTTAATCTGCTAACATGTAGAACATGTTCCCTGTATGAAGCCCAGGTTCCCTGAACCGACACGGTTCCTCCGTCTCCAGCTACAGGCCCGCTGTCCTGAACAGGAAGTGGCGTTTTAACAAAAGCTGAACTCCACCTTTGATCCAGAGACGCCAGAGAGGCAGAGAGGGAAAGAAAGAGCGGCGCGGCGTGTTTAAGCCGCCGTTAAGTCGTCTCTGAACCAAACGGCACATCTGCAATTAGCTGGTGGAGCTTTAAGCCCAGTTGACCCGGCCATTGTGGAGCGCTGACCCCTCAGGAGCCTCCTCAGGGGCCCAGACCCGAGCGGGGACATGAAACGAGCCTCAGGAAGAAGCCTTTCTTTCTCAGGCCGGGAGGGAGGGACCCTGGGGGGGGGGCGGGGGGGGGGGTTGACACGGCGACGGCAGGAATGAAGCGGCTGGAATGTGTCGGGGAGAGTGACGCTGGACAAATGGAGGAGACCAGGGGGGGGAGGGGCGCTTCTCCTGCCCATATATGGAGACAGGAAGTGTCTCCACAGACAGGAGCTCCTTCAGCGGACGGGACGTCTCCAAAGATGATCCATAAACGGTTCTGATCCATTCTGGGTCAAACGTTCTTTACAGATGATGATCCAATCAGCAAAAGACAAGATCAGAGGACCACTTAGGCCTGAATGTCTCAACCTGCTGAGATCTGCAGAGACGCGTCACAGGACCAGAACCAGGACCAGAACCAGAACCAGAACCAGGGCCAGAACCAGAACCAGGACCAGAACCAGGACCAGAACCAGGGCCAGAACCAGGACCAGCCGGCCGGCCTTCAGGGGGGCAGGTGTTAGTCGTCCCAGTCAGAGGAGACAGGAGGACGGAGGAGGACAGGAAGCTGCTGTCGGTGTTCAGGAAGTTCAGAACCAGCTGCTTGTCAGCAGCGTTCAGGCTGACGAGGAACAGATCAGAACCTTCAGATTTTGGACCTTCTGACCGACCGTGTTCTGGGTGGATTCCAGTGAAGGTTCGCCCAAGCAGAGCCTCGGGGTCGGCCTGAGGCCTGGGGGGTGGGGGGGGGGGGGGGGGTGCTCAGCTAGCAGCGCGGGCCAATTAGATTTCCTCCCATGAGCTCATCGCATTCTTCTCTGGGGGAACGAACAATGGCTGCTTTGACTTTAAAACCAGAGGATCTGAGCGAGCCTCAGCCTGCAGGCTGCAGCCAGGACCCCAGGACCGACCCGCTGGACCGACCCAGTGGGACCGACCCGCTGGACCGACCCAGTGGGACCGACCCAGTGGGACCGACCCAGTGGGACCGACCCGGTGGGACCGACCCGGCGGGACCGACCCAGTGGGACCGACCCAGTGGGACCGACCCGGTGGGACCGACCCGCTGGACCGACCCAGTGGGACCGACCCAGTGGGACCGACCCAGTGGGACCGACCCGGTGGGACCGACCCGGTGGGACCGACCCAGTGGGACCGACCCAGTGGGACCGACCCGGTGGGACCGACCCGCTGGACCGACCCAGTGGGACCGACCCAGTGGGACCGACCCAGTGGGACCGACCCGGCGGGACCGACCCAGTGGGACCGACCCAGTGGGACCGACCCGCTGGACCGACCCAGTGGGACCGACCCAGTGGGACCGATCCAGTGGGACCGACTCGGCGGGACCGACCCAGTGGGACCGACCCAGTGGGACCGACCCGGTGCTGCTCAGTAATCTGATTACTCTGAGCTCTGCCAGACCAGGAAGGTTAAAGAGCTTTTTTAAAACTTGTATTCTGACAGAGATACCGTCTTCAGAAACGTCTGAAACGGATCAGAACCGCTGGATTCTGGTGCAGCAGAATCAGAAATCAGGAGATTCATGTCTGGTGAAAGTTAGGCGGCGGTGTCGGTGAAGCTGCAGTTACACATTAACGTGCTGCGAGTCTCAGGAATGTCCAGAACCAGCGAGGCGGGTTTGTTTCCACTCTGCAGCACACCTGTCCAGGTGGGCACAGTCAGACAGGCCCAGCTGATCCCACCTGGAATCACCTGACATTACGTTATTCCAATGAGCTCCTGACTGCTTTGTCTCTAAATGTTGAGATGCTCGGAGCCTCTGGGAGGTTCATTCAGCTCAAAGTTCTGATCCGTTCCTGTGTGACGGTGAGCGAACACACATGAAGCATGAAAGCAGAGCTGAAGAGGAGCAAACGCTGGTATCTCCTCCATCTCTCCTGCTGTTTGATAACAGAGGAGCGAGAGCTCTGATTGGCCGACCATGTGTGCGTCCTGCACAGACAAGAGCTGATAACGAGTCTGCAGCCTGAAGGCTTTAATCAGAGGAGGAGGAGCTCTGATGAAGATCATCTGAGAAACAAGCTGCCAAACATTAAAACGTCAGAAAGATCTCAGCTGAAACCTGAGAGATGGAGAAAGAGAACAAATTCTGAGAAAATAAATAGAAAACGCTTTGGTTAACATTTAAAGCTGCAGCTGGTAATCCTGTTCAGAAACACTTTTTGTCCTACTGGGTGAAATGGTCCCTCCATCCTGAAAGTAGTCAATACATTATTATATATTCAGAAAAGGGAGGTTAAAAATTAGATCTCTGAGAGCTGCAGGCCTGTAAAAACTCTGACCAATCCCTGCCCTTCGGTCCGAAGGGCAGGGATTGGAAACAACCAATCAGATGCCTTCATGTCTCATCCTGCCCCTCTGTCCTTTGAGTCCAGGGCCATCGCCTTATCTGTTGGTAGTCCCACACGCCAATCATTCTGACGCGCTGACATAACCACGTTCCTTGTTAGTTTCCACTTGCTAGCTGCGTATTTTTTATTATTAACCCTTTATTTATACAGGTTAGTCCCTCGAGTCTCATTTACAAGAGAGATCTGTTTAAACACATAAAATTACAACAATTTACGACAGCAATCACACATTTAAACGTATGCAGTGAGGGCCAGACTACCAACGAGTACAAGGTGCAGTGGTGAGTAGTGTGTTTACTGTCTGTGATGAATCTCAGCGCTCCGTGATTCACAGCACCAGCAGTTAGCAGCCTCTGGTAAAGAGCTGACAGGCGTTCATACAGACAATATCTCTGTAGTCTGAAACTGTCATGAAGATGGCCGACTGTTTCCAGGCCTGATATGAGAAACTTTACTTATTTTGATAAAATAATCCTAGTTTAAGCTGAAGCTTTTCAACAGACTTTCAATCTGACTTTTAAAGGTCAAAGCATCATCAATGTGTATACCCAGGTAAATAAAATACCTTTAGTTTTACCTGCATTCAGTACCAACCCAAGTTCTGGAAGCTGAGACTGAAAGGTGTCAAAGGAAGCCGGCAGATGTTGAAAGACAAAATCAGTGGATTTATAACAGTAGATCACAGAGTCATCAGCATAGAGATGCAGAGCTGTATCTTTGAGGCCCAGTCTCAGTGTCTTTATGGAAATGCTGAATAGAGTGGGCCCTAAAATTAAGCCTTGAAGGACTCCTTTTTTTAATGTCCAAATAACGTGATGTTAGACCACCAGGTTGTACACAGTGAGTACAACTTGTGTTTCTTATCTGATGGAAGGCACCCAAACAATGTCCAAAACAGAGTTTCTTGCTTTTGCTCATAGATTAACTCTCTCATAGGGATCTTAGTTTAGGCGTAAACCAGGGATTAACTCGGCCTTTTATTCTTGTGACTTTGTAGGGGGCATGTTTATACTTTAAATTGCTAAAACCTTCAAAAAAGTAAAGCCAGGCAGAATGAACTGCTGATAAATGTCCCACAGGAGTATGTGGGACATTTATCACTAAATGTTATGTTCAGTAACATTTCTGAAAATGTGTTTTTTTTTGACACCAGTTGGTTTGTTTTTTGGCATTGTTGTATCCCTGAGCACCACACAGTGACCACTAACATTTGCACAAACCGCTGTGGCTGAATATTTGTGTGGCATATTAATGATCACTAGATCAAGCAGACTAGATCTATCCTGGTGTAGAACTGTTAATGATCTGAGTCAGGTTAACAGACAAACAATATGCTCTAATCAGATGTCAGCCAATCCCAATTCAAATCACCAATCTATAATTTATTTGTTTGAACGCAGATGAATAAATCTATCAGCCACCTAAACTGAGGCTGATTATCTTAAAACCACCAAAAGCTGCATTTTAAACCTTGTATGAACTTGTTTAGAGTTCAGGAAGTTTTTAGTCAGAATCTCACCGCAACTTTTACTTCTTCCGCGTCTTAAACTTAACCATTCTGAGAGGTTTAATCTTCCAGCTTTTAATTAAGGAGAGCAGACTGTTTAGCGCCTCCATGCATCATCTTCTCAGTTCTCCAGGAGCTCATCTCTGGGCTTCAAGAGAACCGCAGAAAAGATCCACGAGCCGCAGCTTCTAGGCCTTTTTTCATGTCTGCATTAAGCCTGAAATCAGTCAGAGCAAAACCAGCGGCTCTGATTAGTCTGAGGTTTATCTCAGGAACTTAGCGCCTGCAGCGGATTCCCACCGGCTCAGAGGAGAAGATCTGATCTAATCACCCCCTCCCCCAGGCCACCGCCACCTCCTCGCCCTCCCCCACCTCTGTCTTCAAACATCGCCGTGTTTGCTGAAAGTTTACAGAGACCACCAAGGAAGCAGCCTCCCCGCCTTGAGGTGTCGCCACACCAGGATGTCAGGAGCAAACGGCTGCACACCCCCCCCCCCCCCTCCCCCCCATCGTCAGGGACAAGGGGGCCCAGCAGGACGCGGCAGAGGACCCCCACACACAACGTCCCCCACAGCTGTGAACACAGGACAAGTAAAACCTTCACCTGCAGCTGAGGACTGTGGCTAGACACCACAAACAGGGCCGCTTCAACGCTGGGAGGGGCCTCAGGGCCAGGAGCTGCTACTGGGCCCCTGGTAGCCCCCATGAAGCAACACTGATCATCATCACAACTTGAGAAAAAATATATACATTCCAGATTATTTTATATATACACACACACAGTGTTCTGACCCTTTGTGGTAGTTTTTCGTTACTGCAGTTTTGCCCAGGCTTTTCAGTGTGCATACATACAGCACAACATGCTATACTACAGAGTCAGTTGCCTAAATCCTCTAGCAGAACCAACAGTGAGTATAAGCATAGTTTGTTCTTATAGTCGTTTCTTACCCCTCTGTTTTATTTCATAGTGTTGGAGGGAGCTGTTTTCAAGTTTTAAAACGTGCTAACAATGCTAACGCTAATCGCGAAGCTAACCGCTAGCATGAGGCTTGTTAGGATGCTAAGGCTAATTAAGTTCACTGTTCAGCTTCATATTTGTTGTGTTGGTGAACGTTCTGCATTTTGTTTGATGATAATTTCTTGTGAGTTCATTCATATAATAATTGAGTGTATTTACTGGTATTGGAACTGTTAAAGGTAGTTCATATATCTAAAATGTAACGCATTGTATATTTCGTTTGTATTGCAGTTTTACAAAATTAACTGAGAAGATTCAGTAAAGCAGCCTCAATCAAATCTACTGGGTCAGCCAGGACAGAATACACAGGTAAAGGTGTCTGAAGACTACTGGTCAGTAACTAAGCCTTGAAACGCAGCACAAGGCGTAACGCTGCTAAAATATAATCTGTTGTGGTACAGACAAAAGAAAACGAAAAGATTGTCAGTTATTATCCCCTTTTTTTTTTTTCCAGAATAAAGGCATGCTTAGAGGGTTGATATCCTGCAAAATTCACTTTTTTAGCCCTTAAATCCATGTTGTTGTGTACTTGGAGTCTGTAGGAGTGCAGAAAATGTTAATGTCTCTCCAGGAGCTGTGCAGGTATCTTTAGATTTATGGCAAATTCTACAATATTTGCTGCAGATCTGCTAAACAAGGTCATGAACTTCCAATTTACCAATTTTGTGAAACTGTCATTTTTATTACTCTGAGTGATTTTGTAAATGGTAAATTAACTGAACTTATATAAGACTTTTCCAGTCATACTGACCACTCAAAGCCACATTTACCCAATTGCATGCACATTCATATACCGATATGTAGATCAGTAGTTAAACTTGGAGTTAAGTGCCTTGCCCGGAGGCACAGTGATGTGTGACCGGGGGAAGCTGGAATCAAACCCACAACCTTCTGATTGCAATGACAACCACTACTCCACCCATTGAGCCACAGTTGTCCCAATTCATCCAAGCTGAAGATGCTGACGCTACAAGAGGATCAGTCATACATCAGTTCATTAAACTGTCCCCCAGACTACAAAAATGGCCGAACAGGGCGGAGTGTAGCGCTCTGTGACCTGGAGGGGGGCGAGGGGGGGGGCTACTAAGAACAGGGGGTAGAAGAGGGGCTGTGGGGCAACAGTAGCGAGGAATTCAGACCAAAGTTGTGCTGTTCCACTTTATAGAGACCACAACTGAATGATTTACACGTAAAAATTAAGATATGAAAAGCATGATATTAAGACGGCAATGCTAAGTTTAGCTGTACATGATTGAGTTAGCGGTCTGCTTTTCTATTTTATTTCTATTATCCTAGTTTTCAGAACATTGTGTCTTTTTTTTAAATAATAAAAGTTAATATTAGCTTTAGTGTGCTAATATTAGCATACTAATGATAATAAATAATTTAGCGTGCTACGTTGTGATTGCTCGTGTTTTGGCTCACATTTAGCCAAAGGAGTTGAACACTTACTGCTGAAATGTGAACTAAACCTGTAGCTTTTTACTGGACTTCTTTAAAGGTCTGATCAGCAACAGAGAATCAGCATCAATTAATTATCCTGAAAAACGAGCCACAGTTCAGTGCTTCTGAGTTATTAGCAGAGGTGCTAACAATGGTATTAGATGCTTTTTAAGCTTTACTAAGGATAATGTTCTTTCAGTAAATATCTATAATATTCATACTCTAACGGTTGTCGTATAGCTCCACATTTACTTTTACTGCTGTATGATGTAAACAGTGGATAAAAAACTCTTAAAACCTGTTAGTGTCTCTAAAGAGCTGTGACTCAAACAGGTTTATGGGTGTAGCTCTGCTTCGCTGACCTTTGGTTTGTGGAGCTAATAAATGTTGAGCAGCGGCAGGTTTTTAAAGAACCGACACCCAAACAGAAAAAAAAGTGTTAAAGCTAATTTCTAAAGGAACTCGGTGACCTTTAAATGAGAAATCAGCTGCTTCAGGAAACCATCTGTGTGTTAAAACTTTGAGTGAACCTGATTCTGTTACAGGCTGTTAGATTTTATGCTCGTCTCGCTGAGCTTTGAGTTGTTGCTTTATTAGCTCTGGATCTAAAGGCGACGTTTAAATAGGAACAAGCGTCTGACTAATGTGAACATTAAACTGTGAAATAACAGATAAACCACAGATGAATTTTACCTATTAAACCTTCATGTTTGTCAGATATTCCATCACATGATGAAGAATCAGCAGGTTTTACCCTAATTATTCCCCGTCAGTTTCCTTATGTTTTGTTGTACTGAATCTTATCTTTTCCTTCACAGAATCCTAAAACCTCAACGCCTCAATGTAAAGCCTCCCACCCTTCATTTGTAGGATTAAACCAGCAGCAATCAGGAACATCAAGTTCTCCAGGAGAAATAAAAGCAGCAGCAAAGCAAAGGGAGTAAAAAAGATCCGCTCCGACAAATAAAAACCCACATCAGTCGGGCGTCTCGCTCAGATCTGTGAGACGTAAACAAGACGAGCGGCGAAGGAACCTCTTCAGATATGATCTGTTCATCCGATTATTAAAACCCTCAGATCCTGCTGACTGATCAAAGTCTGCAGAGAGAGGATCTGCTCCCCTGTTTCACAAATAAACAGCAACCGGCTTAGGTCTGTTTCTCAGAGCTGACGGCTGGAAGGTTTCAGCTTCGGCTGTAATTTCAACTCAGGATGTTCGTGCTGCACAGCAGGGAAATCTCTGCAGATAAAACAGCCAGCAAGTCTTCAGACAAGTGAGTTTTCTTTAAAAAAGGAATAAAACTCATTGTTGTGGTGAAACTACGAAAGTTAAAGAAATCCTAGTGAGAGTGAGCCGGAGCTCTCAAGCCTCATGCAGTGAGCATGAGTCACAAGCATTTTCCTGTCACGCTACACCGACCCTCACGCTGAAAACAAAGCCCAGACAGAAACGGCTGAGATGGATCCGGTAACTCTGTTCAGAACTTAGTCTGTCGCCATGCTCACAGTGAATACGGTGCAGGTTGCGGTTCTCCGGTTACGGCACTGGCGAGAACAGAAGTTCATGTGGTCCTTTCTGTTGCTGTCCCTCATAAATGATTAAATCCCATGGATTTAATATTTTTAGGGCAAAACTCGTTATCCGTACGCATAGATATCCTATTTCATCCTCCAAAAGCCCATCTGTTTCCTCGTGTTTCTGTGTCGCAGTTATGTTTACACTAGCCAAGCTAGCGTAAGTTGGTGCGGTGATTTTATGCTGAAATTCACCGGAACTTTATTCTGTCTAGCGCCCAACGTTTCCTGTTTAAACAGTGATGCACAGCCTCCTGCTGTCATGCGTCTCATGTGAGTTCACACATTGAATTTTAATCATCTGGGTTCCTTGGGGCGCTACAACCGGATCCTCACCACATTCAATGTGAGCCCCCCCCCCCCCCCCCCTGCAGAGCTTTCAGGCTTTTTCACAGCTCAGTGGGCAACAAAGTAACGCATTAACAGAGTACACAGTACAGAGTTACCTTAACCATTCCACTCTGAACTAATCATACAACGTGAGAGTTCTGTTGAGCTGAACTCAATATCACAAGCCATCAGGAAATGACATGACTTGTTAGTTAGCACGCTAAAGTTAGCGTGTGACATGCTAATGTTAGCATGCGACATGTTGGAGAGGTTTTAAACCGTTTTTGGGACGGTGATTATAACATCAATGAGCTAATGTCAAGAATATCAACACAAAGGTAAACATTTGCGTGCTAATGTTAGCGCTAAAAATACTAAAGCGTATACATTTAGCATGCTAAAGTTAGCATGGTAGATACTGAAGATATTCACAGCTTAATATTATGATAACGATGTTCAGATGGTTCCACCAGGACAGGAACTAAAAAGTTAACACGCCGTGCTAACAGTAACATGCTAGGTGCTGGAATGCTGTGGGGAGAACTTTCTGCACATGGTGAAAGTTATAATGTTAGCGCGCTAATAACATGAAAACATGATACCATCTACAGCACGGTTAGCATGGTGACGGGAGTGCATGTGGCTAACTGAAGTGGTTTTCTTGTTAAATACCAAAGCAACCTTTTTAAAAAAGTGGCTCATTTCAGCTTCATGTTGAGGCAGAAGTTTTGAGAAATGATGTCCAGGAAAGATATTTTGTGAATAGTTTTCAGTCCAAGCTAAAACTGTACTTTCTACCTGTGGGATTTTTAGAGATGAAATAATATGGGACCATGCTGCTGGTTTAACCCGCTCAGCTCCACTGGAGCTGTGGCGTTAACTGATAGCCTGAAGGAGTTCAGAACCAACACCAGAACCGTCAGGTTCTCAAACCAACACATTTTCCTTCCGCCATCAGGTTTTAAAAGCAAAGCCTGTGTGATCGAGCGTGTCGTTAATCTGTCCACACGCCGCGCGTTTACCCTCCTCCAGCTCAGAGACGCTGTCAGGCTTTACTCCGACCCTCCTCCCCGCCAGCAGAGCTAAAATTACCCTGCATGCATCTGCTTGTTCCTGTAAAGCACCTCTGCTCCCTCAGACTCCACGTCGTCTGTAATGATACACCCCCCCCCCCCCCCCCCCCCTCAGAGGCCCCCGGGGCCCTCGCTTCACTTCCTGGGTAAATCACAGCTCCTCTGCCTCCATGTTGCTGTGACACACTTCGCTCTCCTCCCAGGTCAAAGCTGCTTCTTTTTCCGTCCAGCGCCGTTCCCACAGTGACGTCTGCTCCCACCAGGGAGGAAATATTCAGAGTCAGTTTACAGTGGGGTCAAAGGTCGCCGCTGGTTCCCAACTGAAGCAGACCACCGACTGGAAAAACAGCCGCTGAAGCTTTTTGAACAGGAAACTATCAATTTGCTGGTTTAGGAACAACTAAGCGGCTGCAGTTAGAGTCGTCTGTGTGGCAGCCCTGTGATTTCTGCTGTGCTGGGGGTGCAGCTCAGAGTCGTCCACAGTAAAAACACTGGAGCAGCTGGAAAAGCTCCTGAAACCTGGAGCCAACCTGATGAGTTCAGGTTCTGACCCACAACATCAGTTCTGGGCTGGAACCGGACACCCAGAGACAACGTCTGCATTTAGGACATTAGATCTGCTCTGGGTCTGCAGGAAACCCTTCGGTTCCACAAGAAGAACCTGGGACACAACCTTTTTGGTCGATGTGTTACTTTCTGTCTATTTACTAGAGCTGGGACAAGAAAGCCAGAACAATTCATGAAGATTTGACCTCATCGTTGCATTTCTTAGGACCTGAACCAGGTAATTCATCAAGGTTCTAAATCTGGTTCCCTTTCTGGTATCTGGAACATTTCCCCAGGATTCTGAGGTCTGTCCTCCAAACCTTCTACTGATCCTGAGGACAAACCAGCTGCTTGAAGCTCTGGTGCTTCTATGATCTCAAGGATCTGTAACGGCTAAAGACCTTCTGGTGCGGTTCCGTCTGAACTGGACCAAATCGTCCGCTCTGCAGGTGGAAAACGTGTGAATTCTGCAGCAGCTAACCTGCTGAACCTCCGGGTTCTGCTGCTTCTTGCCGAGCCGCACTGATCCTCCGCAGAAGGCGCTGCTGATAAGCCAGACGTCTGTAAAGCCGCCGCAGATCCTATCTGGGCTCAGGGTGTTTAGTCTGAGCCCACACGGTCCTGTTCGTTCATGTGTCTGAGCCGACAAAACCAGGACCGGCTCCCCAGCCCGACCCCTGCAGCCAGGCTGTGGGATGGCTGAGCAGAACCTCGTAGAACCTCGTAGAACCCGATCCAGCATCATGGATGCCGCAGCAGCAGCAGAAGGTTCAGGTGGTAAAACGCTGCAGGAAAGGCGGTTCTGCCTCCATGATGATCCTGTGAGGTAGGATGGAAAGTGTCGGAGCGGAGGCTGACCTGTAATTACAGCATCCTGCCACTTTATCACCTCGTGATGGAGGTTTGATCCAGATGCTTAATAACACGCTGAGTGGAAGCTGACGAGCTCCGACACGACGCCGCGCCTGCAACGCCGCGCCTGCAACGCCGCGTCTGCAACGCCGCGCCTGCAACGCCGCGCCTGCAACGCCGCGCCTGCAACGCCGCGTCTGCAACGCCGCGCCTGCAACGCCGCGCCTGCAACGCCGCGTCTGCAACGCCGCGCCTGCAACGCCGCGCCTGCAACGCCGCGCCTGCAACTACGCGCCTGCAACGCCGCCTGAGCTCCTCACAGCTCAGGGCTGCTGACGAAGCTCTCCGCCATCGTCTTCCTCACATAAATGCTCCTCAAGCTCTGATCTGTGTTCATCGTTATCAGCCCCGGTTATAAAGGCCACTGCTGCAGCCTGAGTACTGACAGTCATCGCGGTCCCTGAACGCACCACGGGCCTTTTAATTAGCACACAGCAACAAGAATGCAGAGTCTGAGCTTCAAAGTGATGAGTGAACAAACACAGAGCGGCAGGAGAAGAAAGGAGGTTTATTTGTTGGGTGGGGGGGTAGGGGGGGGGGTGATGGCAGGTAAATACAGACCCTGAAGGTTCTCAGTTTAGACATTACAACAACTTCCTGCTTCACAGCTCCAGACATCAAGCTAACAGACGTCCAATCGAGCCCAGGCTGGACCTCTGGCTTCTATAAAGTGTTTGTGAAGCTGCAGAAGATCAGAAATAAACTCCTCTATGGAAGTTTTCATGTTTAAAACACGCAGCTACTACAGACGGATCAGGAAATACCTGAAATAACTCTGACCAAAGCAGCTTTTACCGATGTTATATTACACAGCAGGAAGCTTTCAGAATCTGCTTCACTGACTGACCAACCATCCAGAAACATCTGCTGAGGATCCTCATGAAGATCCCTCACAGCCCACCTGACACTGAAGGCTGTCGGCCCACTTCGCTCTGCTCCACAGCTTAAAGCTGCACCAGAGGGGCAGAACCTTTAGACCGGACGGCCTTCCTGAAGCAACCGGGATTCCAACCCGGGACCCCGAGCTGCAGCTCGGATAACATGATTAAATGCATTGATGACCATCGAGGACCTTAATTATAGCAGGATGGACCAGGAGATGGACAGACGGACCACCAGTCTGTGGTGGTTCTGGTCATCATCGGTCCTGAGATACAGATCCTGACTCAGAACCAGATCCTGCATAAAAGTTTCTGAAAGGAGTTTATTCTCCAGACCAGCTGAGCTCCACCTTAGACATGGACGCAGGAGCTCCACCAGGATCCTAGACGCTCCCTTTGGAGACGTTCTGGCCTTGTTCCACTTTGAGGAGACACCAGAACCCTCAGGAGGGACGGATGGATTCAGAGGACCGTGTTCTGGAAGTCAGACTCCAGATCTTCACCTTTAACAGCTTTTCACCTTCAGCTGCTCCCTCCAACCTGCTGCAGGGCGTCGGTTTGAATCCCGCCTGACTATCTGAACATGGAGGCCGACGGCTGAAAGTCCGGTTTCCAACCGATCGTCTGATACCAAAAAACCCACAAAGGTTCTGATGTTCTGACCAATAAAGCCCAAACTGAGCTACAGCCAGAATCCACGGGGGGTTTGGACTCCGAGGTTCTAAAAACAGAACCTCACAGTTGCAGGTTTGTGGGTCAAAGAGCAGCTGACTGAGGAAATGTTTGTGTCTGGAAGCTCCGGTGAGGAGGAGGAGGAGGAGGAGGAAGAGGAGCAGATAAACTCCTCGCTTGTTCCTGCAGACGGGAAGAAGTCGGTGAAAAGTCAGCGGAGCTCAGGCGCTCCGTGTGAAGCAGAGAAGTGAAGCAGGAGAAGTCTCCTCCTCTGATCTCCTGATACGACCCGGCTTTGAAGAGGAGGTCCGAGGAAAAGGCCGAATTCCTCAGATGACTGGAGACGAAGAGGAGGAGGAGGAGGAGGAGGAGGTGTGATTTGGGGAGCAGCAGCAGGTTCAGGGTCGCCTCAGGCTGACGGCGTTTATCAGCCTGCGGCGCCGTCATCGGATCACCTGAGCAGGTGATTCACAGACCTGCAGCTGACGGAGGAGGTTCTGGAGAGCGGACCGAGGAGCGGACCGAGGAGCGGACCGAGGAGCGGACCGAGGAGCGGACCGAGGAGCGGACCCTCAGGAAGCTCAGAGACCTTCAGAGCTGCAGAGACAAACCAGTTCAGACGCTGCAGCCCAGAAAGCTCCAAACGAACGGTTTGTTGACCCAGAAGTCTGGATCTGGATCCGCCAGGAGGAAACGGATCCTCGGGTTTTCCTCCCAGTTCTCCCTGAACAGACGTCAGGAGGAGAGAACCCGACAGAAACAGAACACACCAAGGCCAAACCAACGCAGATAAGGAACATCTCCGCGGGTCTAATCTCCTCCGTCTGGTACCGAGTCGCCTTGACCTGCAGCCGGAGGCGCCTCCCCCCACCGGAGCGTCAAGGTCACAGAGATAACGTGGGGAACCTGAACGCCTCACGCAGGAACACCTCCCTTCCAGAGGGATGAACCACCATCTGCAGGGAACCAGAACCAGAACCGGCTCATCTTCCAACAGATCAAAGGTCCAGGATGCTTCCTCCAGGTTCTACAGAACAAAGTTCTGCAAACATCAGACTTTAACTGTGGTCCAGATGGAACCCGATGAAGGACGAAGCTCCATCAGTCCAACCCTTCATTCTAGCTAGGAGGGAACAAAGAAAAGAGAAAAATGTTCTGTGGTTCTGAACCCGGTTCTGGAAAGCAGAAGTTCTTCACGCTCCTGTTTCAGGAGGTCCAGAACTTCAGGTTAATATCGGCTCCATGCGTGTTTCTTCACCACCAGTAACCTTCTGTTCCCAGACATGAAGCCTCAGCTGGAGTCTGGATCGGATCATCGGCTTTCCGTTGTTGGACCGGATCCGTCGGATCGTTCTGACGGGCCATAAATCTAGAACTTAGTAAACCCGACATGACGGCGCTGAATCTGCCAGCGTTAAGGCGGCGCTGACGGACGGAGCAGCTGGAGGAGAGACCCAGCTGCTTCCTGCTTAACCCAGAACCGTCTGGACCGAGAACAGAACCGCTCTGTATTACTAATGACCCGGTGATGTTCTGACAGTCCGGATCTGTCACCCTGCAGCGTTACTGCCAGTACAGCCAGAATATCTGTGTTCTGACCCGGTGTTCTGGGTCGGTGTTCTGACCCGGTGTTCTGACCCGGTGTTCTGACCCGGTGTTCTGGGTCGGTGTTCTGACCCGGTGTTCTGGGTCGGTGTTCTGACCCGGTGTTCTGACCCGGTGTTCTGACCCGGTGTTCTGGGTCGGTCCGGTCTCAGAGTTTGTCGTAAAGCTTTCAACACAGCATCCAGAACCTTTCGGTCCATCTGTAGCACCTCCAACAGCACCACAACGGACCTGGTTCTGCTGCTGTTGGTGATGGGCCCGATTGATGGACCATATCTGGTGCGGTACCGGACAGAGATCGTAGAGAGAACCCGGTCTTCCCCTGGCCCAGGTCTCCTCAACTCAACGGTTCCTCCCAGAGGAAAGGAACCTTCTGCAGAACCTCCCTCCGGGTTCTCTAAGCTCCATTTAGACCCTGATCAGTAGGTTTTACAGAACATGTGACCCGAGGCCTGACTTTCTGGGTAAAAGTTCTGGTTGGATCCAAACATGGTTCCTCTCCTAGTTCTAACAATACCTGCAGAGAACGATTCTCCCAGGTTCTGTTTAATGGTTTCCTTGAGCTGGTTCCTGCTGGAGTTCTGGTCCAGAAACGGGGATCAACCAACCAATCAATCAATTTTATTTGTCAACTGCAATTTGCATTGCAATCAAAAATTCAGTTCCAGAACAACCGTCCATCACATACACTTTACAAACATTTTGGGGGAATGATTGACTGAGGCCTTGATTCTGGGTTGAAGGTTCTGTAGAGACATCCGGGTCTGTTTTCCAGAGGAAAGTCTTTCTGGGAGCAGCCGCAGCGTCACATGGAGGATTCCCGACCATCTGAGGTGGAAGCTGATCCGCTTCAGCACCTGAGCGACTCTTTGAAGTCTGGACATGAACTCCAGGCAGAACCTCCTCTGGTGGGTCAGAACCAAACAGCTGATTTCCTCCTCTGTGAAACGTCCCAGAGTTCCTGCAGCTCCGGCCGCCGTCCTCCAGCTGTGCAGCAGCAATAATCTCCACACATCGCAGTTTCCCACGCCGAGCTCATTCCTGAGCCACAAAACAATGAGTCCGCACCAGATGACTCCCCCCCCCCCCCCCCCCGGTTCCTAGTGGTGTAATTCACAGCAGCTGGCCGCTCCGCAGCCAAACAGACGGCTGGTTGGGAAACGGCCTTTTCCCACACAGAACCGCGGTTCCTGAAGGAGTCGTAGTGTCAGAATCACAGAGATTCAACGATTATTGGATAAGTTTCTGTTTCTGACACAGAAAAACCAAAAAGTCACAAACTTCAGGTCCGGTTCTGGCTGAATACGAGGAAAAATCTCCAAATGTGAGACTTTATTCTGCAGGTTTTTTGTTTTAAAGCAACTAAAATGTGTTTATTGTTCTCTTTATTCAACCCTTTTCTGAATCTACCTTCTTTTTACAAAATTAAAAACGCAAACAAAGCCATTCTTTCCAACACAAGATCCGGACCACGAACGCCTCGTTTGAAGCCCAGCTTCTCCTGAAGCTGCTGACATCAGACTGAAACATGTTTACAACAAGCCTGAAAAATAACCACTTCTGTTCCCCTTTAAACGCTCGTTTCACCATAAATATGCATAATCTAACATCTGCTGCCTGCTTGGTTCTTTTCTGTCGGACGTTCCTCTCGGGTCCTTCAAAGCACCTTGGATTCCCGCGTGTTCGAATAGAGCTACATCTAGAAAAGAGTCTTAAACATTAAACATTGCAGCAGATGGATGAAGTTAAACCTGGTCTGAATCATTTTGGCTCTTTCTTTCTGCTGCAGGACTTCAGAATCAGTCTGGAAGAAAAGGAGCCATCTACTGCACAAAGAAACAGAATTACAGTCAGAGTGCAGGAAATTAAAACTCTGACCTTTTCATTTAACGTTTTTGGATATTAATAACGGTAAAAGTTTGGCTTTAAGGAGTGTGAACACAAACATTTAGTGAAACTGGAATATAAAATGCTGAAGTTTAAAGCAGGAAGTGTAGATTAATTTCTATATTAATAATATACGTCTGCTGTGTAAAGTGATTTTCTCCGTAGTGAAGCCTCCACTGATTTTATCTCCCTCTATGCTGACGACATATTTCTATATTCCACTACAGCCACACAAAGGATCACCTGAGCAAAGAAAATAAAAAAGCATCCTACTAAACCAAATTTACATGTCTGTAGAAGTAATGCATAAAGTCCATGAGACCATAATTTTTAAACTATTAAATTACAGGATCTATGCAGAAACAATGGAAACAGAAAGTTATCTCTATTTTTCCATAAGGACGAAGGACACATCAGAAACGACTGGTTCCGGTGAGATCGTTGCTGCGTTGACTCTACGGTCTGAACACGTTCTATGATTTTATTTGGTCTCTACGCCGATGACAAAACTCTGGTCAAAGACCAAGTTGTCCAGGTTTCAATGACTCTAAAGTCAAAATAAAGTGACATTTCAGAAACATTTCAAACTGCCAGTAAAGCTGTGACTGAAGCTGATTTTGTGCACAAAGAAGATTCAGTTTCTTCATTTGTGTCACCATAGCAAACTTTTTTATTGGTACTCCTCTACGCTGACGACACGACTCTCTTCCACTACGATTTAACTTCGCTGTGAACCAAAACCCAAATTACTGTCTGTTTTTGCACACAATCTTGTCCTTTGAAGAGGTTCTGCTTGACCGCTCCAGACTTCTTTGCCTGTGAGGTTTTCAACATTTAGATAAAAAGAAACTCTCAAAAACAGGACAGGTCGGTTGGATGTAAACTGTGCCTAAGGACGGCGTGATGATCGGGTCTTTAACGAGCCTCCAGACCCTGTCTGTGACAAAGTTGGCAGAATATTTAGTCTTCTGTTGCACAGACAGCCTCCAGACTAAGAGGCCGGTTGTTCTGATCTGTTCTCAGGACTCCCCGTCACCTTCTCCCTTTATCGACCGGGGAGCAGACACTTGAGGGGCCCGTCCTCGGCGGCCAAATGAATATTCAACACTCTTGATCGGGGAGGAATCTGGAGGGTTTGACATCAGTTGGGTGTCTCTAGATGGAATCTGATTAAACTTTGATTAAACAGCAGGAGTTAAACTGTTGGTAGAGAAATCCATCTGGACTTCAGGTCGTCTGAAGAGCTCGTCACAGAATAAGAGGTTCATTTTAGGTCTTCAGTTGTCTTTAAACTAGTTCTGATCCAGTCCAGCCCTGTCCAGAACTTCTCTGTGTGATCCAGACTTTCCTCTAATCTTTGACTGATTAGCAGTTCTTCAGACCTTCTGATGCTCTTTAGATTTTGGCTGTTTTTAGACACAGCTTCCATCCCGTCTCAGAACACGGTCCGAGTTCTGTGTTCTGTTCATCTTCAGAGGGCATCGTCTGACTTCCTGTGAGAACCTAAAGTCTAATATTGGTGCTTTAAAAAGTGGACTGCAGGCTGCAGGCCTCCACTCCTCCTCCTGCATCCATCTGCAGCTTTTCTTCTTTGTGCCTCTTTCATGTGGCCCCGGGCCCGTCTCTGCACAGTCAAGTCAGAACACGTCGCCTTCCTGCCGCACTTCAAAGAGTCCAAACACAGCGAGCTGCAGGGAGATCTGAGCTCACAGCAGGTTTCCTGAGATTAAAGACGAGGCTTTGTCCTTCTCAGAGATCCGAGACAGGTGTCCACCACCAGGATCCAGCGGAGGTCTTTCCATCCGGATCGGGTTTGTCTCCCATTGTTGGTTTGGGCTGAATACGCTCGTCGGGGAACTGTGGCCAACAGGTGGCGCTATGAGCTCTTCTTGTGAACGTTAGCGATCATCAACTGAAAATAAAATTGAAACAGACGTGAACAAAGCGCCTCGATGTCAGCAGGTTCTGATCGGGTTCGTCTCACAGCAGAACCAGCCGACCGATCACATGATCAGCTCATCGGCCCAGAAAACAGAAAATCTTAGAAAAAGGTTTTAGAAACGAGCAGTTTTCTGGTTGTCTTTTGTCATCAAACGGCTGAACATCTCAGCCCACCTCAGCTCTTTAACCGGTGATGAAGACTGTGCTAAAAACAGTGATGAAGACCCTGTCCATGTTGCTCCAGGGGGCCTCTGGCTGCAGCTGATCTGAGACGAGCAGGATGACAGCAGTCCTCTGGAATGTCCTGCTTTTAAACCTCCAACTGCAGAAAATAGACCTCTGCAGACACGTACACAGACCTGAGCGCGCTGCAAGGACCTGAACACGCTCCGAGGACCTGAACACGCTGCAAGGACCTGAACACGCTGCAAGGACCTGAACACGCTGCAAGGACCTGAACACGCTGCAAGGACCCGAACACGCTCCGAGGACCCGAACACGCTCCGAGGACCTGAACACGCTCCAAGGACCTGAACACGCTCCAAGGACCTGAACGCGCTGCAAGGACCTGAGCGCGCTGCAAGGACCTGAACATGCTCCGAGGACCTGAACACGCTGCAAGGACCTGAACACGCTGCAAGGACCTGAACACGCTCCAAGGACCTGAACACGCTGCAAGGACCTGAGCGCGCTGCAAGGACCTGAACATGCTCCGAGGACCTGAACACGCTGCAAGGACCTGAACACGCTCCAAGGACCTGAACACGCTGCAAGGACCTGAACACGCTGCAAGGACCTGAACACGCTCCAAGGACCTGAACACGCTGCAAGGACCTGAACACGCTCCGAGGACCCGAACACGCTCCGAGGACCTGAACACGCTCCGAGGACCTGAACACGCTCCAAGGACCTGAACACGCTCCGAGGACCTGAACACGCTCCGAGGACCCAAACACGCTCCGAGGACCCGAACACGCTCCGAGGACCCGAACACGCTCCGAGGACCCGAACACGCTCCGAGGACCCGAACACGCTCCGAGGACCCGAACACGCTCCGAGGACCCGAACACGCTCCGAGGACCCGAACACGCTCCGAGGACCTGAACACGCTCCGAGGACCTGAACACGCTCCAAGGACCCGAACACGCTGCAAGGACCTGAACACGCTCCAAGGACCCGAACACGCTGCAAGGACCCGAACACGCTGCAAGGACCTGAACACGCTGCAAGGATCACGCTTGTTTTAACTGGAAACTGTTTGACATCAAACTGTAGAGCTGTCTCTTATAGAAAGCCCCGTCCATCTTGTTGGTGTACTGCTCAGATAGTTCTGGCTGCCCAGAAACCCACTAAAGATCCAGTGAAATTCTCCATGTTTTCTGCTGGTATTTAATTATTTTTCCTGTTTTTACATTAGGTTCTACCACCCCAGATACATCTGACCCATAAACAAACTGAACGTTCTCAGCTGGTTCTGGTTCCTCTGGAGTTTTATCTGTGAGAAAAAGATCAAACTACGAGAAAAAGTTCTTAGTTACCAAATTCATGAACTGATTTGGACCAAGTTAAAAGAACGAGAGGCGTAAAAACGCCCCGAATCATCCTGCTGATGATCAAACAACCAGGGATCACAATCCTGCACCTTCAGAACCAAGAGGCTTTATTTTCATTAAGACGACATTTAGGTGAGACGTCGGCTCTGAATGCAGCACAGAGACAGATGATGGAGTGATGAAGAGGAGCGTTCATAGAGGAGCGCCTCAGAAATGCAAAACACAATATGAACATTTAAAGTTAAGCCGTCAAGAGAAAGACGGGTCAGAACGGGAGACATGCAGCGCGTCTGTTAATAGGTAATAAGGAACGTTTCCTGGGCCAGCAGAGGACAACTAAACGCATCAAATTCAAACGTCCTTCCCTTTAAGGGTTCACTTTTGGATCCTCAACAAACTGAAGCTGCAGCCGTTCCCGGGAACCTAAAAGGATCATTAAGTGTGGAAAACACTGAAAATGTGCAGAAATGTAAACCGGCCCGTTCAGAATCTCTGGACTCACAGCCGTCCCAGCTGAGGAGCTCAGCCTGAGGACGGACCTTCTCTGGACCGGCCTAAGGTCTGGTAGCTCTGCAGATAAACCTGCTGATGGCCAGTCAGAGCCAGGGGTTCCATGTGGGCTGGAGACACATTACAGAACCCTGAAGGTCCATTATTTCACTAAAAATATCTCAATGATGTTTGCTGCTACCGGCCCATTTTGATTTGATGCGGCTGAGACATCTACAGCCACACAGCCTCAGATTTCCACCTAAACACCTGACTGAGGAGCTGAGACCCCCAGAACCTCCCTCAGTACCTGGATCAGAGGGGGCTGGTACACCAGGACCAGGACCAGGACCCGGAGCTGCTCCTGGTAGGGCAGCAGGTCCTCCAGCCCAACAATGGAGACTGGCCCCTGAACAGAACGACTCCCAGTTTCATCACAGCCCAGGTCTGACTGATCTGAGGTCTGCAGAGTCCAGCTAACCCCCAGAGACCCGGACCCACACCAGAACCCTCCCAGCAGCTGCAGCCTCTGATCAGCTCAGTGCAAATGGACCGGGGCCCTCAGGCCGGGGGTCTTACCGAGGTGCAGGGTGAGGTTGATGGAGTTGGGGTACTGGATCCCCGCCAGCATGGTCTGGCTCTGCCACCAGGTGGCGTCCTGCTGGTTGTTGTAGTCGGTCAGGTACGCGGCGTTGTGGTGGTTCCGCGGGTCCCGCGCGTCGCAGATGTGGCAGGACTTGGTGACCCCGGTGGCCCCGGTCTGGACGCAGTACTCCTCCGGCGGGGAGCCGCAGGTGTTGGTGGCCTCCACCGTCACGTTGAAGGCCGCGTTCACGAACTCGGGCATGCAGCGCTGCGGCCGGCCCTGCTCGTCCGCGCACTCGTCCATGGCGCCGCGGACGCAGAGCGCGGCCACCCAGCTGCAGGCCACCAGAGCCCGGATCAGATCCTGCATCCTGGCCGCCCGCCCCGTCCTCCTGCTCGGTCTCCAAACGCCCATCAGAACTCTCCCAGAACTTTCCCAAACTTTTTTTTCCCGTCAGTTTCCCGCAGAAACAACCCTGGACTGGAGGATCCTGGAAAACAGCAGCGACTGGTGTCTCCGGGCTCCGCGGCTCTGGCCCGGCTCTCTCTCTGCTGCTGCTCTCTGGCTCTCTGAGGTCGCTCAGCTCTTTGTGCCCTCCGCCATGCACCCAGAACTCCAGCAGGAAAAGACTGGAGTCCAGACTACACCCAGTGCGCTACTGCGCAGCTCCGAGGCGCACAGACTGCGCAGAGTCCGCCTCTTCCTCCAGAGTCACCAAATCACCGCAGAGCCGCTGCGCACCCGCAATCAGTGCGCACTGCGGGACGTTCCGCACACTTTTCAAACTCAGATCTGACGCACAGTTACGCGTTTATTAACTAACTGTAGATAAAGTCACTACAACCTCCTGCTGCGGGGAAAAATCTGCCAAATTCAGGAAAAGCAGAGAAAACGTCCCTCTGGGTCCTGGTCGAGTCCAGGCGCAGTGGTGACGTGAGCAGGGGCGTCCCCAGCCTGGGAGCTGCTGGAGGACAGAGCCCCTTGGTGGACAAACGTCACACTTTTAGCATTTTATTCAAGCTGAGAAATTAAAACGGAAAATTTCTGCTTTCATTACAAAAACTCTTCGCTTATATTTCATTTTTTACCCTTTTGGCTTTTTTTTCCTGTGATAATTTTTATTTCTGTTCCTTTTAGTTTCCATTAGGGTGGAGATGGCATGGAGGCATCAGAGACGTGAAGCTCAAAGATGGATGCTGAAAACAGGGGATCTAATAAAAGTTTTCACGCCACTTACAAAGAGTAGAAATCCTGTTCCTCTATTCTATAACAGAAAAATGTTTATTCCTCAAATAATGAAAAACTATTTTGCTTTTATGTGAGTTTGAAGAGCTGCTCCTCTTTCTTTAAATCAGAACCAAACTTGTTGGCTGAATGGAAATAAAATTAAATCTGCCCAGGGTGTGAATACCTTTGAGCAGTGAGGTGGTTCTGGGTCAGACCCAACCCAGTTCAGCT
The DNA here is from genome assembly GCA_037039145.1 of Fundulus diaphanus. NCBI lineage: Eukaryota > Metazoa > Chordata > Actinopteri > Cyprinodontiformes > Fundulidae > Fundulus > Fundulus diaphanus. Next base: position 2,190,624 of record CM073133.1, read on the forward strand.
CATTTCTGTTGGTATTTCAGCGTTTTGCTGAATCACAGAAACAAATTAACTTGTTGCTAAATATTTTAGACTGGTGGTTCTGATCCACTTTTAGTTCAGTTGAGATTCTGACCAGTGACCAAACCAACCAGTGTGTTCTGCTGACAGTAGATGTGATTTATCTGGGCAATAAACACGACTCCTCACAGCAGATTCTACAGAACCACTTTAGGGGATCAGTTTTCAAAGTGGGTTTGAACCTGAACCCGACCAGACGGTTCCTCCTCCAAACAAAACATTCATGAGACAAACCTGCAGTAGAAAATGATGAAGCTGTGAAATGAACACCACTAAGTCAGAGAGAACCTGCTGGTTCTGTAGCTTTGGAGTGGACTTTCTACCAATCAGATCCAGGTTTTTTTTCAGATCCAGTTTTAAAAACGGTTCTGGAAACGTGGAAAGTTCTGGTGCTTCATTGATGAGTGGTGTCAGTGGTCTTAATGGTATCAATGATTAGAGGAAACGTGGACCCATCCAGTTTGGGCTAATTAGAACCTCTTCATCCTGACCGGGCCCAACAAGAACCAGTACATAAAACCTGCTGTGGATTCAGAACCGCACTGATCGTCCCGGTCTTCCTGCTGTAACGTCAGGTCCAGTTTTATTTCTCAGGCTTTATAAGCAGAGGCATCAGAGATTAGTGGCTTTAAACTTTAGGTTCGTAATAAAAAAAATAAATCAGAAAACAAAAAATAAAGATGAAAAACTCCAGTCGACATCCAACAAGTCCAGTTCTAACACTACAGTTCAAGTTTCTGACCCTTAATTATTTGGACCAGAAAAATTAAGTTTGGTCCGTTTCAAACCCAGAATCAGCCACAGACAGAAGATCAGAACATCATCTGCATAGTGGCGGACAGAGACAGTTTAAACCGGGCCCAAACTTGTTCAAACAGAACCTAATGGAATCAAGGAATTGGCCATGGGGAACACCACATGTAAATCGAACGCTTGTTCTTCAATAATCTGCTGATTTAAATGGAAACGTCTGAGAATATAGTTTGAAAGGATGCCAGAGATAGTATCTGCTCAGATGCAGGACCATTGGATCAGGTCTGGTTCTGTTGTCGATCATTTACCTCCTCCTGCTGGAAACTCCCCAGAATTACCCAACCTCTAGAAATTAAAGGCTATTTTACTCCTTTTAAATTCAATTCCTTTAAGTTTTATTTATATAGCTTCAATTTACAACACACGTCATCTCAAGCCTCTTTATAAAGTCAGATTCCATCAGATCCTCCAGGTTGGTCAGAAAGTTTCCTCTCTAAGGAAACCCAGCAGGTTGCATCAAGTCTCTCCAAGCAGCATTCACTCCTCCTGAAAGAGCGTAGAGCCACAGTGGACAGTCGTCTGCATTGCTGATGGCTTTGCAGCAATCCCTCATACTGAGCATGCATGAAGCGACAGTGGAGAGGAAAACTCCCCTTTAACAGGGAGGAGAACCTCCAGCAGAACCAGAACCAGGCTCAGTGTGAACGCTCATCTGCCTCGACCCACTGGGGCTTAGAGAAGACAGAGCAGAGACACAGAAAGCACAGAAGCTCACATTGATCCAGGAGTACTTTCTATGTTAGATGGTAATAGTGGATGATCTGCCTCCCCTGATGATGTCACAGCTAACAGAACACCAGACCAGGTGTACCTTCTATGGAGAGAACAATGACAGAGAACAAAAAGTTAAAAGATGAAATAACAACAAACAATGAAGATTGGAGAGCAGTAGGAGAACTCAGCAGAGAGAGAGAAATAGACCCTGATGTCCTCCAGCAGCCTAAGCCTATAGCAGCATAACTATAGAGGTAGCTCAGGGTAACATGAGCCACTCTGACTATAAACTTTGTCAAAAAGGAAGGTTTTAAGATTAGTCTTAAAAGTAGACAGGGTGTCTGCTTCACGGACCAAAACTGGGAGTTGGTTCCACAGGAGAGGAGCCTGATAGCTAAAGGATCTGCCTCCCATTCTACTTTTAGAGACTCTAGGAACCACCAGCAGACCTGCAGTCTGAGAGCGAAGTGCTCTGTTAGGAACATACGGGGTAATCAGAGCTCTGATATATGATGGAGCTTGATTATTAAGGGCTTTATACGTTAGAAGAAGAATTTTAAATTCTATTCTTGATTTAACAGGAAGCCAATGAAGCGAAGCTAAAATTGGAGAAATATGATCCCTCTTGTTGATTTTCATCAGAACTCTTGCTGCAGCATTTTGGATCAGTTGAAGACTTTGAATTGCATTTTGTGGACTTCCTGATAGTAAAGAATTACAATAGTCCAGCCTTGAAGTAACAAATGCATGGACTAGTTTTTCAGCATCACCCCTGGACAGAATGTTTCTAATTTTGGCGATATTCCTGAGGTGAAAAAAGGAAACTCTGGAAACCTGTTTAATATGGGATTTAAATGACATGTCTTGGTCAAAAATAACACCAAGATTTTTTACTTTACTACCAGAGGCCAAGTTAATGCCATCCAGATTAAGTGATTGATTAAGAAGTTTATTTTTTGAGGACTCTGGCCCAAAGATTACAACTTCTGTCTTGTCAGAATTTAAATGCAGGAAATTTAAAGTCATCCAGCTTTTGATGTCATCAAGACACGACTGCAGTCGAAGTAATTGATTGGATTCATCAGGATTTATGGATAAATATAGCTGAGTGTCATCAGCATAACAGTGGAAATTAATCCCATGCTGTCTGATAATTTTGCCGATCGGAAGCATATATATAGTAAAGAGAATTGGTCCAAGGACTGAACCCTGTGGTACTCCACAGGTGACCCTAGAGTTTGAAGAAGATTTATTATTAACATGAACAAACTGGAATCTGTCCGACAGATAAGATTTAAACCAGCCTAATGCTTTCCCCTTAATCCCTACAGTATGTTCAAGTCTTTGTAGGAGAATATTGTGATCAACTGTATCAAATGCAGCACTGAGATCTAACAGGACAAGTACAGACACAAGTCCATTATCTGAGGCCATGAGAATATCATTAGTGACCTTCACCAGAGCTGTTTCAGTGCTATGATGAGCTCTAAAGCCTGACTGAAACTCCTCAAGTAGGTCATTGCTTTGTAAATGTTCACAGAGTTGATTAGCAACTACTTTCTCAAGAATTTTAGATAAGAAAAGAAGATTAGATATAGGTCTGTAGTTTACTAGCTCATCTTGATCAAGATAAGGTTTCTTAAGTAAAGGTAACAGCTACTTTAAAAACCTGTGGTACATATCCATTTACTAAGGATAGATTAATCATGTCTAAAATAGGACCACTGATCAAAGGGAATACCTCCTTAAACAACTTGGTTGGGATTGGGTCTAACATACAGGTAGAAGGTTTAGATGAAGCTAAAATTTTAGATAGCTCAGAAAGCTCTACTCCTGAACCCATGATTTAGATGCGTTTGTCCACATCTTAATGAAATGATTGTAATACTTCCTCAGCAGTGCAGCAAAGGTCTGTTCATCGAAAAAAGTCAGGTGTGTGGAGGCAAGGAAACACCTAGAGGGGTTGAAAACTACTAGTATTCCCTACTTGTGGCATGGGAATGTACAGTTTGTAAAAATGCTTATGTTTAAGCCTTGATGTCCTTTCAGTTCCATGATATTATTTAGGTAATTAAATATAAACAGAATCATCAGAATCAGAGATACTTTAATAATCCCAGACGGAAATTACTTCCGTTACACGCTCCAGATATGCAGATATACAAACACATATATATATATATACACACATATATATACACAACATTCCACACAAAAATAATATACATATCTCTCTCTCTCTATATATATAATTATAGATCCATAATAAATAAGGGTTGCTCATTGACTCTTTTTTAAACTCCTTTGGTAATTCTCTTTGGTCACTTGTGTGTAGTGGAGATCTGCTAAATTGCCATTTTTCTGTTTTCTGCAGCTTGGTCGTGTGTTCAAATTATGACAATTTTGGAAAGAGAGGAGACAGGAAATGATTCCTCCAACGCTGCCTCACTTACTGAGGATGAGGTAATCATGTTTGGGAGGATGCCAATTATTTTATTTTGAATGGAATCAATTTTATTTATGAAGAATCCCATAAAGTCATTACTGCTAAGAGCTAAGGGGATGGCTGGATCAACAGAGCTGTGACTCTGTGTAAATTTGGCAACTGTACTGAAAAGAAAGCTGGGTTTATTTTTTTCTCCTCTATTGTTCTCCTTCCAGCCTTGTTGATCTTTCTGCCTGTTGTGATCCGATTTATTATGTATCTTATGCAGACATGATACCAGATTTAGCAAAGATCTCAAGAGGCGTTGCCGACTCAGAACCTCCAGATTAGAGGATCAAACTTCAAGCCTCCATCCCATCAGCTGACTGTAGAAATAATCAACTAATCACTTTGTCAATGATGGACTGTTTGATGCGCAGCTCTGAGGTTCAGAAATTCAATGAGGTCAAAACTTCAGAATGCCAGAGATCACTGATGCAGTGATAAAGCTGAAAACTTTAACCTCTGAACCAGTTAAATGTAACATTTAGTGTTGGCTATAACCAAACTTCTGATGTCTTGAATTTAAATGAAATACTCCCAGCCAAGTGGTTCAGAACCAACAGTTTATTGTTCTTCAGACTCCATAACTTCATGTTTATGCATGACAGGAAACAGGAGAAACTGGAGCAGTGAGGCGGCAGACATCTTTTAAACTTTATAGCAACACATTTATCAGTCGTCTGCATAAAACAATTCCTGGAAACCTTCAGACGTTCTCTCAGTGTGAAGCCCTGGAGCTCCTCAGGGGCAACAGTTTACAGAACATGCAGATCGGACATTAAAAAAATAGCCACTATCTACCCTCCCTTGATTTATAAGCATGCCATTATAAAAACTGTTTTCTGACACAAAAAGAGCCTCTAGAGCAAAAACCCTCCCAAACACAAATGCAGATTCATATGGACGAAATTATTTGAAAACAGGTTATTTTCTCAACAAAAAATAACTCTCTAAACTAAAAGGAGTGAGCACTCTTGCTTCTCCCAAAGATCCTGTAAGAAGGAAGCATGGACGAGCCCTGTGAAGACACTCCTCAAATGAATGGTTTCTCTGCTCCAAACACTTTTTGACCCAGGATGAGAAATCCACTTTAAGGAGAGGAACCGAGCAACTCCAGGAGCGCTTCTCGTCATGCCCAGGACAGCGGGGGTGCTCCTCGTAATGGTCAGGACAGCCGGGGACGGTTTCTGTCATGCCCAGGACAGCCAGGGACGGTTCCCGTCACGGTCCGGACAGCCGGGGGGCGGTTCCCGTCACGGTCCGGACAGGCGGGGACGGTTCCCGTCATGCCTTGGACAGCAAGGGGTGGTTCCTGTCATGGTCAGGACAGCCAGGGGTGGTTCCTGTCATGGCCAGGACAGCCAGGGGTGGTTCCTGTCGTGGCCAGGACAGCCAGGGGTGGTTCCTGTCGTGGCCAGGACAGCCAGGGGTGGTTCCTGTCGTGGCCAGGACAGCAAGGGGTGGTTCCTGTCGTGGCCAGGACAGCCAGGGGTGGTTCCTGTCGTGGCCAGGACAGCCAGGGGTGGTTCCTGTCGTGGCCAGGACAGCAAGGGGTGGTTCCTGTCGTGGCCAGGACAGCAAGGGGTGGTTCCTGTCATGGCCAGGACAGCAAGGGGTGGTTCCTGTCATGGCCAGGACAGCAAGGGGTGGTTCCTGAACAGGTTCTGATTATGTGGAGGAAAGTGAGATTTTTAGCTGCTTCTCTTCACTGCTGCTGTTTTCCATCACTGCTGGCTCATGTTATAAAGGATTCTGGTGGTGCAGCTGACCTGAGAACCAGGCTGTGGGAATCAGAGCAACAATGCTGGTCAGAACTGGAGCTTTACTGTTAAAAACTCTGTTTAATGCCCTTGTTTGCTGTTACCACTTGTTGGCAACGTTCAGTTGTATTATAACTTTTATGAATGGGTAAAATGATCTTCAGTTGTGAGCCTAAACACAAGCAACAAGGAAAAGCTGCAGAAGGCAGGAAATTTGGCTTCTTGATGAAGGATTTCTAGACGAGTTTCCAAATATCTGTAAAGGTTTGTGGGATCATTTTGGACCAATTAGAAACAAACTGAAGTGACAGTAACCAAACATCGCCCCCTGCTGGCGCTCTAGAGAATGCTCCAGCTTGTTGTTGCTTCAGTAAACCTTTGCCTCCTCTGCAGGAGGACCTGACTATTTCCTGGACGTGACTGAGAGGTTGTGTGATGCGGAGCAGATGGATGAAGATGGAGCGTCAGGGGAAACATCCCAGATTTATTGGAAACATCATCAATAAAAACAAAGACGATTCAAACATTTAACAGGAAAACAGGAGGTCCCACTCTGCTTAATATCCTCCTCTGAACCCCCCGCCACCTCCTCCTCTGTAACCTCCACCTCCCCCTCCTCCATATCCTCCTCTGTAGCCCCCTCCTCCCCCCCTATAACCTCCTCCTCCTCCCCTGTACCCCCCGCCACCTCCATAACCTCCGCCCCCCCTGTATCCTCCTCCTCCTCCATAACCTCCACCTCCTCTGTACCCTCCACCCCCCCTGTAGCCTCCATATCCTCCCCCGTAGCCCCCTCCTCCTCCTCTGTACCCTCCTCCTCCTCCTTCTCCATCAAAGCGCGCCATCTTTGGAGGCCGAGGCCCGTCTCCCATCCTGCAGACACAAACAGCGGCTCGTTAAAACTCCTAGTTAGACAGGTCAGCTAGTGGGAATTGAACCGACGCCCTGCCCAGTACCTCTGGTTGCCGGCCATCAGGTTGATTCCAGCCGCCGACGGTTTGGACACCTGCCTGATGACGTTCAGCAGCTTCTGGTTGACTTGGTCCATCTGGTTGATGTATTCGGGGTCTTTGGTGACCTCCACCACCAGAGCCTCCAGTCCGGCCCGCAGGGCGGCGATCCCGCCCGCCACCTCATGGGGGACCTTCAGCTTGATCCTGGAGACCACAGACGGCAGGTTAGCAGATGGATCCTTGCTCTCCTCCGGCTGGACATCCTAATGATTCGCCTCCAAAAGTCTTCCTGACCCGCCGGTTCTCAGCGGTTCTGTTGCCCCAACTAACTAAAAAACGGGTCAAAACGTAACTTTTGTTTCTCTCTTAATGCACTGAAGCCGTCGCTCTGAAGATTACCCAGAATCCCATTTTCCGACAGTTGAACCCGTTTTCTAACAACCAGAATTTCTCATTATTGCAGTATTTCATAACCTATTAAAGGTGTTTAGCCTGATTTCTCCCTGCGGTCCGAGGAAAACGAGTCGTTCTCTACAGAGACGCTGCGTTCAGCCGAGAAACTCCTTCGCTAAACAGGCGCGCTGGGAATTTATTAAGAATATTTTCATCAAAGCTGCTGCTCTGAGGATTACCCAGAATGCCCTGCTGCTGTAATACTACCGACTGTAGGTTCAGACCAAACAGCAGGGGGTGCTGTCGCCCCATTTAGCAGGAATCTGGACCCGCAGCCGGTTCTGATCTGAAGCCAGAATCATGAAAACCAGAACTGAACTTCGACGTATGATGAATTTAGAGAGCGGTGAGCGGGCTGTTCTGCAGAACCGGGCCTCAGACCCCCCCACCCACCCCGTCGGAGCCTCACCAGTCGTCCAGCTCCACGATTTCCCCGTCGGAGCTGATCTTCTTGCAGGCGAAGAGCAGCAGCTGCAGAGGACTCACCAGGGTCATCGCTTTAGCCGAGATGGCCCGGGTGCGGATCTGAAACAGAACCAGGTTAGCGGGTCTGCGGGCAGGAAGCTGGACGGCGCCGAGCGCTGCGCTCCCCCCACCTTCTCGCCGAAGACGAAGAACGGCGAGGGGTACTTGATGTCGTGGCTGCTGAAGGGGCAGTTGACGGAGGACTTGTGGATGAGGGCGTTGCGGCCCTCGGTGGTCAGGATCTTCCTCTTCTCCTTGTGGTAGCACACGTTGGGGTAGGAGCCGTAGGTCAGCAGCGACACCACCAGGTCCAGGTTGTTGTCCGGCCCCACCGTGTTGAACGTCTGGTTCATCAGGCACTCTGAGGGACGGAACGCCACGGATCAGCGCCCCGCGGCCGGCCCCCGCAGGGACAGGCCGCGGGGCGCTGCGGTACCTTCAGGGAACCCCGAGTTGACCAGGATGTCCTTCAGCTGGACCTTGGCCTCCCAGGTCATCCTCAGCGTGGACATGTTGAGGCGTTTGTGTTCGCAGAACCGAGTCTCCGCCTCCTCGCCGTTCACCCTGAGCAGGACGACAGTTTGGACCCGCCTCTAGTCACAGCTTCGGTAAAAAACAAGAACTCAGACGGCGGTTCTGGTGGGCCCGCCTCGCTCACCTGACGTCGTCCCAAGTCTGGAAGACCGACAGCAGCGCCACGTGGTCCGAGAAGCGGGTTCCGGAGAAGTTCCTGTGGACGAAGCCCAGGCGCTTCCCGTCGTTGATGAAGGGTTCTGGGAAACAGGACGCGGCCGAGATGGTGCACATGGCGTCGCCGACACTGAAAAGACACAGAAACAACCGGGTCAGCGGAACCGCCGCAGAACCAGCAGAATACGCAGCAGCAGGAGGAGGAACTGACTGGAAGATGCAGCCCATGATCATCATCTTCCCCAGCCGGGGCTCGATGGGCAGCCGGGCCAGAATCCGACCCAGAGGAGTCAGCTCGTCGTTGGAGTCCAGGGCGTCCAGGTCTGAGAAAGAGCAGAACCATCTGATACCAGAACCGGACGTTCTCCCACAGAACCTGAAAAATGTTCTGTTTGGTCCACTTCGTGTGGTTCTAAACAGGTTAATGACGACTTCCTGTTCAGCCTAGGGCTGGACGATATAGATAAAAAACACATGAATAAAATAAAAATCATATTGATAATTATCAACAAATTCAAAACATATATATTAAGTGCAGCTCTGGTTACAACGCATGCTCTCTGAACTTTTTGAAGGGGGCGGAGCTTGGTTCCTGGGTCTGATTGTGATTGGCTGGGAGGATGTAATGATGTAATATTAACCTACATGGCTAGAATGTAAAAGGAAAGAAAACTGTTGTTCTGTTGAACTTTTTACTGATCTTTATTTTTATCATCAATATATTTATTGGTATTGAATTATCGTCCCGCCATATCAGCCAAACATCTTTAGAACTTTAAAAGGGTTCCTGCAGCATAAGGCAAGTTAAATTCAAGACTTTTTAATGCCACTTGAAATAAAAAGTTAAGACCAACTTCACCCAAATGTTTATTTTAACATAAACCATTACTTTCTGGCCCAGTAGACATGTTTAAAATTATGAAAAACATTCCATATAGGAAGAGAGCTAAAAAACACACAAATTACAGATATATTTTTAACAACTACTGAACTGAATTCACAAACTTTGTTTTGTTCCCTACTAAAATAAACTATAAAAACCACAACGTAACCAGTGCCAACTCTTTTTCGCAGCTATGGTCCGGCCACAACGGTTTTTATTGGTTCCGCTATCGGGACGGAACCAAAAATGGTTACACTGAGCCGTTCGGTAAATTAAAAAAATTATTTTACTGTTTGGTAAGGATTACAAAAATAAAATCCTATTTATGACCTGGTAACAATTTTAAGACCTAAGAAAGACTGATTTAAGACATTTTAATGCAAATTAAGGCCTTAGTTTAATATTACAGAATTCAATGCCTTTTAAGACTTTTTAAGGATCCGCAGGAACCCTGGTTAACCTCGTCATCAGAAACCAGTAAAAGTAAAAGTCCTGGCCCGGTCCGCTCCACCCTAAACGGGTCAGAACCACTCATCAGCAGCCTTAAACCTGAGCCCACCTCGCAGGGTGTACTCCGCCTCGATGACGGCGTCCAGCGGCGGCGGCTCGATGGCCTTGGACAGGAAGTTTCCGATGGCGCCGAGCCGGAGCAGCTTGATGCTGAGGGCGACCTCGTGCAGAGGCGTCCTGAAGATCTCCGGGGTCATGTGGGTCTCCAGCCTGCCGGAGCCCAGACACACGTTAGGGCTCTGTGGGGTCACGTGGGGGCGTCGGGGTCGGCGGGCCGTACCTGTCGAAGCGGGCGCGGCTGCACAGGTGGAAGCAGAAGCCGGCGCGGACCCGGCCGGCGCGACCCTTCCTCTGCTCCAGGTTGGTCTTGGAGGCCCAGACGGTGGCGTAGTTGGTCATGTTGTTGTGGGAGGTGAAGAGCTTCACCTTCTGCCTGTCAGGGAGAACCCAGGGTTTACGGCGCCGCTCAGACCCGACCCGTCGCCAGAACCCAGAACCGGCCAGAACCCAGGAGACTTACTTGCAGGAGTCGATGACGTAGACGACGTCGTTGATGGTGATGCTGGTCTCGGCGATGTTGGTGGACAGGATGACCTGCAGCGGCAGAACCAGGGTTAGCGTCAGTGCCGGCTGAGCAGCGGTGCTCCCGCGGCACCCCCCCCCCCTCTCCCCCCGGCACTCACCTTGGTGACGTTCTCCGGAACCGGCTCAAAGGCCCTCCTCTGCTCCTCTCGGGGCACCTGGGAGTGCAGCGGCAGGATGCGGTAGCGGCTGCTTCCTGGAACCAGAGCGACACGTTAGCTCACCTCAACAGGGGGTTCTGGGACGGCGGCGGCGGACATCAGGTACCGAAGTGCGGGTTGGTCTCCAGGTGCCTCTGCATGGAGTAGATGAGGTTCCAGCCGGGCAGGAAGACCAGGACGGCGCCGGCCACCTTCAGCGTCTCGATGTACCTGAGCAGAGCCTCCACCAGCTCGAAGGACGTCTCCTTCTCGTTGATCTGCGCCATGGAGCGCTTCGTCTCCGCCGTGTACTCTGGACCGCAGATCAGGTTGCAGTTGGTCTGCAGAGAGCAGAGGGGGAGAGTCGGTAGAACCGGGCGGCAGAACTTTGGTTCTGGAGAGTTCTGAGGTTCTCACGTCGTCGTCTCCTCCCTCCTCGTCCTTGTCCTTCTTCTTGCGGTCCATCGGCGGGGGGACAAAGTTGGTCATCTGGATGCAGTCCTCCAGGAAGTACTCTGGGACAGACAGCGGCAGACGTTTAGCGTCCTGCAGGAGCGAGCCGGGCCCGGCGGAACCGGCCGGGACTCACCTTGGACCGGGAAGGTGCGTCCGAACACCTCGATGATGGGGCAGTCGAAGAAGTACTCCCTGAACATGGTGGTGTCGATGGTGGCCGACATGAGGATGACGCGGACGTCCGGGAAGGTCTGGACCACGTCCCTGAGGACCACCAGCAGGAAGTCCGTCTGCGGGGACAGAGAGGCGGTGAGACGGCGCCGGGCCGACCCGGTTCTGGAGGGCGGCCGGGGGGGGGACTCACGTTGATGTCCCTCTCGTGGATCTCGTCCACGATGACGTGGCTGATTCCTCGGATTCCCGCCTCCAGCTTGCGGAGCAGAACACCTGGAGAGCAGAGAGGCGTTCAGAACCTTCTCATCCGGCCCGCTTCAGCAGATCCGCCGGAACCGACCGGGACTCAACAGGAAGGCGGAGAAAACATGCAGCCTCCGTAGGAAAATAAACTGCTTTGTGGTCCAGGCTGTGTTTAACGTCGATAGCACAGGAAGCGCTGCTGAAACACGGAGAGAACCGAACTGGGAGCAAACGAGCAGAACCTGAACAGAAGATCCTGATCCAAGACGCCACGCTAACACCTGAAGGTATGAGGTTTGGAAAGTGCTGAAGGTAGGCGTTTCATTCGCTTTATGTTTGAATTGTTAATAAGTACATATGTTATGAGTCCACGGCCATGTGTCCCTTCTGTAGGAGCTATTTCTCTATTTTTGTTTTAGAATTCCGATTATTTAGTTCATTTTTATTTGGTTATTTGTTGCATTTTTGTTTGAAAGTAGTTTAGAATACAATTATTTGTTAGTAATTTGTTTAATTAGTTAATTGATTTTGTTTGGGTTGTGGGTGTGTCATAAATACACATGGACTCTAGGTAGCTCAGGATGAAAGTGGGTGGGCTTATGGTTTTTACCAGTCCTTCAGGAAACCAGTCACTCAGCCTGGTTAATCAGGCAGTAACAGGTGAAGCAGCACAAAGGCAGAAACCAGGGCAGGAGAGGCGGCAAGTAGTTTTTCAGTTTGTACCATGTTTATGTTTTCCTGAGGAATCCTGGAATAAACTCACAGAACTGCATTTTTGACGTATTTTGAGAATTTTGTTGTACTGCGTAAAAACCAGAAACCCACGATTCATCAAGTGACATTTATTTTTGTTTGTTCACTTTTAGGTTTTTTCATAGACAAGCAGTCACTACACCTTCTACATGACTATAATAGCTACTTGTAGTGGAGACATGTGTTGTGAAAGATGCGCTGAATGTATAATGTTTCTCTTCATAATTTATCAACTGATAACATACTAAGTTTTATCTCATTTTTAGTTAAATAAAAATAAAAAATACAATTTTCCCCATTGAATAACAAAATATATCAGTTACATCTACGACATGCATTAAATGCTGAATTTAGTGTTCTATGTCTGTGTGTTGAAATCCTGACAGTAGTTCAGAACCAGTGGCCTTCTAGTGGAGGAGATTAAAATTAAATTCAAAAATAGTGTTTTCGGTATAATTATAATTATCAGCCCAAATGATTGTAAAGTATTTTGGTCCATTCCACTTCGATAAAAGCAATGAAATGGTGATTTTCTTAGTTGCAGCCACCTGCTGGTCAGAAGTCAAACTACCAACGTCTTTAATTGTCTGTAATTAATGTGAAAGTGAAAACACAGGAACGTTGTTTTGAGATCACTGGAGCAGCTGATGGGTATTGAACCTGCAGGCAGCCCCGGGTCATCGGCGCTGACCAGCAGGGCCCGGTGTGGATGCTCAGGATTCAGAGCTGGTTCTTTTCTGACCGGTCCGATCTCCAGCTGGATCTCTGGTACTGAAACGGTTTCTGTTAGCTGGATGACTGCAGTTCTGCAGCCTGTTGGTACCAGCCTGACTTTGACACCAGCAGCAGATTAAGGCAGTAATGGAGGCTGGAGGACAGAACCGTCTCCCTGAACGTTGAAACAAACGCTTTCAGGAACAATCTGGGCCCAAACAGAACCAGGCCAGAGAGCAGAGAAGGCCTTTCAGGCTGCTTTATTAAAAATATGACAGTAAGTATTAACCCCCAGCTGCTGACTCACATTTCAGTTCACAGTGGACAGAAGATCTTCTGGGCTCAGCTGATGAAAACTTCTGCACCCAGAACCATCTCCTCCATTTTAGTCCAGGTCAGTGACGGTTCTGCTCAAAGCTTCAAGGTAATAATCAAGCTCCATCATATATCAGAGCTCTGATTACCCCGTATGTTCCTAACAGAGCACTTCGCTCTCAGACTGCAGGTCTGCTGGTGGTTCCTAGAGTCTCTAAAAGTAGAATGGGAGGCAGATCCTTTAGCTATCAGGTTCCTCTCCTGTGGAACCAACTCCCAGTTTTGGTCCGTGAAGCAGACACCCCGTCTACTTTTAAGACTAATCTTAAAACTTTCCTTTTTGACAAATCTTATAGTCAGAGTGGCTCATGTTACCCTGAGCTACCTCTATAGTTATGCTGCTATAGGCTTAGGCTACTGGAGGACATCAGGGCCTATTTATCTCTCTATGCTGAGTTCTCCTACTGCTCTCCAATCTGCATTGTTTGTTGTCATTTCATCTTTTAACTTTTTGTTCTCTGTCATTTTTCTCTTCATAGAAGGTACACCTGGTCTGGTGTTCTGTTAGCTGTGACATCATCCAGGGGAGACAGATCATCCTCTATTACCATCTAACATAGAAAGTACTCCTGGGTCAATGTGAGCTTCTGAGCTTTCTGTGTCTCTGCTCTGTCTTCTCTAAGCCCCAGTGGGTCGAGGCAGATGAGCGTTCACACTGAGCCTGGTTCTGGTTCTGCTGGAGGTTCTCCTCCCTGTTAAAGGGTAGTTTTCCTCTCCACTGTCGCTTCATGCATGCTCAGTATGAGGGATTGCTGCAAAGCCATCAACAATGCAGACGACTGTCCACTGTGGCTCTACGCTCTTTCAGGAGGAGTGAATGCTGCTTGGAGAGACTTGATGCAACCTGCTGGGTTTCCTTAGAGAGGAAACTTTCTGACCAACCTGGAGGATCTGATGGAGTCTGACTTTGGAAAGAGACTTGATGAATTGACGATGTGATGTTAATTGCTTTATGAATAAAACTGTAAACGTGTATCATGAATTGGTGCTATATAATAAAATTGAACTGAAACTGAATGCACCCTGCAGGAAGGTTTCCCTAAAGGAGATAACTGGGGTAAATGGAGGTAGAAGTAAAGCAGAGCGCCCCCTGCTGGCGCGCCTACGTACCCACGGTGCAGAAGAGGACGCTGGCGTGCGGTCGGGGGAGGACGGACTCGAAACGGACGCTGTAGCCGCAGCTTTTCCCCACATCCTCTCCTCTCTCGTAGGCGACCCGTTCGGCCACGGAGACGGCGCTGATCCGTCGGGGCTGCAGAGAGGAAGCGGGTCAGGGGCGGGTGGCGTCCCGGGGAGAAGCCGAGCAGACAGAGACGGCGGTACCTGCGTGACCACGATGTTGCAGTCGGACGCCTGGCCTCCCTTGATGAAGCGGTCCAGGATGTACTGAGGGACCTGTGTGGTCTTCCCGCAGCCCGTCGCTCCCCTGATGATCACCACCGGGTTCTTCTCGATGGTCGCCATGATCTCCTCCTCAAACTGCTTGACGGGAAGCTGGTCCCGCTCCGCCAGGATCTGAAAGGCAGCGTGCAACCGTTAGGCGTCTCCTCCGCGGTCCGAGCGGCGCCGCGGGAGGTGCGAAGCGAGGCGAGACCTTCTGCAGGTTCTCGTCGTACTCCAGCTGGTGCGTCAGCTCGCCCTGGAGGTCCTGGCTGATCTGCTCCGGCGTGCACTGCACAGGGACAAACGACAGCGTCAGAGGCTCCGCCCCCCTCGGCCGGACCGCTGCCGTGTTCTGCCGGGGCCCGGCGCCGTCTTACGTAAGCCAGCGGGCCCTCGTCGATGTTGCTGCTGGTCCAGGGGTTCCAGTTGATCTGCGGGGGCGACCAGGGCACCACGCCGCTGCTGCTCTGCCGCTGGGACGGCTCGAAGGCGGCCATCTTGCCCTGGATCAGCGACACCGGAGCGCTGGCGTCCGCCGGCTGCAGGCAAGCAAACGGGTCAGTACCGCTGTCTGATCGGGTCGGACCGCACCTTTAAGGTTCTGGTCAACAATCGGGCAGAGAGCTGCTAAAACCTCCTGCAGCATAAGGCAAGTTAAATTAAAGAGCTTTTAAGGCTTTTTAATGCCACTTGAAATAAAAAGTTAAGACCAACTTCTTAATAAACACAAGATAAAAAAAAAACTGCTTGCGATAACTTTACCCAATAGTTTATTTTAACATAAACCATTACTTTCTGAGCCAGTATAATGTTTCAAAATTTTAAAAACTTTTCAAAAAAAGCTAATAAATGACAGGTATATTTTTTAACAACTATTGAACTGAATTACAAATTTGGCTAGTAAAATAAACCATAAATCAGTTTTAAAACCACAACATAATCAGTGCTAACTCCTTGTGTTAGCATGGCGTGGTGCTGCAGGCTTTCTTCAGTTCCTCCTCCACCTGCTGAAACTTTGCCATTTGGTCTTTAAATCGCGTTCTTAGCGTGTTTGATTTGGTGAAAGTCGTGGCATCACCGTTCCAGACGTTCTCTCGTCACTTTGTCACCGTGTTCAAAGTCCACAATACCTCTGCTTTGGTACCGCCACACATTGTCCAGAGATTTGTTTCTATCTCACAGCCGTCTCTGACATCACTGTCGATGTCGCAGGCGGCTGTGGAACAGAATGAGATACCTGCTATTTCTGGGTACCTTGATTTGGACGCTTTGTGTTTCACCCTCTGCACGTGTGACTCCGCTGCCTTGATTCCCATCGTGCCGAGCTTGACTGACTTCCTGTACAAAGTACGCCGTGCCTCACATACACTCCCTGGTCCTGGTTTAGCCACGCAGGAAACTCTTGGCTGGAGAGCCAGTTTTAGTTGACTTTACACTTCCCCATGTTGTCCAGATAAAAAGTGGCGCATCTCCCCCAAAGTCTCGGCTGCAACGTCGTTTTTATTGGTTTCGCTAGTGGGGCGGAACCAATAAAGGGGACAGCGAGCCGTTCGGTGAATGAACAAAAATAAATAAATAGTTTCAGTTATTTTAATGTTTGATATGGATTAACAAAATAAAATACTATTTATGACATAGTAAAAAAATGTAAGGCCTATGAATGAATGATTTAAGACATTTTAATACCAACTAAGGCCTTAGTTTTATACTGAAGAAGTCAGTGCCCTTTAACACTTTTTTTTTCTTTTTTTCGGGATTTTTTGCGGCTCTAGTGGTTCGCTGTTTCCGAAAGTAGGCTGACAGGAAGGGGGTAGAGGAGGGGGAGAGACATTCGGCAAAGGACCGCGGGTCGGATTCGATCCCGGGTCGACCGCGTCGAGGACTAAGGCCTCTGTATATGGGCCGCGCTACCAGCTGCCCCACATGTGCGCCCCCTTTAAGACTTTTTAAGAATCTGCAGGAACCGATCGGACCCTGCAGATTCTGACAGAACACCACAAGTCACTTCAGAACCAACAAAGGCGGCGCCGTTTTCAGGCTCAGAACCGGTTTAAGTTCTGTAGCTTCAGCCCGTCTGCTGGACTTGCTCATAATGACCCCTCTGCCTCTGCAGAACCGGACCCGGGCCGACCCGGACGGTGCGGTCGGACCGCCAGCGGACTCACCGGCGGGGGGATGTGGACTCCGAGCTCCTGGACCACGGCCGCCAGGTTCTGCTGCAGGTCGGGAGCCACGCTGACCTCGTACACCTCCAGCTGGGGACAAAGCAGAGAATCAGGTTCTGGTTCTGCCGGGCCACCAGAACCGGTGCGTGACGGGCGCGCCTACAGTCTCGCCCTCCTTCTTCTTGGTGACGCCGGAGTACGGCTCGATGACGCCCAGGTGGTACAGCTGGCGGACCACGGACAGCGCGCAGGACTGGGCCGCCAGCTTCTTGTTGGAGCCGTGCTCCCGGGCCGTGATCTCTGAGGAGGAGCAGAGGAGCAGAGGAGCGTCAGCGGGGAGGTCTGAGGGAGCAGCAGGAGGCGCAACGCTGCCGGGGAGCCTTACTTCTGCCCAGCTGACGCACGAACAGCTGCATCTCCGCGATGAAGCTCCTGCCGACACAAAGGAGGCGCCGTCACTTCCTGCGCCGCCCTCCAGAATAAAAGCACACAGCCTACACTCACCTGCGCTGCTCTCAGGAGGAGGCCTGCATGTGTTTCTGCCAGACTTTCCGGGTCGCTGAGCGGCGGGTTCTCCCGCTGAGCAGAACCCTGCGGTGGACACCAGACATCACAACCGGCCTCAGCTAGCCCCGCCCCCTCAGCGCACCATGGGGCCGCTTTAGAGCGCCTAAACGCCGCCCCATGTCTTCCTGCGGCCCGGTTGTGAGTTCTGGTGCCACCCTGGAAACTACAGGTCAGCTCCTGCCGGGTCACCAGCCAGATATCTGGTACCGAGCCCAGAACCCAGGGAGGTTCTGCAGCCTGGACCCTCTGAGCGCCTCGTCTTCAGAGCTTTCGTTTTTGGACCAGAACGGCAGAAAGGTTCTGCTTTGATGAGCGGTTGGGTTCTGCTTGGCCAAAGAACCCGTCTGGGCCGACTAACCGGACCCAGTGTGTCCAGGCTCGGTACCAGACGTTCAGCTGGTGCTCTGCTGATTTTGGGTTCTGGTCGGAGGTTCTGTGAGACCTCTCTGGTGTAGTCGACACACCCTGGAGGTCTCTGGGTTTGCAGCAGTCCAGCAGAAACACATCCAGAACTTCCTGCCAGCGGATCGGGTTCAGCGGAGCAACAAACCCGAGCTGGGGAACCGGCGCCCAGCTGGGCTAGTTGCTCCAAATAAGACCAGAACCGTTAACGGACTCCGGTTCTGGGTTCTATCAGGTTGTTTACAGCTTACATTAAATAATAAAGTGTGAGCCAGCAGAACCAGCGCAGCGCTCCATCTACGCTAACGAAGGAAGAAGTTCTGGTCCAGAGTCTTCTTAAAGCCCAGTACCACTGAGCCCGGTTCTACTGAGTTAATTATGATTGAACTTGATTTTGTAAAGTGCCTTGAGATGACATGTTTCATGATTTGGCGCTATATAAATAAAATTGAATTGAATTGAGTTCTCTTCCGTTTAAAGTCAGTTTTTCCTTCCCGCTGTCGCCACATGCGAGTCGCTGCCATCAGCCTGGTCTGCTAACCCAGAACCAGCCCGGTCAGGACTGTAACTGGGATCAAACCAGGGTTGTCAAAAGTATTGATACCCAGGCGCTGTATCCGGATACAGAAATAATAAATATAATAAAAATATTTAGCGTACGAGGCTAACGAGGAATGAACACGCCTGGGAGCAAATGGCGCTTTAAACGGCGACGAAGCTCAACACATCCGGCCGAACTCCTCGAGGACGACAGCCTTCACCGGTTAATAACGTAATCTACGTTTATAATTTAATAATTTCACCGGTTAATAACGTAATCTACGTTTATAATTGAATAATTTCACCAGTTAATAACGTAATCTACGTTTATAATTGAATAATTTCACCGGCTAATAACGTAATCTACGTTTATAATTGAATAATTTCACCAGTTAATAACGTAATCTACATTCATAATTGAATAATTTCACCAGTTAATAACGTAATCTACGTTTATAATTGAATAATTTCACCGGCTAATAACGTAATCTACGTTTATAATTGAATAATTTCACCAGTTAATAACGTAATCTACGTTTATAATTGAATAATTTCACCAGTTAATAACGTAATCTACGTTTATAATTGAATAATTTCACCGGTTAATAACGTAATCTACGTTTATAATTGAATAATTTCACCGGTTAATAACGTAATCTACGTTTATAATTGAATAATTTCACCGGTTAATAACGTAATCTACGTTTATAATTGAATAAAGTCACCGGTTAATAACGTAATCTACGTTTATAATTGAATAATTTCACCAGTTAATAACGTAATCTACGTTCATAATTGAATAATTTCACCAGTTAATAACGTAATCTACGTTCATAATTGAATAATTTCACCAGTTAATAACGTAATCTACGTTTATAATTGAATAATTTCACCAGTTAATAACGTAATCTACGTTTATAATTGAATAATTTCACCAGTTAATAACGTAATCTACGTTTATAATTGAATAATTTCACCAGTTAATAACGTAATCTACGTTTATAATTGAATAATTTCACCAGTTAATAACGTAATCTACGTTTATAATTGAATAATTTCACCGGTTAATAACGTAATCTACGTTTATAATTGAATAATTTCACCGGTTAATAACGTAATCTACGTTTATAATTGAATAATTTCACCGGTTAATAACGTAATCTACGTTTATAATTGAATAAAGTCACCGGTTAATAACGTAATCTACGTTTATAATTGAATAATTTCACCAGTTAATAACGTAATCTACGTTCATAATTGAATAATTTCACCAGTTAATAACGTAATCTACGTTCATAATTGAATAATTTCACCAGTTAATAACGTAATCTACGTTTATAATTGAATAATTTCACCAGTTAATAACGTAATCTACGTTTATAATTGAATAATTTCACCAGTTAATAACGTAATCTACGTTTATAATTTAATAATTAAACGTGTTGTTGATGTCAGCGCCGCCGGTGCACATTTATTTAAGGTTTTTTATCCTGTGGTATCAAAAATTGTATCGACAACCCGGTTCTGACCCGATCCTGCTGTAACCGTTTCACTGCATCCTGTTGATCGTAAAAAAAAGCTTCGGGCTCATTTGAGATCAGAACCGAGGACGGGTTCTCCCGTCGGTATCGGACCAGAGAGCGACTGATTGAGAAAGGTCAAAGTGCTTCATCTGACGGCTTCCTGCCCAACAGAACAATGAGGAGATCGGCGAGCTGATGGAACCGGGTCAGAACCAAACACTCACAGAAACAGACGGATCCCTTTTCACAAGGCAGCAAAAACAGCCGCGTACTTCAGCGGATCAACAGAACCCGACCCGTTTTACAACTGTCCAGAGTCCAAACAGAACCTCTGGCAGTACCGTTATAGAAAAGTCCAAATCCAGACCGAGGTTCAGAACACTTCTTCCTGATCATTTAGCTCCAACTGTCCAAATGTTTCCTACTCAGGGAACCGGACCGGGTCAGAGCCGGTTCTGTGTCTGACGCCTCGGTCTGGATTTGTTCTGAAATGCGACCCGAACAGTTCTCTGGTCCCGACCTGTTGTGGTCCGGTCCGACTTGGCTGTATTTATACTCAGCACTGGTCTTCTCCTTCTGGAAGAACTGGTTCAGGCGGGCCTTGGCGTTCTCCAGGGTCCAGTTCCCGTGGAGGTTGGCGTTCAGATCCACCTCCTCCGACTCCAGGGTCTGAGGACAGCGACAAACCCGTCAGAACAAAGCGGACCAGCTTTCAGAACCCCAGCCTGACCCGGTTCGGTACCGCCTGGGCCTCCTGCTCGTCTTTGCGGTCGTAGTACTCCTTCAGGTTGGCTCCCCGGTCCCACTGAGCTCCTCCTCCTGAGTAGCCCAGGCCCGTTACTCCTGGAACCGGACCAGTGGCGCCCGGTTCCCCTGAAACATAAATGTTAGTCAGAACCCGAGGCGTTAAATTCGGACCTGAACGAGCCCGGCAGGTCAGAACCTACCTTGCTCCTCTTTAACGACCAGATGGGGAGGCAGAGGTCCGCTGGGAGGAAGGCTCCCGAACCCTCCTCCTCCTCCTCCTCCTCCTCCTCCTCCTCCTCCTTCGTCGGGCTGATCGCCAACCGGACCCACCTGCGGATCAGAACCACCATCGGATCAAACCAGGACCGATCCACGACCCTGACTGAGGGTCGGCTCTGATCCGGTTTCTTTCAGAGCTTTTCTGGATGCTTGGAGCCCAGAGAACCGGTTCTAGTGGGTCCAGTTCAGAATCAGTGGTTCCTGATCGGTTCTGTTCCAAAGTTCTGCTGCTGAATCCAGCTTCTCGGCTCCAGCGGTACTCTGGGACACTTTATAACCATTTCAGATCGAATAAAAACTGAACAGAACCGAGGCGGCTCCTGAACCTGCAGGCCTGGGTCACAGGTCTGGGTTTCTGGTTCTAAAAGGTCCGTTAACTCAGGTTCTGCTGCGCTTCCCATAGGTAGATTCTGCTGGGCGGAAGTTCTGCCACCCAACTGTTTTATACGTGATCAGAGCGGATGAGCTGCTCCAGGCAGGCGAGGACGGCGCCTCTAGGTGCCGACTAGCTTAAACATGCTAACTAGCGCGGGACGATAATTCAAAAACGATTAATGCCGATCGACAGACGTTTATCGATGATGGCAAAAAGGTCAATAAAAGTTCAAGAGAATAACAGTTTTCTTTCCTTTAGCATTCTAACCATGTAGGTTAATATTACAGTCATTACATCCTCCCAACCAATCACAACGCAGACCCAGGAACCAAGCTCCGCCCCCTTCTTTTTTAAAAACTTGTAGTTTTGGTAAAAAGTTGGTTGAATAAAGGGTTGAGTCTGAATTCAGCGTTTGTGTCTGCATCTAAAAATAGAAATAAATATCGATCAATATGATTTCTGTTATCGATAAGCTTTTCTTCTATGTCGTCCGGCACTAATGCTAACTACCCCCCCCCCCCCCCCCACCCGCTTCAGCCACTGGCAGACAGTCTGGGAAACATACTGATTAGTTTCAACAAATGCAGGCGACTGGAGCTGCTGACTATGAAGGAAACGTGAATTTCTCCACTGTGAGCTCAATAAAGTATCATTTCTTATCTCTTAACATCTGCAGACGGTCCCCGAGGCTCACGGTGTGCGCTCAGTACGTCCGACCCGATCAGAACCAGCTGCAGAAACAAGTTAAAGGGGGCGTGAGGGGGTGGCTAACTTTTTCAGCAAACCTTTTATTTGCTTCAGGCCGAGCAGCGGCTCTCAATAAAATAAACAAATGTAACAAACTAAAAACGTGTTGCCAGGTTAACTTCTTTTGGACACGTTGGGCTGGAAATAAAGCTTTGGGCGGGTTGTTAATATTTAGGCTGCTTTTCACAACATTTGCTGTTTTTTTTTTATTTATTCTTTATAAAGAATTAGTAGGAAAATTATATCAGAAACTTTGTCATTATGTGTCCGAAAAGTAAAAACTGCTACATTTTAGTAAAATAACGTCTCCATGTGCTAATTTTATTAGTTAACCAAAAATGTGAGGAATCTGTTGATACAGTTAATGATTAATAGTCTCTGGTTAATCAAGTGTCACTATGTCAGTTATAAACGCATCAAATGGGTCGAGATCTACTGATCAACTTTAAATGTCTCATGGACAGCAGCTCAGGAGCACCAGCATCAGAACAAAGCAGAACTCCCTTCTGCCTTCCAGCAGCCCAACTTTCTCTCATTTGGCTGATTGTTCTGGTTCTGGTGCTCCTGGCTGCCGTAGCTAACCCTCCCACCATGAACGCCGACTCCAGGTTGATTAATGGCGCTGCTTCCTGCTCGCTCTCGTTTGCTCCGTCGGCTCTACTTGTATTTAGAAACAAGTCCAACTTTCCAAAAGAGAAAACCCAGAAACAGCTTCCAGGCCAGGCGGTAAAACACCAGTCGGTGTCAATTAGCATCACCTGATATCTGAGCTTTCCAGCAGGAGGAACGTCTGATTTTAAAGACTGGCGCCGTGCTACTCTGCCCTGCTCACCTCCACAAGCACCCTACTTTTTGGACTATAAGTCGCATCAGTCAAAAAATGCGTCACAAAGAGGAAAAATAACATCTATTAATCGCATCAGTGAAGTTGTAACCCGCCCAGACGACAGAGCTGTAAGCTAGCGCTAGCCGGCATTAGCTTCATGGAGAGCTCAGTAAGCGGTTCTGTCTGGTTCTGGTTCCTCAGAGCTGCACCAAAGCTCTGCTCAATGAATCCAGACTGAAACAGAGAAACATGCAAACGTGTTCAGTCTTCGTTGCCTATAAGTTAATGTTTCAACACATTTTTAAGTTAAGGTGACCAGATTTCTCTGACTTTGTTGAGAGTAGGGGTGGGCGATATTTAGAAAATCTAATATCACCATATGTTCAAATAACCTTGAAAAACAAATTATTTTAGCCACATAGTGCCTGAAGTTTCATTGGTATATCTCAAATTAACGTGTCAATTTTTTTTGTTGTATTTATTGCAAAATAAAAATGAATTTAAAATGTTTTATTTTAGCCATTTTTTTAACCACAGCTGCACATAGAAGCTTTTCACACATTACAATATTGTCACATTATGTCTCTTTCATGGTCAACACTGGACCTTAAAAAACAGAACATCCCAGCGGCCAAAAGCAACACCAAGGAAAAATCTGGCTAAAATAAACCTGAATTAAAAGCTGCTCTTTTGTGCTTAAGACATAAAAATTTGTATGATTAAAAAAGTGACAATCCCAAAAACAAAAGTTTGTATTGTGACTGTAAAATTAACTGACCAGTTGCAGCTACATATTCAGAGCATCTTAAAAATATTTCCATTTAGGCGCTGGGAAATTTTAAACAAGAAACCTTTTTTGCTGTCATATGGGATTGAGCAAAAGAAGACGCCAGTTTCAACAGTTTTACGGCTGGTTTAATTAATTTTTCTTCGGGGTGTGTGTGTTGGGGGGGGGGGGGGGGTGGGGGGGGTGGGGGGGGGGGACAAATTTGCGCTACTGCTGCTTTTTGTGGCAATTGTGTTACGGCATGTTTTGCAAATTACCGCATTTTTTTCGACCTTCTTGTGAAATCCAAACCACGGCCAGATTATTGACCCAGTGCTGTTTCTCTTCAGACTCCCGCTGTCGCCATGGTTCTCGTTGTCTAGTTAACGTAAGTAAGCGCACAGGTTCCTTGTTGTGTGTGTGCGCCAGAACGCCTACTAGTTTGGAGGAGGAGCGAGTGATGCGTTCACAGCACGTGGGAAAAACTAAACTCAAAGTGAATTAAATACAGCAGCTTAATCTTGCCATGAAAATTTACACTCGATGGTCACAATAAAGTAATTTCAACCATCACGCGGAGGAAAACTTGAGATACATCGAGTACATTTGATATATCGCCCACCCCTAGTTGGGAGTCTCTGTCTTGGGTTGTTTGTTTTGCATGATTGCAAAGCCGTGAGGGCGTGGAAGGCACGTTCTGCTCAGCTCTTCCACACGGGTACAGGACCTGGTAAATACCTCCCACTGCGCTAAACGCTTTTACTCCATCATGATACAGTGAATATTTATACTATAGACGGTAATGTTTACTCCTTGGTTCATGCTGGTTAAGATGAATTACCATTTAAATTTGATATACAAGTCGCACCTGAATACAAGTAGCAGGATCGGCCAAACTATGAAAAAGACGGTAAATTCTCAACCTGTGGGGAACAGATTGAACAGAACTAGAAGGCAACAGGATGCTGACCCCGACAGCCGGGACCTCCGCCGCACTTATCTCCCCCACTCGGACCAGATAGTTGACAAAGTCACGGGCAGCGTTGGTCTGAGCGTCCTTCTTGTTGGTGGAGTTTCCCATCCCGGTGTAGTTGAAGCTGCCGACCCGGACCTGCAGGAGGAGAGGGGCGGGTCAGAAGGAGCAGAGGCGGGTCAGAGAGAGCAGAGGCGGGTCAGAAGGAGCAGAGGCGGGTCAGAGGGAGCAGAGGCGGGTCAGACGGAGCAGAGGCGGGTCAGACGGGTCAGAGGGAGCAGAGACGGGTCAGAAGGAGCAGAGGCGGGTCAGACGGAGCAGAGGTGGGTCAGAAGGAGCAGAGGCGGGTCAGACGGAGCAGAGGCGGGTCAGACGGAGCAGAGGTGGGTCAGAAGGAGCAGAGGCGGGTCAGACGGAGCAGAGGCGGGTCAGAGGGAGCAGAGGCGGGTCAGAGGGAGCAGAGGCGGGTCAGAGGGAGCAGAGACGGGTCAGAAGGAGCAGAGGGAGCAGAGGCGGGTCAGAGGGAGCAGAGGCGAGTCAGAGGGAGCAGAGGCAGGTCAGAGGGAGCAGAGGCGGGTCAGAGGGAGCAGAGGCGGGTCAGAGGGAGCAGAGGCGGGTCAGAAGGAGCAGAGGCGGGTCAGACGGAGCAGAGGCGGGTCAGAGGGAGCAGAGGCGGGTCAGAGGGAGCAGAGGCGGGTCAGAGGGAGCAGAGACGGGTCAGAAGGAGCAGAGGGAGCAGAGGCGGGTCAGAGGGAGCAGAGGCGAGTCAGAGGGAGCAGAGACGGGTCAGAGGGAGCAGAGGCGAGTCAGAGGGAGCAGAGACGGGTCAGAAGGAGCAGAGGGAGCAGAGGCGGGTCAGAGGGAGCAGAGGCGGGTCAGAGGGAGCAGAGGCGGGTCAGAGGGAGCAGAGGCGGGTCAGAGGGAGCAGAGGCGGGTCAGAGGGAGCAGAGGCGGGTCAGAAGGAGCAGAGGCGGGTCAGAAGGAGCAGAGGGAGCAGAGGCGGGTCAGAGGGAGCAGAGGCGGGTCAGAGGGAGCAGAGGTGGGTCAGAGGGAGCAGAGGTGGGTCAGAGGGAGCAGAGACGGGTCAGAGGGAGCAGAGATAGGTCAGAGGGAGCAGAGACGGGTCAGACGGAGCAGAGGGAGCAGAGGCGGGTCAGACGGAGCAGAGGGAGCAGAGGCGGGTCAGAGGGAGCAGAGACGGGTCAGAAGGAGCAGAGGCGGGTCAGAAGGAGCAGAGGCGGGTCAGAAGGAGCAGAGGCGGGTCAGAGGGAGCAGAGGCGGGTCAGACGGGTCAGAGGGAGCAGAGACGGGTCAGAAGGAGCAGAGGCGGGTCAGACGGAGCAGAGGCGGGTCAGAGGGAGCAGAGGCGGGTCAGAGGGAGCAGAGGCGGGTCAGAGGGAGCAGAGACGGGTCAGAAGGAGCAGAGGGAGCAGAGGCGGGTCAGAGGGAGCAGAGGCGAGTCAGAGGGAGCAGAGGCAGGTCAGAGGGAGCAGAGGCGGGTCAGAGGGAGCAGAGGCGGGTCAGAGGGAGCAGAGGCGGGTCAGAAGGAGCAGAGGCGGGTCAGACGGAGCAGAGGCGGGTCAGAGGGAGCAGAGGCGGGTCAGAGGGAGCAGAGGCGGGTCAGAGGGAGCAGAGACGGGTCAGAAGGAGCAGAGGGAGCAGAGGCGGGTCAGAGGGAGCAGAGGCGAGTCAGAGGGAGCAGAGACGGGTCAGAGGGAGCAGAGGCGAGTCAGAGGGAGCAGAGACGGGTCAGAAGGAGCAGAGGGAGCAGAGGCGGGTCAGAGGGAGCAGAGGCGGGTCAGAGGGAGCAGAGGCGGGTCAGAGGGAGCAGAGGCGGGTCAGAGGGAGCAGAGGCGGGTCAGAAGGAGCAGAGGCGGGTCAGAAGGAGCAGAGGGAGCAGAGGCGGGTCAGAGGGAGCAGAGGCGGGTCAGAGGGAGCAGAGACGAGTCAGAGGGAGCAGAGACGGGTCAGAGGGAGCAGAGGTGGGTCAGAGGGAGCAGAGGTGGGTCAGAGGGAGCAGAGACGGGTCAGAGGGAGCAGAGATAGGTCAGAGGGAGCAGAGACGGGTCAGACGGAGCAGAGGGAGCAGAGGCGGGTCAGACGGAGCAGAGGGAGCAGAGGCGGGTCAGAGGGAGCAGAGACGGGTCAGAAGGAGCAGAGGCGGGTCAGAAGGAGCAGAGGCGGGTCAGAAGGAGCAGAGGCGGGTCAGAGGGAGCAGAGACGGGTCAGAGGGAGCAGAGGCGGGTCAGAGGGAGCAGAGGCGGGTCAGAGGGAGCAGAGGCGGGTCAGAGGGAGCAGAGGCGGGTCAGAGGGAGCAGAGGCGGGTCAAAGTGCTGCTACTGACCGAGGACTCACCTCACACGTGAACTTCTGCCTGTTCTTGTTTCCCGCAGCTCGGATGTCGTAGTTGGGAGTCAGCTTCTTCTTCCCACACCAGGCGTACAGGAAGTTCTTGATGTCCGCCATGGTGGCCCGCCAGGAAGGGATGTGTCCTCCTCCTCAAACCCAACCTTAAAGGGAGATAAACCCTTTCAAACGAATTGGCAGTAATTACTTTTATCTGTTTTTTACTGATGTTAGGGGTTCATCCTCATCGTTCAGGTCCAAACTGACATTGGGACAGGTTGTGGTCCATTTTAGCCTCATTTTTAGAGTCTACAATGCAATAGATCATTTGGTGCAGATGTTTCCACTAGGGATGTCAAAATCTAAATTTTGCTCTAATCGTTGCTAAAATACTTAACTTATGTAAAGATCCTAAACGGCGTCTAAACTGACCCGTTTGCTCCAATTGTGGCTTTTCTTCGGACCACAGTGCTGCAACAACTGAGACAGCTTCCTGCAGCCGCTCAGCTCAACAACAAGCTGCTGCTGGAGGTTTAAACTCTGCTAGCGACTCGAGTTCAGACGGAAAAACACGAGAGAATCTTTATGCAAACAAAAAGTTGTTTCAGGAACGGTTCCTGTGAGGCAGGCGGACAGGAGGAAATAAAATAATGGACGATAAAAGCTACATGCTACAAGCTACATGCTAGAAGCTACGTGCTAGAAGCCACATGCTCAGGGCTCTCAACTCTCACGCATTGACTGCGTGACACACGCATTTCACTGACTTCACACGCCACACATGGCATTTCTCAGGCATAAAAATAACAAAACCCATCTGGGCTGCGGATGATCCGTTCACAGCTCTGTCCATCCAGAGCTCAGTCTAAACCCGCCTTCTGTGGAGCTGCTTCAGCTTCTTTCACAGTTTATTTCTGCTGCAGGTAACAGAGCAGCAGGAAGAGCGATCAGAGTCATGATTTGTTGGTCTTACCCAGCGATGAAAGTGCAAAGCAGGAGGCAATGGGGGAGAGCGGCTCTCAGACGAAGCCTTCATTCAGAACCAGTCAGGGATCAGAAAACAGTTCTGCTAACCAGATACAGTCTAAAACGCCACTTAGTCTGTTTATAGGTTTGGTTCTACGTGCGCTGTGTTTCTGTGCCATAACGCTCTTACTGCTCCTCTCCCCTCCCTTCACTCTGACCCAGGGGCTTTTATCAGTGGTCACCATTCAAAACGTGAATCACTACATTTAATAATGTAGCACAATGTGCCAGTCAAAGTCAATTGGAGAGTTTGTAGCTGTGTTTCATGCTCTTTTGTTTTTAACGACACAGAACCAGTGGTGCTGCGGTGAGGGTGCTGCCTTGGGCTTTAATTCAGGTGCGCGTAATTATGTTACATGTAATTTAGGTGCACACTTTAAGGGTAATTTTAGGGAATTTGTAACATCAGGGACTTCAGCTCAGACCCATTTTTCCTTCTCTCCCCTCTAAAGGAGCCCTTTATAGTCTTCATTTATGCATTTTCCCCACCGTTTATCCAGCAACTGGATCAGCGTAAAGACGCAGCGTGAACCCCTGCGTGCTTTAAGTGTTGCAGCTGAGGGAAAAATGTTGGACTGTATAGGCTTGATGAAACTCTGCCTCATTCACAAATGAGACCAACATGGATAGAATAATGATAATCTGTAGTGTTTTTATTGCCTGTATGTGAATCTGATCATTCATATTGTGGCATTTATAATCAACTACAATATTTTCTTATCAAAGTCAGGAAACAAAGATTTCTCTTCCAGGGTCCAGTCAGCCACGCCCCTCGAAAATTAACATAATCTCACTCTAAGGTCTGTACATGCTGCAAGCTACATGCTGCAAGCTACATGCTGCAAGCTACATGCTGCAAGCTACATGCTGCAAGCTACATGCTGCAAGCTACAGGCTGCAAGCTACAGGCTGCAAGCTACAGGCTGCAAGCTACAGGCTGCAAGCTACAGGCTAAAGGCTACATGCTGCAAAACTAAACAGAAACATTTACCTAAACTTGAATATTAAAACACTGAAATGATGATAGATTACAGATATGAAAAAGCAACTTTTATTTAATTTAATTAGCAGTACACTGTCCACCAGTTCTAGCCCAGAAAACTACAGGACTGGGTCCAGATCTACTTGGACTGGGTAATCCAGCAGAACTCTAGGAGGACTTCAGTAGGTTGGAAAATTATTTATGTTTTTTTAATTATTATTATTATTAATTTATTTATTTGTTTTTATCTGATTTCTGGCTGACTGGAGCTGGCCACATAAAGATTTGTCCAACAGGCCCTGATGTTTGCCACAGATGGTGTCCAATAAGTCCAACTGTTATATTTAGCTTCCTCAGAGATTCTTGGTTCGATCATCTTCTTCACATCCCTGATGATTTATAGACATTTTATAAAATCTTCGGCACCGAACTGGACCCAGGAAGGTACTGACTGGTGAGGCGAGGACGACTCGGAGCTGATAGCTCAGCTACTGTTATTCAACCCCGTCAGTTTTACCTTTATTAACTGTAAATTAGACTCATTAAACATTCTTTATAAACTTCATTATCGCAGAGAGCTGCTTTCTAATTGACTTTAACTATAATAATATATAAACATTACATTTAGCAGCCTGCAGAAGTTAAGCTAGCTCTAACTGCTAAGCTAACATTAGCCGTGTGCTAACGCCAGGTATGGCCGACTCGGAGGCGCTTCTCTGCCTTCCCGGAGACACAAAGCAGGTTTAATAATTAATAAAAAGGGAAAGACGTTGACTTATTTACTTACAAGCAGTGGAAATTTCTGAATGTTTCTCCAGAATCCCTCAAACCGAAAATGAGCTTCTCCTCCTTCTTCTGATCGTTTATCGGCGGATTGCTAACAGCTTTAAGATGCATACTGCCACCTACTGTACAGGAGTATATAACGTCATTAAATTCTTTTTTTCAGTTTAGTATCATGTAAGTATGTGAGTAATGCTTTCTTAACATTATTAATATCTTCTAAATATACAAATTTCATTAATATATGTTCAACATTTTCTTTTTTAACTACACACTGTTCATTTGTTCCTTTCCCTATTGTATATAGAATGTAATTTATTTATATGACCTACCCATAATCTCATCTTTATCACTTCTTCTCTTTTATGTTTTCCTCCTAACTTCTATGATAGTAATGACTTTTGTATTTTATATAAGTCCCTCCCTTTCTTGTCTTCATTCCATCTTTTCTGCAATATTTCTAATTCTTTTCTTTTATTAAGTTATTGCTTTATCCTCACCTTTCCCAAATAGAATATGTAATGTTATTTCCTTCCCTAACGCATTTTTAGCCAGTTTATCTGCCATTTCGTTTCCTTTTACCCCTCATGTGCTGGCACCCAACAAAACTGTATATCCATACCACCCCTGTGCAATTTAAACAAACGGTGATGAATTTCTAATATAAGATCCTTCCTAATGTTTCCTTTAGACTGAATACTTTGAATTACTGCCTTTGAATCTGTGCACACCACCACCTTATCTGGTCTGACCTCCTCCACTCACTGCAAACTGATAATGACAGCAATCATCTCTGCTGTGAAAATTGAAAACCATTTAGGTGACAAGGAAATCAATGGGCTAAAGAAGATGAACTAGATAATAAAATATTCTCTCAGAGTAATCCAGTTAGTATAATTCTTTTTTGGCTATATTCAAAGATAAAAGCAGACATGAATCTAATTTAAAAGAGGAAAGAATGGAAATGAAATGAAATAGGGGTGAAAACAAGTGTATACATTAGACATACTTATTATAATTATCCAGAGATTTACACGGATGGCTCAGAGAACATAACAGGGAGTGTAGGAATAGGGATATACAGGTAAAAGCCAGTAAATTTGAATATTTTGAAAAACTTGATTTATTTCAGTAATTGCATTCAAAAGGTGTAACTTGTACATTATATTTATTCATTGCACACAGACTGATGCATTCAAATGTTTATTTCATTTAATTTTGATGATTTGAAGTGGCAACAAATGAAAATCCAAAATTCCGTGTGTCACAAAATTAGAATATTACTTAAGGCTAATACAAAAAAGGGATTTTTTAGAAATGTTGGCCAACTGAAAAGTATGAAAATGAAAAATATGAGCATGTACAATACTCAATACTTGGTTGGAGCTCCTTTTGCCTCAATTACTGCATTAATGCGGCGTGGCATGGAGTCGATGAGTTTCTGGCACTGCTCAGGTGTTATGAGAGCCCAGGTTGCTCTGATAGTGGCCTTCAACTCTTCTGCGTTGTTGGGTCTGGCATTCTGCATCTTCCTTTTCACAATACCCCACAGATTTTCTATGGGGCTAAGGTCAGGGGAGTTGGCTGGCCAATTTAGAACAGAAATACCATGGTCCGTAAACCAGGCACGGGTAGATTTTGCGCTGTGTGCAGGCGCCAAGTCCTGTTGGAACCTGAAATCTCCATCTCCATAGAGCAGGTCAGCAGCAGGAAGCATGAAGTGCTCTAAAACTTGCTGGTAGACGGCTGCGTTGACCCTGGATCTCAGGAAACAGAGTGGACCGACACCAGCAGATGACATGGCACCCCAAACCATCACTGGTGGTGGAAACTTTACACTAGACTTCAGGCAACGTGGATCCTGTGCCTCTCCTGTCTTCCTCCAGACTCTGGGACCTCGATTTCCAAAGGAAATGCAAAATTTGCTTTGGTCAGAAAACATGACTTTGGACCACTCAGCAGGAGTCCAGCTCTTTTTTTCCTTAGCCCAGGTGAGACGCTTTTCGCGCTGTTTCTTGGTCAACAGTGGCTTGACACGAGGTATGCGGCAGTTGAAAACCATGTCTTTCAAGCGTCTCTTGGTGGTGGATCTTGAAGCACTGACTCCAGCAGCTGTCCACTCCTTGTGAATCTCCCCCACATTTTTGAATGTTTTTTTTTTCACAATCTTGACTAGGGGGCGGTGATCCCTATCGCTTGTACACTTTTTCTGACCACAGTTTTTCCTTCCCTTTGCCTCTCTATTAATGTGTTTGGACACAGAGCTCTGAGAACAGCCAGCCTCTTCAGCAATAACCTTTTGTGTCTTTCCCTCCTTGTGCAATGTGTCGATGGTCGCCTTTTGGACAGCTGTCAAATCTGAAGTCTTCCCCATGTTTGTGTAGGCTTCAGAACTGGACTGAGAGACCATTTAAAGCCCTTTGCAGGTGTTTTGAGTTAATCAGCTGATTAGTTTGTGGCACCAGGTGTCTTCAAAATTTAACCCTTACACAATATTCTAATTTTGTGACACACGGAATTTTGGATTTTCATTTGTTGCCACTTCAAATCATCAAAATTAAATGAAATAAACATTTGAATGCATCAGTCTGTGTGCAATGAATAAATATAATGTACAAGTTACACCTTTTGAATGCAATTACTGAAATAAATCAAGTTTTTCAAAATATTCAAATTTACTGGCTTTTACCTGTATATCCCTATTCCTACACTCCCTGTTATGTTCTCTGAGCCATCCGTGTAAATCTCTGGATAATTATAATAAGTATGTCTAATGTATACACTTGTTTTCACCCCTATTTCATTTCCATTATTTCCTCTTTTAAATTAGATTCATGTCTGCTTTTATCTTTGAATATAGCCAAAAAAGAATTGTACTAACTGGATTACTCTGAGAGAATATTTTATTATCTATTTCATCTTCTTTAGCCCATTGATTTCCTTGTCACCCAAACACATTCCTTTGAAACTTAGAGTATTCCCAGAAATTCTGTTCTACCCACAGCTTTGATTTGACTCAGATAATAAACACGTCCGTTCTGTCAGGAGTTTTCCCCCAGGTCCTAAAAACAGCAACAAAAACAGCTGGGGGCGGGTTTTTACCTGAATTACTTAAACCTGGCTTGACATAGTCACACCTCCTGAGCCTGGTTTGGATAAAGGAGTTTAGCAAAAGTATTATTGATAAGTACTAAAATAACACTTTTAGCTTCATGCATCCAATAAAACAATTAAACATGAGAAATCTAGGATTGAATCATGTCCAAAGTCACAGTTCAATTCAGTTTTATTTACAAAGCACAACGTCAATTCTATCATATCATCCAGAAAATTTGGTTAACAGTTCTATTTCATCCCTACTGACCGCCAGAGGCGGTGCTACAAGCACTGAATGATCATTCTTGCGCATGCGCAGGTCGAGTACTAATGACAACAAAGTCACCTGTGACCTGCCGGGGACCCACGTGACTCTATATAGTCACGTGGCACCCGGCGTTCAATCCCTTTGTTCTTCTCGCGCGCAGGTATGGTCGTGCTATCCTAGCTGCTTGTTGCTAGTAGCCCCGTGACCGGGTTTGGTCGGAGCTGCGGGTAAGTTTCGCCCTCCAGGGGCTGCACAAGCTGCTTTCACCTTACCAGGTCTGGGGTCGCCGCGACGACGACTGGTAAGTTTTGTTCTTTTTTCAGCAGTAGTTTACTACTCGTGTTGATTTACCACGGTAATTTCGTGGCTCTTTTGAATCACCAGTAGCGTTTCTGCTCGTGTTGAGTTCTCCTATAGTTTGTTTGTCTGACTCGCCAGTAGCGTTTCTGCTCGTGCTGAGTTCATCCTTGGTTAATGCTGGTGGCGTTCTCTGCTCACGCTGAGTTCGAAACCTCTACGGGAGTTCTCCTACAACGGAGGCACCAGTGGCGTTTTCTGCTCGTGACTTCTTGTAGGTGACGGGCTAATCACACCTTCAGCATTATGATGCTGGATAATTTGTGCTGCTCGACCTGTCTGGCTCCGCTTCAGTCCAACGACGGTCATGATTTGTGTCCCTCCTGTCTCGGTGTGGAACATCTCCGGGAAGCGCTGTCGGATGACGCCTGCCCCAACTGTTCCGTCATGCCCCGGTCGGTCTGGCTGGATCGGTTGGCTGCGCTGGGGCTGCACCTTCGGTGCCGGCGAAGCGAGCCAAACGGCCCAATGCAGGGAGGATGTCCACAAGAGTGGATCATTTCACTACTGAGCTGGCCCAAGTGAAGGCCCTTCTCCAGTCCTTATAGGCTGGTGGCGATCTCAGCGCGGCTCTGCCTCTAGAGCCGGATGAAGCATCAGTCACTGATGACAATGCTATTTCGGTGGCGGCCTCTGGTACCCATTTCTGTGAGGACCTCCCGGAGCTGGGCTCCGGAGCCTCCGGGTCTGACTCCATTGCCTCCCAGGAGGATACGGGGGAGTCGGTGACAGCCGCCATTCGAACGGCTCTTGCCTGTTTACGCATTGATGTTCCTCAGACCCAGCCAGCAGCTTCCAGCGCCTTTTTTAAGCGCAGTAACCAGAGACTGCCTTTGTGGTTCCTCCCTCGGGGGAGTATATACGGGAGCTACATGCTTGCTGGTCAGACACCAAGGCGGTTTCACGTCTGACAACAGATGGCAGGGTCCTGGCAGCTATGCAGGAGGCACCCAGGGTTGGCTTGGGGCAGATGCCAGCGGTGGAACCTGGCATTGCCTCTCTTATTATTCCACCTGATGAGGTTTTGCGGCCAATGCTCGTTGTCCGTGCCCTCAGTGCCGTATTACTGACGACCTTCTTTGCAAGGCCTATGACTCTGGGGCCCGCATGGGCCGGATTGGGAACTCTCTCTCCCATCTTATGTTGGCCCTGTCTTCCTCCTTTGAATCTGTTCCATTGGACCACACCACGCAAGGCCTGGTTGATGCATCTCTGCAGGCCTTTGCTCTCATGACGAGGGAGCTTGGACGCACACAGTCCACGCTGGTTCACGCTCGCTGCCAGGTCTGGTTGGCGCAGTCGCCACTTACCGATCCTTGCAGGAGAACCCTCCGGGCCCTGCCTGTAGTTCCGGGGGAACTTTTTGGCTCTGCAGCACTGGACGCCTTGGACCGTACAGCTCAGGCCTCTAGAACAAGGCAGCAGCTGGCAGGCCTTCGCAGACGCGATCGCCAACCAGTCCGCACTTGGGCAGCTGCGGGTCCTTCGCGGAGGCCCTCACGCCCATCTCTTTCCACTAAACCCCGGGGTCAGTTACCAGCCCAGACATCGGTCCAAAGACCTGCTCCGGATCAGGGGAACCGGACTCGGGACCAAGCGGGGGCAAGGTTATTTCATCCCTTTCGAGCCACGCAGTCTGGTCGGCGTCCTCCCAAGCCTTCAAGGGGCCGGGGGGCCCGCAGACGACGCCTTAGGGCCTGCTGTCGGTTATTTTACCCCAGGACAGCTCGGCTTCTGGGCTGCCCACACCCCCGTTTTGTGGGTGTTGTCCACCTTGTCCAGGGGGTACCGTCTTCAATTCCGCCGCAGGCCACCCATCCCTGGCCGGGTCAGGACGACTGTGATCCGCGACCCGGTGAAGGCACAGGCACTGAACCAAGAAACTTCACCTTGCTGGCCAAGGGCGCTATAGTGACTGTGGACCCCTTTGGGATCCAGGGGGCTTTTATTCCATATATTTTCTGGTTCCGAAGAAGACCGGGGGCCTACGTCCAGTCCTGGACCTCAGAGGCCTGAATGTGTAGAGGCACTTCCAGTTCAGGGTCCTCCCGTTCGGACTTTCGCTGTCTCCCAGGGTGTTCACCCGATGTGTCGCAGCGGCCCTCTCTCTCTTCTGCAGGCGCAAGGATTAAGGATCCTCCCTTATCTGGACGACCATGGATTCTATTTCAATGACTGCTTGTCCGTCACCCCAGCGGGTGGACAGTGTATTAGCATCCTCCCAGAATTCAGACGCGGCATGGCACCGCCTCTTGTGTGTTATATTCGCCTCTTGGGCATGCTCACGGCCACATTCGCCGTAGTGCCCTTGGGACTGCTGTCATTGCGGCCCCTCCAGATGTGGTTGAACAGCTTGAATCTGGACTCCACACGGAGCACTCATCGTCTCAGAAGACTTCGGGTGGGGCCTCAGTGTCTTCAGTCTCTGTCCCAGTGGAGAGTGAGGGCGTTTATGACGACAGGGGTCCCGCTCGGCTCCCTCCCGTGTCGTCGGGAAGTTGTGTTTACAGATGCATCCTCCACGGGCTGGGGTGCAACCTGGCGGGGTCGAATGGCACAGGGGACATGGTCCCAGCGGCAGAGCAGGGAACACATCAATGCCCTGGAATTACAGGCTGTACTTCAGGCTCTTCAGCGCTTTCTTCCAGGCTTTCAGGGGAAGCATGTGCTGGTGAGTTCAGACAACACCACTGTGGTTTTTCACATCAACCACCAAGGGGGGACCAGATCAAGGAAACTGTTGTGGTTGACTCAACGGCTGCTAACCTGGGCAGCTCCATGCTTGGCCAGCCTCAGAGCAGCCTACATCCCCGGGCCAGAGATCATGCCAGCTCTCACCTCAGAGCTCCTCTTCATCAGCTCAGAGATTTCCTGCTCCAGATCTTTGATGAAGTCTTCAGCCTGTTTCTCTGCAGTTCTCTGTTTGTCTTGGATCTCCTTGATGAGCTCCTCCAGGCCTCTCTCAGCAGCCTCCTTCAGAGCAGTGAAGACCTGAACACCTTCTGCTTTCTCTCTGTCTGCAGCATCTTTACTGATCTTCACCGACTCTTTGATCTCCTGGATCTTCACTCGTCTGCTCTGGATCATCTTCTGAACTTCAGCCTCGGTCTTCTTCAGCTCTGCCTTCTTTCCTTCAGATTCTTCTCTCAGAGGAACAAACTGGTGGTTCTTGTGGTCTAGAACAGAACAGAGTGAGCAGACACATGTCTGGTCGGTCCTACAGAACAGCTCCAGAGGTTTATCGTGCTGCAGACACATCCTGTCCTCCAGGTTCTCCACAGGCTCCATCAGCTGATGTTTCTTCAGACCTGGAGTGGTCAGATGAGGCTCCAGGTGAGTCTGACAGTAGGAGAGCAGACACACCAGGCAGGACTTCAGGGCCTTCAGCTTGGTTCCAGTGCAGACGTCACAGGGAACTTCTCCTGGTTTGGCAGCTGAGCTGCTGCTGCTGGCTTCCTGCTGAGCTTCATGTCTGAACTCAGCAACCATCTCTCTGATGAAGGTGTTGACTTCCACCTCAGGTCTCATCTTGAACATCTTCATACATACAGGACACTGACATCTTTCATTTTCATCCCAGTGCTGAGTGATGCAGGCTTTGCAGAAGTTGTGTCCACATGGTGTGGTGACTGGATCAGTGAACACATCCAGACAGATGGAGCACAGAAACTGATCCTCAGACCTCAGGTTGCTGCCAGAAGACATTTCTGAGCTCTGAGGACAGATCAGGAAAACAGTTTGTTTAAAATTGTTAAATGTTGTGGTTCTTCATCACTCTTTACATTTTTCCTCTGTATGTCATCTGAGTCCAGAAGAAAAGTTCCCAGCTTCCTAGTTGTTGTTAAAGTTGTTAGTAGAAAGTCAGTAAATGTGTTTCCTGCTGAACTCACCAGTATCAGAGTCTGTAGCTGAGAAAAAACAGATGGACTTAGTTGGTCTTCAGAAGAAAAGAGGAAGGTTTCTCTCGACGGCAGCTCAGGCTTCACTCTGAGAAACTTTAACGTTCCTTTCTGGAAAGTGACGTTTTATCTTAGGACTGATTCACAGAATCACAGGAAGTGAGACTTTTCCTGTGAGCTGATCATATGCTGCCCTCTGCTGGACAAAAACAGAACCTCACATGGAGGTTTAAGTCTTTCACATAATGACTTTTATCAAAAGGCCGTCATTTATAGATCAAATTGCAGAAAAAGTGTATTTTTACCTCTAAGATCAACTGACATTAAATCTCAAAATGTTAATATAGTAGAAATATCCATCCATTCATCCAATTTCTATACCCTCTTATAGGTGCAGAGTTGCAAGAGATAAACTACTATGAATGAGAAAATAATTTTATTTGTGAAACATGTAAGGAAATAAGTTTCTGCATATACACCACACAGACGCTTTACCTAACGGTGGCCTGAAACGCTCACATGTCAAGACGACTGTGTACTTCCAAGAGAACCTGATGGCTGGTGCCAGAGATCTCAGAAAGTTTCATGGCATCAAGAATGATTTATCAAGATGTAAACAACTGCTGAAAATCTCCAGATATACCCGTGTCTTGCATGTCATTCTTTGACAAATTGTGTTTCTGCTGGTGTGTGTGAGACTTTTTGTGTGCTAAAGAAATCTCTCCAATCGACTGGACAACATCTGAAGTCTCAATCCTGAGTCGTTTTGATAATATATTTTTAAAAAAAGACTTTTTTCCTGCTCCCATTTTCTCCTCCGACCACACTTGGTGCTAAAACCCAGGAGAGCCGACTCATCGAGGGTTGAGCTATACACGGGTTGCTGAAACAGATAAAGGACAACAATTTTGGAAGATGTCAAATAACTGTCTATGACACCTGATCAAAACTTTGAGTAAAACGTTCTGATCTGCCCATTTTGGCCAGCCCATGTGTGAATAATATAAACCATTTCTCTCCCATTTTAAGATTTACAGTGTTTACAGTATAATTTTTGTTTTGAGAGTCATTTCCTTCAAAACAAGTATTCAATGTGTGATCACTTTTTTGGGGTAACATGACTGGACTGGACACAAAGGTGTCCAGCTATCAACAGGAGGCAAAGTTTTTACAAACTGGTATTGCCACACGCAAACCAGTGGAAATACCAGTTTGTTCACTGCCTGTAACACCCTCCGAGTCTCTTAACAATGCTTTGAAAAGGCTTACACACACACACACACACACACACACACACACACACACACACACACACACACACACACACACACACACACACACACACACACACACACACACACACACACACACACACACACACACGTGTTTTCATGAATATTAAGATGTCTGACAAATCTGGGACAAATAGGTATGTGCCTTTCCAAAGGTTCTAGAAGCATGAGAATCAAACAGTTTTCTATCCAAGCTTCCACGAAAACATATATCTATTGAGATTTTATCTAGAGCTCCATTTCTGTCAAATCTGATTTTTATGTGACTTATGGGCACATTGTCTGGTTTATGCGGCTTTTGAGGACTATTCAATAAAATGTTATTTATATAGCGCCAATTCATGTAACATGTCATCTCAGGGCACTTTCAAAATAAAAATTACATCAGATTATACAGATTGGGTCAGATTGCATCAAGTGTTGACCAGCAGCATTCAGTCCTCCTGAAGAAGCGTAGAGCAACAGGGACAGTCAGTGAGGAGACTGTAACCCCTCACACAATTCTTTCATGTCTAAGTGAATTGTGAATAGTTGTGTATTCATCATACTCACAAAAAAGTAACAACTAAAATAAATCAGATATTAATGTTATTACTAGACAGGAAATCAGAGCTGTTTGGGGACTTAAGAGACATAGTCAAAGAATATGGTAAGTCTACTATTTAGTCCCTATTGTACAGTACTTATTATTATTGCAGATGGCATTTATGTGGAAAGAGCAGGGGGAAAAAAGGCACACTGATTTCTTGAAAAATTATTTTCTTTTTTATTTATTGTAATTGCTGGCAACAAATGTAAGCTCAAACAATAAACATTGCTTGAATATTGTGGTATTAAAAAAATATTAAAAAAATTAAGCTTTTACTGTCTGCGAAACTGACAACGGCTGAGGCTTATTATACTGCTTAACACTGTAGAGTAATTCACCATCAAGACACACACACACACACACATACACACACACACACACACGTTTTCACACATATTTGTGACATTTGACAAATATGGGACAAATGGGTACGTGCCTTTCCAAAGTTTCTAGAACAAACTTTCACACAGTTCTTTCATGTCTAACTGAATTGTGAAACCCCGAGAAACACACAATATTTTCTGGTATATGTGACTTTTGAAGACTAGATAACTGCAGTGTCAGTATTTACAACATTGCCTTTTTGAAATAGCTGCATTATAAGCATAGTTGTGTATTTATCGTACTCACCAAAAAAGTAACATCTGAAATAAATCAGATATTTATGTTATTACAAGACAGGAAATCTGAGCTGTTTATGGACTTGAGACATAGTCAAAGAATATGGCAAGTCTACTATGCAGTCCCTATCGTGCAGCACTTATGACTTTTGCGAATGGCATTCATGTGGAAAGAGAAGAGGAAAAACAGCACACTGATTTAATGAAAAGTTCTTTTTTATTTATTGTAATTGCTTGCAACAAATATAAGCTCAAACAATGAATATTGCTTGGATATTGTGGTATTAAAAAAATATTTTATAAATAAAGCTTTTACTGTCTACCAATCTGAACAGCAGGGAAGGATTGGAAGGAAAAACATCCTGTCATTGTATCTCAAATTTAACTTATGATTCCCATTCCAGAGAATTTGTTGATAAAAGTACAAAAAACACATTCACAAATATCTAGCCATCAACGAAGTAATGTTGATAATAGAATAACTCTAACAGTTCCTTCAAGTAGTTTCGTTAGAAAAAGAGCATAGACATAACATTCTTCAAACTGAGCATAATGTTGCTTCAGATTTTGTAGTCGGCTTATTGCTCTAAGTTGTAACAAAAAAAATCAAGAATAAAAAGTAAATGACCACAGCTCTCAT
This sequence comes from Fundulus diaphanus, assembly GCA_037039145.1. NCBI lineage: Eukaryota > Metazoa > Chordata > Actinopteri > Cyprinodontiformes > Fundulidae > Fundulus > Fundulus diaphanus. The sequence goes on from CM073133.1 coordinate 2,231,039, forward strand.
TATATTCTGCATTATTTTTCTCACACAGTAAATAGCTCAGTGGAACAACAGGAACTATTAATGAAAAAACATAGAATGTGACTGTCTCACCTGTTCTACAGTTCCTGTCCTATTAAAAAGGCACAAAACTAGAAGTCTAGCTAACCTAAAAAGACAAATTTCAATAAGATTTTTAGCCCATATAGTCTGAAACAAGTTATGGCACTTATAAACAAAAGCATGTGTAGAACTTCAAGCAATGTAAAATTTAATGATAGTTTAAAGCTGCAGTATGTAAATTCTATCAAAATTGATTTTCATATAGCAGCGCCATTGGCAGGTTCTGTTTAATTGGAACTGAAAATGTCTAATCACCTGTTGGAAGGATAAAGTGGATGTACCGCTCATTTCTGGCTCTCCTGAAGGTTGAGTTTTTCTCTCTACACTTCATATCTGCAAGAAAACAGACAGATAAACTGTTAAATTTGTCACAATTATATGACAGACCTTTAAGAGCCATCTGTTCAGGTTTATTTGGCCACAGTGCCACAGGCCAAGGAGGCCCCTCTAATCTGCATCCCCAGAGGAACCACACCACTTATACCTGCAGCTCCAGCCCTACTTGGCTCATAAAAACGCCTTAGATAAGCTCCCACTGACCAGAGATCAGGATTGTGCATCTACACCACATGATTACACTCAGATGAGACTTTGAAAGAGGCAAACCTGCTATTATCAGAGCTAATTTTCAGACATGTAACTGCACGACCCAGCTGGCCCTGAAGATAGTCAGTTAATGTCTTTACATCCTGGTCAGGTGAGAATTTAGAAGCGAAAACACTGTTTTTATGTTTCTTCCCGTCCCTGTGCCCACAATAGTCATACTTTAAGCAGTTTTTTCACTCCAGGTGTAGTACCGCATAATCCCGCTTGTCACTTTCCTCTTTTCACAACAGCACTCCACTTTGGGGATTTGTTTGAGAAGGTAACAGGAGGCAAATCATCCAAATGAGAGACAAATCATGGCACATTCTCTCCACATTCATTTAGGACCTTCAGGCAGCTTTTGGTGTTGCTTATGTCTTTTTGCGCTCCTTTGTGCATTATATTTCGCTGTGTAGTAGTGCACAGGTCAAACAGCACTTTCTTGGAGGCCTCTATAGACTCGGTGTCGAAAGTTTTAATAGCCAGCAACACAATCTCATCCCGGCTAAGAGTTCTTATTTTCACAGCCAAAAAGTTTAAGAGCTCATTCTCCACAATTAACATGAAGCAGGGACAGCAAAAGCACAAGCTGTGGCTTCTCCCATCTTGCAAAAAAGATGAAATATGAGAAGATGACAACTAAAAACAAGTTGAACATTTTTTTATATATGTTTGAGGTTAATTATCGACCACTAATGTCTAACATAAAATCTGTCCTTGGGGAACTCCATAGATGGAAAATAATTAACTTTTTTAACTTGAGCTTTAGGATAGAGTCAATCAGAATCAATGTTCTCCCACACATGCTCTATTATCTTTAATGCATCCCACTTAGAATACTTTCCAAACAATTTCAGGAATGGAATTGGTTAATTTCTAGATATCTGTGGCAAGGGGAAAGAGCTCGGATCAAGTCTAAAACACTGCAGTTGAGGAATGAAAAAGGGGGGAAAAAATAAAAAAAATTAATTAGAAGATGTAAACTAGAAGACTCATCCAGAATGTTGAGATGGTGAGGCTACAATTCTGATTTTGAACGCAACAAAAGCGATGACAGATTTAAAAGCTGGTCCTGTAAAGGCCTCACATGCTAAAATTAATTTCTCCAGAGTTCTGTTGGAAGAACGTTGTGAGGTTTTTCACCACGCCGATCCAGAAAAGACATTTAGATAAGACTCTCCACTACTTTCTGTTTTATTCTGATTTATTTATTTACTTATTTAGATTTCTTTTCTGTAACTTTTCTCAATGATGTTTTCAACTTTTTCCATTTGCTGGATCAGGCTGGTTGCTTTTGAAATGTTAAATCACCAGCAAAAGAAATAAAAAGAAAATTACAATAAAAAGGTACAATGAATAATAGGGTATGTCTGAGTTTCCTTTTCTACATGTTGAGGCAGTGAGCTCCTCTCTGGTTTATAGCTGAAGGTTTGATTCCATAAAGCAGATGTTATTTTTTTATGTTTGCTTAGTTTGTTCGATTTATATAAACCCTTTGTATGGTTCCCACACATAGCAATGATTTTCTATAGGACGACAGAAGGCAAGGCTTAAACAGCAAAAGGGATCTTGGGTACCCTATTTCATCATCATGGTGTTGCTAATGCAGCAAATACAATCAATGACCTGTGAGTTGAATTAGAAAATCTCACTGCTTTGACTGAAAAAGGGTTCTCCTCTCTGACAAAGGAACAACAGGCTATCAGAACTATGATCTTGCAAAACAGACTGGTCCTAGATTACCTACAAAAGGGTAGGTAATAAAGGAGGTGTTTGCCACATAATTGGGGAACAATGCTGAACTTTCATTCCTGATGTGTCTAAAAACATGACCAACATTCATGATAAATTACAAGAGTTGCTGACCATCCAGCAAAAATAAATAAACAAATAAATAAATAAATAGTGGTTCATCCTGGGATCCTGTGTCTTGGTACATTTCTGGTGGTTGGACCTCCTGGTTAATAAAGATTGGAGAAATACTTTCTATTTTCTTTTTGATTTTTCTTTCATGTTATATTATTCCAATGGTTAAGAAACTGGTAATGAAAATAATTGATTTAGCCCATTGATTTCCTTTCCACCCAAACACATTCCTTTGAAACTTATAGTATTCCCAGAAATTCTGTTCTACCCACAGCTTTGATTTGACTCAGATAATAAACACGTTCTGTCAGGAGTTTTCCCCCAGTTCCTAAAAACAGCAACAAAAAAAAGCTGGGGGCGGGTTTTTACCTGAATTACTTAAACCTGGCTTGACATAGTCACACCTCCCGAGCCTGGTTTGGCTCATGGAGTTTAGCAAATCCAAATAATTATTACTGATAAGCACTAAAATTACAGCTTCTGTTCTTTTAGCTTCATGCATCCAAAAAAAAAAACAATTAAACATGAAAAATTTAGGAATTAATCATGTCCAAAGTCACAGTTCAATTCAGTTTTATTTACAAAGCACAAAATCAATTCTATGAAATCATTTAGACAATTTGTTTAAAAGTTTTCTAAGGAAATCCAGCAGATTTCATGGAGTCTTTGACTTGATCCAAGAATGATCCACAGAAACGTCCACCTGTAGTTCCACTGACTGGGGCCTTGGCATCAGAGGCGGCGCTAGAGTCCATATTATTACGTAGACCACAATTTTGAGTCTGCTCTCACCTTGATTTCTAACATGGCTGTATTTACAAAAACCTAAGAGTCACTCAGACTGGAGGTTCTCCACCCACAAGTTCATTATTCATGGAGCTTCATCTGGTTCTGGTTCTGGTTCTGTTTCTGATTCTGGTTCTGAGTCAGATTCATCAGAGCAACAATCAGCCTGATTAACAGATGATCAGAGGAGCGGAGTTTTTACCTTGATCATTTAGACAGGGACTGAAGTATGGATAGATCTTTTCAGTGAAGCAGCAGCCGGTAAAGGAGTAGATCAGAGCTGCAGCATCTACATCATAAAAGGAGACCAGACCCTCCTCATAATCCACAAACACCCCCACCTTCTCAGGACCAGGCTGGAGATGGAGACAGGCTGGAGGTTCAGCATTAGCTTCATACTCATTTCCATTTCTCAACCAAACAGTCCAGAAACCATTCTGAGGACTCAGAGTGATGTTTCTCTTCCTATCAACAGACTCTCTGGCCACTCCTAAATCCCACTTAGTCTTTCCTTTAACCTGAACCTCAAAGTAAAATCTGCCTGTAGAGAAACTCTGCTGTCCTAAAACATTAATATACTGAGAAAACCTCTCTGGGTTGTCTGGAAGCTTCTTCCTCAGATTTCCATATTTCACCTGTTTTCCATCATCAGACAGGATGAGGTCAGGATGAGCTGTATCAGGATCTAGAGTCACATCCACTGCATACTGCTGGACCCTCTTCAGCTCCAACATCTTCTTCATCTTCTCCAGCAGCTGAGCAGCAGCTCTCACCACAGTCCCCTCATATGATGGAGGATGAACTCTGACCTCTGTCCAGTTCTTGGTGGGTGGAGCAGCTTTCAGGGAGGAGAAGCTTTGGAGGAGGTGGAGGTGGTCTTCAGACTGTGAGAGCTGCTTCACCTCAGAGCTCCTCTTCATCAGCTCAGAGATTTCCTGCTCCAGATCTTTGATGAAGTCTTCAGCCTGTTTCTCTGCAGTTCTCTGTTTGTCTTGGATCTCCTTGATGAGCTCCTTCAGGCCTCTCTCAGCAGCCTCCTTCAGAGCAGTGAAGACCTGAACACCTTCTGCTTTCTCTCTGTCTGCAGCATCTTTACTGATCTTCACCGACTCTTTGATCTCCTGGATCTTCACTCGTCTGCTCTGGATCATCTTCTGAACTTCAGCCTCTGTCTTCTTCAGCTCTGCCTTCTTTCCTTCAGATTCTTCTCTCAGAGGAACAAACTCGTGGTTCTTGTGGTCTAGAACAGAACAGAGCGAGCAGACACATGTCTGGTCGGTCCTACAGAACAGCTCCAGAGGTTTATCGTGCTGCAGACACATCCTATCCTCCAGGTTCTCCACAGGCTCCATCAGCTGATGTTTCTTCAGACGTGGAGTGGTCAGATGAGGCTCCAGGTGAGTCTGACAGTAGGAGACCAGACACACCAGGCAGGACTTCAGGGCCTTCAGCTTGGTTCCAGTGCAGACGTCACAGGGAACTTCTCCTGGTTTAGCAGCTGAGCTGCTGCTGCTGGCTTCCTGCTGAGCTTCATGTCTGAACTGAGCAACCATCTCTCTGATGAAGGTGTTGACTCTCAGCTGAGGTCTAGAGGTGAAAATCTCTTTGCACAGGGGACACTTGTAGGGAACATTAGCCTCCCAGTAGTGAGTGATGCAGGCTTTGCAGAAGTTGTGTCCACATGGTGTGCTGACTGGATCAGTGAACACATCCAGACAGATGGAGCACAGAAACTGATCCTCAAACCACAGGTTGCTGTCAGAAGACATTTCTGAACTCTGAGAACAGATCATGGAAAACAGTTTGTTTAAAATTGTTAAATGTTGTGGTTCATAATCTTTCTTTACATTTTTCTCTTTTTTTCATCTGAGTCCAGAAAAAAAGTTCCCAGCTTCCTATTTGTTGTTAAAGTTGTTTGTAGAAAGTCAGTGAATCTGGGTCCTGCTGAACTCACCAGTATCAGAGTCTGTAGCTGAGAAGAAACAGATGAACTTAGTTGGTCTTCAGTAGAAAACAGGGAGGTATCTCTCAACGGCAGCTCAGGCTGTACTCTGAGAAATTTTCACTTTCATTTCTGGAAAGTGACGTTTTGACTCAGGACTGAGTCACAGAATCACAGGAAGTGAGTCTTTTCCTGAGAGCTGATTGTGTGCTGCCCTCTGCTGGACAAAAACAGAACCTCACATGGAGGTTTAAGTCTTTCACATAACGACTTTAATCAAAAGGCCTGAATATGCACTAATTTACAAATTCAATTGCAGAAAAAGTATATATTTACCTCTAAGATCAACTGACATTAAATCTCAAAATGTTGATATAGCAGAAATATCCTCCATTTTTTTATACCTGCGTAAACGTGGGCTGTGAGAGAGCTGCTACTCTGAATGGGAAAATAATAGTATTTGTGAAATATGTACTGAATTAAGTTTCTGCATATACACCACACAGACACTTTACCAGATGGTGGCTTGAAATGTTTACATGTCAAGACGACTGTGTACTTCCTTTATGGTCACTTGACCATAGCTATGACTGTTAAGATAACTGTTAAATGTAAACGTACCAAAGAGAACCTGATGTCTGGTACCAGAGATCTCATCAAGACTGTCAGAAAGTTTCATGCCATCAAGAATGATTTATCAAGCTGTAAACAACTGCTGAGAATCTCCAGATATACCCTCGTTTTGCATGTCATTCTATGACATATTGTGTTTCTGCTGGTGTGTGAGACTTTTTGTGTGCTAAAGAAATCTCTCCAGTCAGCTGGAGAACCTCTGAAATCTTGTTCCTGAGTCGTTTTGATAACATATTTTTAAGAAAAGACTTTTTTTCCTTCTCCCATTTTCTCTTCCAACCACACTTGGTGCCAAAACCTGGTAGAGCCAACTCATCTAGGGTTGAGCCATACCTGGGTTGCTGGAACAGGTAAGGAACAATCTTGAAAGATGTCAAATAACTGGCTATGCCACCTGATCAAAAATGAGAGTAAAACATTCCGATCTGCCCATTCTGGCCAGCCCATGTGTGTTCTTGTAGTCAGAGCTGAAGTGAACCTTGTGGGGGAAATAAGTCTTTGTTTAGTTCTGGTTAGGCAGTGTTTTACCAGACAAATATTCAGGCACATATAGAATTGACAAAAGCGGTCAGTAGGGACTCACAAACTGGTCTGGTCATAAATCCCAGAGGACCATGTGTGAATGAAAGTTTACAAACTTAGTGTGGTGAACAAATCTTATCAGTGTTGAAAGAATACATGTGATGAAAGCTGTATGTCTGGGATGTTAAACAGCGGCAAAGTTTTTTTTTCTTTCTCCATTTTCTCTGCTTCGATTATTTGGTGACCCTCATCTCCAGCGCTAAATGGGCAAGAGGCTGGTAGCAGAAATATAATTTAGTTAGCTCAAAATCGGGGCTTGATGATGTCATTCGTGCCAACAGCACCTCCTAAGGAAAACTGAAGAATCAAAAGCACCATTACTTTCCACCCGTTTATTAGTAGTAACAATCAATCAATCAATAATCAATCAATCAAATTTTATTGTCAATTACAATTTGCATTGCAATCGAAAAATCAGTTCCAGTACAACCGTCCATCACATACACTTAAACAAACAAACATTTGGGGGAACGATTGACTGAGGCCTTGCGTTGCCAGGGAACGCAGCCAGTCGGCCGCTGCTATCAGCGCAGCCGTTAGGCGCATTCCTCCAAACAGCCACGAACCCCGCCTTACACGGAGTCCACGAGGCGCTGCCCTTGAAATCTGTCGAAGGAAGAACAACAACATGGGGAAAAAGGGGGGGAGAAAAAAAAAGACAGATGCTTGCCAATTTATGCTCTCACCGATAAAGAGTCAAACAACTGACGCAAAAAACCCTCATAGCACGAAAAGCACAAATAACACAAGACAACATGTATGCAGAAGGTAAACATTTGAGACCCGTCGCGTGTACGTAAATTCATCCGTTTTATGAGTATCAGCAATGCGTGTGTGTTTGGGTGAAAGTGTTATATCTCCGTGAACACTCTCCAGAGGCCATTGTCCTTGATGTTATCAGCCGGCCCACAGTTCAGAAAAAGCATCCGCAGGTGTCCACAGTAAAGGGGGCGTAGACGGGGGCTTTTCTGAGCATTCTCCGCCATAACAATGCAGGAGTTAGGGAGGGCATAATCCAAATATGTTATTTGTTATGAGACAAGCTGCACTGCCTTTCCTGTCAGCTTTTAAGTCTTTTGCTGGCTCCAAATGGTAAATCCAATTTTCCAAATTATTGGGCTTTTTCGCGCTTCACTTCCAGATTTTATCCCATCTCCCCTTGAGTTCAACCACCAAAGTCAGTCTGCGTTCCAGCACAGCCACCTTTTCGGCTTTGCTCCTCCACCTTCCATGTCTGTCCGTTCACCGCCTTAGTGAGCGCGTCATGCAGTCGGACGCCTGATCAAGGCCAAATGGCTACCGACATCCACTGTATTTCCTGATACATCAAAAATCCACAAAAAACAATAAGTAGAGATCCAAGTATCCTTAATCCAAATATGAAAGTTTCAAACGTCCAGGAATGACAACGTCAAAAGACACACCGTTTTCCTTCCAGGAATTTAGGGTCTATCTCACAAAATAAGTAAAATCAGGACCGGACGGGTCCCCCTTTCATTGCCTACCTGTCGAAAATTTTTTTATCAATAGTATTGAAAGACCAGTTTACCAGATCCATGTTTTTCAGAGTTCGGTTGATATGAAGAAAGTGCTCAGAAAGACAAGACATAGCAAAGCAGGAGAGGGGAGGGGGGGGGTGAAAGCTGCAGAGGAGAGAAAAGACACGACAGACCTCGGAGAGAGACAGAGACAGAACAACATAGGAAGCCTTTTGGAATATTAAAAATTGTGACTTTGTGGGGGTAATAGATATGCTAGCATAATTTAATGAACCAGAACTGATAGCTGGATATCTGGTATCACAGGATAATTCTTCAGATTCAGAGTCAAATTACTAGGACCAACATGGCCGATCAAGGACCGAGTCCAATGATAAAATTCACAGCGTGGAGTTAGATTTTACATTAAGTTACAGGTTGCTGAAGGTGTAGAAATCAGTTATTGGGAAAATAACAGCTAATTCTCATGCATTTTGGATGTCACAGATGTGACAGTTATCAGTTATCTGGGAGCAACCCATAAATTTGGATAACCTTGGCATCTATGCCACCCCACAGTCTGGCTGATATTGCCCAACTGGAAACAGTTTATAGTGGCAACATATATGGTGTGTTCCACTCTGGCAGTGGAACATCCCACAACAATATTATAGGAGCGTCAGCTGAATATCTGTAAACCATTTCTCTCGCATGTTAAAATTGACAGTGTTACAGTGTAGTTTATGTTTCGAGAGTTATTTCCTACAAAATAAGTATTTAATGTGTGATCGCTTGCTTGGGGGAACAGAACTGGGCAGTATGCAGAGGTGTCCAGGTAGACAAAGTCTTTATAAGATCACAATTTCTACCCGCAACCCGGTCTGTAACACCTTCTTAACGGTGCTTTGAAAATTTGAAAATGCTTGTGTGTGTATATATATATATATATATATATATATATATATATATATATATATATATATATATATATATATATATATATATATATATGAAAGGTTTTACCCTTTGAAAGCATACTTAGAAGATGTAAATGTGGGAGATTATTTAACTACTTAACCTGAAAAAAGAAAGAAGACTCGGCGGACGAAAACTTAAGCTTCTCTGCTTGGCAACAGGAGAACTCTTTATTCAAAAGGTCACATGGACAAACAGGTGTGAGCAAAAGTTCTGATTACATACAATGGACATGCCTTTTTATAGCCCACAGATGTGTGTGCGTTGTCATGTTCTGGCACTGGAGCTGATCTAATTTCAATTCATTACACCTGTTCCATTCCTCTCCCTCTGCAATTAGTCCTCACTGGTCCCACCTGTTTGACATTCATATATACTCTGTCCAGATCAGTCTCCAGTGCCAGAACGTCTTGTATTATCCTCACCTGCAAGCTACTCGGTAAGAGCACTTCACCCTTGTCTGTTTTAGTTTAACCTGCCTGCTAATTTTGCCCGTTCAGTTTTCTGCTTGCCTGTTTTTGGAGTTTGTTAATTGTCCCTTTTGATTCTGTTGCTTGCCTGAAGTCTGCCCTTTTTGCCTCCTGGATTTTTTGTTAATAAACCCCTTTTTTAGCATCAGCTCTGTGTCCGGCTAACATTTGGGTTCTTCCATTACAAATCATTACATGCGTTACAATAAGGATCTGTGTGTATCCACTGGTGTGTATTGCAAACTAATACACATGTCTTATTTTGCTTTAAAATAAGACACCGTATTCATGTAACTGTGCTTTGATTTGTAATGCCTTTTATCAAAAGACTGCATATGTTACATGACATGAATATTGTAATTGGGGGTAGGTTCTTATAAGTTCTCTGAACTTCTACCTACTCCTTTTGTGTACTACTAAAATGTCTTAACATTTCAATGTAAATCTTACTTGTATTTTTGCTCAGAGAAACTGAAAATAAATAAATAGTGTCCACGTGCTTCCAGCTTTTTGGCAGACATGGTTCTCATTTCTGGGAACAGTTCCACAAATGTTGAAAAACAGATAGCTTTATCTTACACCTGGACAGCTTTTTGGGAAAAACAGGAAAGGAGTTAATGTCATGTACTGGTCATGTTCTGGCCTTGTACTCCCATTACCTCGTTGCCAAGGACAATCAGACCTCAGATGTTTTCCAAACTTCTGCACATTCCCCCTTGATATGTTTAAAATACTTAACACTCCTAAAAAAACCTATATATACTAAAGTACGTAGACTAAACATGGTATAAAGAGCTTATTTATAATAAATCCAAAAACATGTATTTGCTTACTCAAATAATGGATAATAGACTAATGTAATTAAGGTGTCCACATAAGTGCTGATCAAAAATGACATGTAACAAGTGCAATCAATAACAATCAATAACATATTTCCAATAATAGAGAGAGAGAGAGAGACTGAAAGAGAGAAAGTATAAGTATGCAAAACATTCATTGCTTTCACATTGGCATCAATCCAGCTAATATGGAAGCGAAAAACCCCATCGTTGGTACTTATTCATGTACTGTTCTCAGAGGAAAAACTCTTCCATGGACCTCCGTTCTCCATCGAGCCTCTGCCAGCCGGCCACTTGACCGACCGGCATCAATTGAAAAATCAGCCTTGCTACTCGCAATGAAATCCAATACTATTCAATTCAATTCCATTAATTCTAACCCTAACCCTTTGAATAACTGGAGGGAGTTGACTCATTTATACTAACGTAGTCCTCTTGTAGCCAGGTTTCTGTGAGACAAAACAAATCAATCTGATTATCAGAAATCAATTCATTTACTAACAAAGTCTTTGGAGGGAGAGACCTTATATTTAATAGACCACATTTAATTCTTTTATTTTTTGGTTCAAAGTGATCCGTATGGATTTTTATGATTTGTTCCCTTTAGATCAGTTTTTGATCTGTTAAGTTTTGGCCGTGGGAAAGACACCGTCTCAATAGGGTAATGGGTGGGTAACAGTACAGAAGCTGCAGAGAGGTGTGTTAAACTACGGCTCTGCTTCCTGGTCTGGACCCTGGGTTGTCAGCATTTAGGAGAACTAATAAATCCGGCCAGATTCCTAGAAAGAAGAGCTGCACCATCCAAAGTGGGATGGATGCCGTCTCTCCTGATCAGACCAGGTTTTCCCCAGAAAGTTCTCCAGTTATCAATGTATCCCACGTCGTTTTCTGGACACCACCTAGACAACCAGCGGTTGAATGATGACATGCGGCTAAACATGTCATCACTGGTCAGATCAGGCAGGGGACCAGAGAAAATTACAGAGTCCGATATTGTTTTAGCAAACTCACACACCGAAGCAACACCAACTTTAGTGACCTCCGATCGGCGTGACCGGGTGTCATTACCGCCAGCGTGAATAACAATCTTACTGTATTTACGCTTATCCTTAGCCAGCAGTTTGAGGTAGGATTCTATGTCGCCCGTTCTGGCCCCTGGTAGGCATTTAACTATAGTCCCTGGTTTCTTTAGTGCCACGTTTCTTAGTAAGGAGCTGCCAATAATTAAGGTCGGCTCCTCAGCGAGACTGTCGCTCAGAGGGGAAAATTTATTAGAAACGCAGACGGGTTGGTGGTGATCTGGGGGCTGAAATCTAGAGCTATGCTTACTACGAACCGTCACCCAGCCAGCCTGCTTAACCGGTTGTTCGAGTGCGGCTGTTGGTTCGCTACGTGAAGTTACTCTTTGTGGCTCCGCGCTAGCAAAGGAGCGGCTATCAGCTGGTTTTTCAACAGCACGGAGCTGTTGAAAAACCAGTCATTCTGAATGACACTAGTCATTCAGAGTAAACAAACACAATATAACATAACATATACAAACAACAAACAACATATACATACAAATATATGCAAATTATCTTGCTAATAATACTGATACTTAATGGAAATTAATGGATGTGAAAATATAATGTTATGAATGTGATGATCTCGGCACTGGCTCTGATCTTTTCCTCTGTTCAGCACACCTGCTCATTCTCCTCCCTGCCTGCAATTAGTACTCATCAGTTTAACCTGTTTTCACCTCCTTATAATCCCCGTGCAGATCAGAAGCCGGTGCCAGAATGTCTCAAGCCACCCGTACGATCATTCCAGCGTTTCTTTATTCTGCCTGTCTGTGTCTGACCTGATTCTGCCCTCCATTACCGAGCCTGCCTGTTCCCTGTTCTGATTCTGCCTGGAGCCTTGACCCCGACTGCGAGTACCGGATTCTACCTTGCCCCTGTGATTATTCTGAGCCCGCCTGTTATCCAACATGGACCAGACCTGGACCTCGCCTTTCGGATTCCCCTCTCTGTGCTGCCGCTGGATAACTGCCTCTCTGTGATCGAACCCGGACCCCTCTGGATAACGCCCCTGGATTTTCCTGAACGGATTGTCTGCCAGTGTGGAGCACCGGCCCGGAGTTAAACCCCAAGCTTCGGAGTCCCACTACCAGGTTAGTGATCCAGCCTCCCTCATTCTTGCCTGACACCACCAGCTGATCACTAACCTGTTGTCTCTGCTACAGGGAGGTTTCCAGTCTCTGAGCGAGCAGCGAGCCCCGAGTGCCTGCGTCGGTGTACCTTTAATAAACTTGTTTGACACATCACTGACCTGCCGGGTTTGAATTCTGGATCCAGTTTCCTGTACGTTACAATGACAGTATAAACTAACCGGCAACCTGTGCTAAACCTTATCTACTAATGCTTTATTTTATTATATTTTATTTATTTATTCTTAGGCTGAGTAACTTAAAGAAGGTTAATAATTCAATTAAATTTTATTTATATAGCGCCAAATCATGAAACATGTCATCTCAAGGCACTTTACAAAGTCAAGTTCAATTATATTATACAGATTGGGTCAGATTATACAGATTGGTCAAAAATGTCCTATATAAGGAAACCAGTTGATTGCATCAAAGTCCCGACAAGCAGCATTCACTCCTGGGGAAGCGTAGAGTCACAGGGAGAGTCGTCTGCATTGTACATGGCTTTGCTGCAATCCCTCATACTGAGCAAGCATGAAGCGACAGTGGGAAGAAAAACTCCCCATTAACGGGAAGGAAAACCTCCGGCAGAACCGGGCTCAGTATGAACGGTCATCTGCCTCGACCGACTGGGGTTACAGAAGACAGAGCAGAGACACAACAAGACAGACAAAAAACACAGAAGCAAACACTGATCCAGTAATCTGTTCTACATTAGATGGTAATAGCGGGTGAGCCGTCTTCCCTGGATGATGTCACAGTTAACAGAACGCCAGACCAGGTGTACTTACTATGAAGATAAAAGAGAGAGAACAGAAAGTTAAAGCAGAAATGACAACATGTAATGTATATTTGAAGAACAGTAGAACTCTATAGAGTGAGAAAATTAGATCCTGATGTCCTCCAGTAGCCTAAGCCTATAGCAGTAAAACTATAAAGGTAGCTCAGAGTAACATGAGCCACTCTAGTTATAAGTTTTGTCAAAAAGGAAAGTTTTAAGATTAGTCTTAAAAGTAGACGGGGTGTCTGCCTCACGGACCAAAACTGGGAGTTGGTTCCACAGGAGAGGAGCCTGATAGCTAAAGGATCTGCCTCCCATTCTACTTTTAGAGAGTCTAGGAACCACCAGCAGACCTGCAGTCTGAGAGCGAAGTGCTCTGTTAGGAACATACGGAGTAATCAGAGCTCTGATATATGATGGAGCTTGATTATTAAGGGCTTTATACGTTAGAAGAGGAATTTTAAATTCTATTCTTGATTTAACAGGAAGCCAATGAAGGGAAGCTAAAATTGGAGAAATATGATCCCGCTTGGTGATTTTCATCAGAACTCTTGCTGCAGCATTTTGGATCAGCTGAAGGCTTTGAACTGCATTTTGTGGACTTCCTGATAGTAAAGAATTACAATAGTCCAGCCTTGAAGTTACAAATGCATGGAATAGTTTTAGTGTCCGACGAGTCATCTCAGTTCGTTTGCTTAAGTTAAATGATTCCATGAACACGTAGCCAAACAAAAAGAGTCCGTCCCGATCACGGGGCTCCTTTCCATGTGACATTAATCTGTAGTGCACGCATGAGTCCATGGACGTGTACAGGCGGCCGGGAGGTCAGCCCTTCGGATGGCTGCTTTCTGATGTCATCCATCTATACATCGTTCCCACAATCCACCCTTTCAAAATAGGCACAACATACAAACAAAAAGATTACAATTAATGTTATCACCAAAATTAGTCTTGTTTTAACAGCTAGAGCTCCCCATTCTCCTAAAATGTCTTCCGGACTTTTCCACGACTAGTTAATACCAGCATTCTCTTTTACTTTTTTAAGTTTCATGAGTTTAACCATTACTGCCCTAAATTAACCTTTAGGTGCTGTGTTCATGGGAATGTATGTACAGCACTGATTACTGAACATGTGACAAACCCGTCCCTTACTTGTTAAAAGCCAATCTAAGGCTTGTCTGTTTTGCATTACCATTCTACTTGTTTCATGCAATTGATCTCCCATTCATTTCTAGTTAACCCTCTAGCTGTATACCATGAACAGCTATACCATGTATTATGTATGGCTCTTTGCCATAAAGGGTCACCCCTTGGTCTTATTCGATGCCATTTAATATTCTGCAATTTGTCTATTGCTCTTGGTGTAGCTACTTTTGGATGGCGTTTTTCATAAAATTGATCTAAACCTTTAGAGAAATCTTCACATCATTCCTTTTCAGAGCATCCATACTGTTTTGAATCTGGTTCTGTGAATTCTAATATTAGGTTGTTGTCTTGAGGTCCGTTCTTCGTACGTTGCTTAAAACATCTGAGATCAAATGAGACATCCAAGATGATTTCATCCGGCTAATCATGAGCCGGCTAATTGGGTTCTTCGAACACACCTGTTGTTTATATTTAGTATGGCTGGATTGAGTTATCTGAGATAACTGCGCGTTCATGCGTTTGTTTAAAAGGGGAAATGTATCGATAGTAGAAACAATGATCAACAACGCTGCTATTGGCTGTTCAGCATGGCCAAAGAATGCCCACAGTTTTTCTCTCAAGCATAACACGAGCTTTAATGGAAGATTATGCTGAATTTGAGTCATTAATTAAAACGACGAGGAACACCTCAAAGTCTGCTAAAGCCAGGAGAAAGGGCTGGCAAAAAGCAGCAGACAAATTAATGCATACATACTGTCCATGTTAGATGTTTCTATCACTTTCTACAGTATGAATTTTTGCATTTTAATAATTTCATATTTACTTTGTTCTTTTATATCCGAGCCTCCACGGGACCCACTAGAATATGGGGACAAGTAAAAGTGAAATACAAGAATATTCTACAAAATGGTAGCCTTTAATTATTAAACTGTATTTTAAAAAGGCACTTGTTATGTCAAGAGATCCAAATTTCGGTGTCATTCCTTAGACACTGGAAGTAAAGGACGCGTGCAAACTGGAAATTTTAACAAAAAAAATTCTTTATCTATAAAAAATGAAGTTCTTCCTTTTCCAACTCATACACAGCTTGCACGGTCAAAAACTGTATTGCTCCGTGTCTAGATAATCCATCCATAGTTTTTTCTAGTACAATATACGGCTCGACAGGAAGCAAGCCTTTCAAAGTAAAACTAAACTTCGCAATAAAATGGCCTGAACAAATTTTCTTACTGAATATGATAAAAATAAAAAGCAAAGCATCATACAAATAACTTAAACATTTTTTATTTATGGCTCTAACAGCTCTTTTTCCTCTTTAAAAGCCACTGTTAAATGATGTGTTTGTCTGTTTTTAACAGCCACCAAGAAAAATCTCTCTACAATTACACTGTCGCGCTGCGTTAAAGGATCCTGTCTATTGCGCAATACACAATTTAATTAGAAAATCTCTGAAATTATTCTTGCACCTTCCGCAACAGATTGCTTTCGTAAAAATGGACATGGCTACGACAGACTTCCCTATCTCCTCCGCTTATACAGCTCCGATCTAATCCTGTTTACATGAAATAAGCCTGTTAGCGAGCAGGTTTAAGCTGGCGCACATGTTGCTATGACAGCAAGTCCAGGATGAGTTTGGAAGAACCAAACGATCCAAGATCATGCCAAATCATCAACAATCAAATCCAGCTAACTGAGTTAGCGACGTACGAAGAACGGACCCCTGGTCTGATGTTACCTCAACTGGAGGAGGTGCTGTTGTAGTACAGTTTGGAATCTGGTATTTACTCATATTAGGCATTACTGTTGTAATTAATCTTATTAGTGAGGGTTTAGTATTATTCAAAACTTCCTTTGTGGATTTAATTGTATTTGAAACTACTGCTATTGTGGGTTTAATTGTATTTTACACTACTGTCCTTGTTTTAGTTATAACGGTTGTTGGAAGTTTAGTTATAATGTTTTCAGGTCGAATCACAGTAGGTTTTGCGTTTTCTAAATTGCTAGCAACCTCTGTAGGTTGCACTTCCTTTTTACTTGTATTTACCTTTGTAATTTTACCAGTATTTGTTAATTTTTGTATTGTGCTATTTAACATTTTAGATGCTCATATGACCGTTAATGTCTTCTCCGTTAAAGATGTTGGTTTATTTAGTCCTGATTTGGTGACTGAAGTAGGTAAAGTCACATGTCCACTAGGGACGGTCATTTTGTTCACTTCTACTGTAGTTCTGGTAGCCGTGGTTGTTAGGGGAAAACAATTTACTTCTTCTGGTAACGTCTCTTTACGTGGTAAGTTCCATAATATAGTTGAATCTACTTTCCCACTAGGGGATGTCTTCGAATTTCAACTTGTATGTTTTATCAATCCAGAAGGCTATTACGTTTGCTTCAATAATCCAACAGCAATATGCCTTCCAAACAGTCATTTTACAATAAATGTTTTCTTGATTTATAATCTTCTTTTTTTATCTAAAATTCTTGAGAAAATAGTTGCTAACATTTGTGAACATTTACAAAGTAATGACCTACTTGAGGAGTTTCAGTCAGGCTTCAGAGCTCATCATAGCACTGAAACAGCTCTGGTGAAGGTCACTAATGATATTCTCATGGCCTCAGATAATGGACTTGTGTCTATACTTGTCCTGTTAGATCTCAGTGCTACATTTGACACAGATGATCACAATATTCTCCTACAAAGACTTGAGCATACTTTAGGGATTAAGGGGAAAGCATTAGGCTGGTTTAAATCTTATCTGTCGGACAGATTCCAGTTTGTTCATGTTAATAATAAATCTTCCTCAAACTCTAGGGTCACCTGTGGAGTACCACAGGGTTCAGTCCTTGGACCAATTCTCTTTACTATATATATGCTTCCGATTGGCAAAATTATCAGACAGCATGGGATTAATTTCCACTGTTATGCTGATGACACTCAGCTATATTTATCCATAAATCCTGATGAATCCAATCAATTACTTCGACTGCAGTCATGTCTTGATGACATCAAAAGCTGGATGACTTTAAATTTCCTGCACTTAAATTCTGACAAGACAGAAGTTGTAATCTTTGGACCAGAGTCCTCAAAAAAATAAAGTTCTTAATCACTCACTTAATCTGGATGGAATTAACTTGGCCTCTGGTAATTAAGTAAAAAATCTTGGTGTTATTTTTGACCAAGACATGTAATTTAAATCCCATATTAAACAGGTTTCCAGAGTTTCCTTTTTTCACCTCAGGAATATTGAACATTCTGTCCAGAGGTGATGCTGAAAAACTAGTCCATGCATTTGTTACTTCAAGGCTGGACTATTGTAATTCTTTACTACTGGGAAGTCCACAAAATGCAGTTCAAAGTCTTCAGCTGATCCAAAATGCTGCAGCAAGAGTTCTGATGAAAATCAACAAGAGGGATCATATTTCTCCTATTTTAGCTTCCTTTCATTGGCTTCCTGTTAAATCAAGAATAGAATTTAAAATTCTTCTTCTAACGTATAAAGCCCTGTCTTCTCTAACCCTCAGTCGGTTGAGGCAGATGACCGTTAAAACTGAGCCCGGTTCTGCTGGAGGTTTTATCTTCCCATTAATGGCAGGGCTGCCAACTTTTCACAAAACCTCGGAGTGAGATTTTGAAAGAGGTTGGACAGGCTCTCAGCGCGGCACCCTTTTCAGGGTTGAATTGCAAGGCAATGAGGACAGGCAGTTACAGGTTGTAGGTTTTCAGAGGATTTAACTGAAATAAAGAAGCAAAACATGGGATGTTTTTTAGCACAGTAAATAACACTGAATAACAGTAAGTAGTCTGTGGTTATGTAGGACATAACCCTAATCTGTGGCTAAGGTCTTGCTCAGGCACCCAGAGTGACCAAGTTTTAAACCACCGACCTACAGGGCTTCTCCAAGAAACACAGACCAGCCTCTCTAATCTCTAGGACACCACGTCTAGTAAATGAATATTTGTTATTAGGCTAAAAACTCAATATATCAACCCATTAATGTTATTATTGTTTACAATTGATATGAGAGTTAAACAATTCAGACCTTTTAGGAAGCTGTAAAAGCTAGAAAAAAAATCACCATGACACCTGACAGGACTTATCTGGATGTTTAATTTTATAAAATGTGATGGAAATAAAGTGCTTAAATAAATTATATGGACCAAATAAAGATACTTAAAGGAATATTAAAATTAACAGTAAAATAAACTATGCCAGTCCTAAAGAAAATCCTAAGCCACAAAATGTAGGATCTAACCAGCAAATAACAGGCTTAAGCAAAGCAAACCTGAAGACCAAGACAGGACCAAACAAAACCAGGGAATAATTTAGACTTAACTGGAATTATCCAGGCCTAAACAGTGACAGTGCTAGACTAAATCAGATTAAACGTATCTTCTTAAAACTAGTTAACCTCCATTCAAACTGTAAAAGACCCTTTTGCTCCACCACAACTTTCAAGATTATTTTTGTCAGTTCCCCTGTCTGCAAAGTATCCTTACTAATATTGACAAATGTAAACACAACACGACAATGTCCTTTTCTTCCAAAGTTTTGAGATATTTTGGCCTCTGCAGATCCACCGTTTTTCCCACTTGTGCACATCCCAAAGAAACTGTGAATAACTTTTTCTTTTACAAAGATCCGTAAGGTGAGGGGGTTCATCTTTTCAACTCCTGCAATGAGACAATAAAGTCATCTAAGACAAACATGGTTAAAAAGCAAATGATTAAAGATTATGCAAAGAAGGGAAATACCTGTGTCATTGGATCTGTCGGTTATTTGGGTGAATGGTCTTGGGTGAAGGCACTCCTTTTCCGGCTCAAGACCATGGTCTCGGATTTGGAGGCACTGATTCTCATCCCGGCCGCTTCGCACTCGGCTGCGATCCGCTCCAGTGAGAGCTGTAGATCACGCCCTGATGAAGCCAATAGGACCACGTCATCCGCAAATAGCAGAGACGCAATCCTAAGGCCACCAAAATGGATCCCCTCGACACCTTGGCTGTGAAATTCTGTCCATAAAAGGGGGACGCCTTGGGATTCCCCCGGAGGAGCTGACCCAAGTGGCTGGGGAGAGGGACGTCTGGGCCTCCCTACTGAAGCTGCTACCCCCGCGACCCGACCCCAGATAAGAGGAAGAAGATGGATGGATGAATGGATGGATGGATAATCCTAAATTCCAACATGACATTATTCAACTAGACTGAGCAATAATTATTTAAGTTGTGGGTAAAACATGGACTAAACTCGGGACTAAATCAGGTGGCTAAACTACAGCAAACAAGGACTAAAACAGCACCAGGTATAGAGCCCACCAACAAACAATTTGATGTGATCCTGTGCTCACAGAATTGCTGCTGCAGTGCCGCGGTTAGGAGGTCTGGTGCAATAATGCGGACCAGATCCAACCCTGGCACGTTCTTGTGAGTTAGTGCCAAGGTTGCGGGGGAAAACCTAGATTGGGTTTTTATCAGTGCGGCATTTTTCTGAATCAGAATTAAGTTTAATCACCAAGTAGGTTTGCACTTACAATGAATATGACTTGGTGTTGATGGTGCAGACAAAAAATAATAAAATAAAATGGATATATATATATACAGAAGCTATATACACTCAGTAAACTGTGCGTTAATGTAACGCAGAAGGTTGTAAGTCTTGAACGGGGGAGAGAGGCAGTGGCAAAGGTCACGGGCGGCTCTTGGCCTTGTTCATAAGGCTGGTAGCAGATTGGAAAAAAACTGTTCTTGTGGCGTGAGATTGTGGTCCTGATGGACCGCAGCCTCCTGCCAGAGGGAAGTGACTGAAATAGGAAGTGACTGAAATAGTCTGAAAAAAAAAGAAAAAAAGGAAGAAAAAAAAATAGTCTGACTGGGGTGCGAGGGATCAGCCACAATCTTCCCGGAGTTCAGTTTTAATGTTTGTATGCATGATAAAATTAGAGTCTGGAGTGAGAGCGTGGGAAGACACTAAAATGCAGGAGAGTTGGCAGCCCTGTAATGGGGAGTTTTTCTTTCCACTGTTGCTTCATGCTTGCTCAATATGAGGGATTGCTGCAAAGCCATGGACAATGCAGACGACTCTCCCTGTGGCTCTAAGCAGGAGTGAATGCTGCTTGTCATGACTTTGATACAATCAACTGGTTCCCTTATATAGGACATTTGACCAATTTGTATAATATGATTGAATTTGACTTTGTAAAGTGCCTTGAGATGACATGTTTCATGAATTGGCGCTATATAAATAAAATTGAATTTTACTGAATTGAGTTCAGGGCTGTTTCTCATTCCTTTTCCCCGTAAGAATAATATTAGAGCCTCAGCTGAATATCTGTAAACCATTTCTCTCACATTGCAGATTTACAGTGTTACAGTATAGTTTTTGAGAGTCATTTCCTACAAAAGAAGTATTCAATGTGTGATCACTTTGGACTGGATGCTGAGGTATCCAGCTACCGACAGCAGGCCAAGTTTTTACAAACTGGGGTTTCCACCCGCAACCCAGTGGAAACACCAGTGTGTTCACTGTCTGTAACACCCTCTTTAAGAGGCTCTCGGAATCTCTTAACAATGCTTTGAAAAGGCTTATACACACACACACACGTGTTTTCATAAACATTAGAACACTTGACAAATATGGGACAAATGGGTACGTGCCTTTCCAAAGTTTCACACAATTCTTTCATGTCTAAGTGAATTGTGAGACCCCAAGAAACACACAATATTTTCCAGTATATGTGACTTATGAAGACTGGATAACTGCAGTGTCAGTATTTACAACATGGCCTTTTTGAAATAACTGCATTATAAGCATAGTTGTGTATTTATCATACTAACCAAAAAAGTAACATCTGAAATGAAGCAGATATTTATGTTATTACAAGACAGTTCTTTTTTTTATTTATTGTAATTGCTTGCAACAAATATGAGCTCAAACAATGAACATTGCTTGAATATTGTGGTATTAAAAAAATATTTTATAAATAAAGCTTTTACTGTCTACCAATCTGAATAGCAGGGAAGGATTGGAAGGGAAAAACGTCCTGTCATTGTATCTCAAATTTAACTTATGATTCCCATTCCAGAGAATTTGTTGATAAAAGTACAAAAAACACATTCACAAACATCTAGCCATCAATGAAGTAATGTTGATAATAGAATAACTCTAACAGTTCCTTCAAGTAGTTTCGTTAGAAAAAGAGCATAGACATAACATTCTTCAAACTGAGCATAATGTTGCTTCAGATTTTGTAGTCGGCTTATTGCTCTAAGCTGTAACAAAAAAAAATCAAGAATAAAAAGTAAATGACCACAGCTCTCATTATATTCTGCATTATTTCTCACAAAGTAAATAGCTCAGTGGAACAACAGGAACTATTAATGAAAAAACATAGAATGTGACTGTCTCACCTGTTCTACAGTTCCTGTCCTATTAAAAAGGCACAAAACTAGAAGTCTAGCTGACCTAAAAAGACAAATTTCAATAAGATTTTTAGCCCATATAATCTGAAACAACTTATGGCACTTATAAACAAAAGCATGTGTAGAACTTCAAGCAATGTAAAATTTAATGATAGTTTAAAGCTGCAGTATTTAAGTTCTATCAAAATTGATTTTCATATAGCAGCGCCATTGGCAGGTTCTGTTTAATTGGAACTGAAAATGTCTAATCACCTGTTGGAAGGATAAAGTGGATGTACTGCTCATTTCTGGCTCTCCTGAAGGTTGAGTTTTTCTCTCTACACTTCATATCTGCAAGAAAACAGACAGATAATCTGTTAAATTTGTCACAATTATATGACAGAACTTTAAGAGTCATCTGTTCAGGTTTATTTGGCCACAGTGCCACAGGCCAAGGAGGCCCCTCTAATCTGCATCCCCGGAGAAACCGCACCGCTTATACCTACAGCTCCAGCCCTACGTGGCTCTCACTGACCAGAGATCAGGATTGTGCATCTACACCACATCATTACTGTAATGAACTAGAGTGGAGATGAACCCGGTATTCAGTCAGACACTTACGTAATGCTTGACATGATTTATTGAAGAGACGATGAGGGTGGATCAGGCAGGTGTACAGAAAAATAGTCCAGAGCTGAGTTCAAAGCAGTCATCCAAGCAAAAAAACAAAAATGTAAACAGGGTGCAGGCAGACTGAAAAACAGAGAAACAGAATAGGATCAGGTAATCAGGCAAAATACAGAATGCTGGATAGTTCTTACCGCAGGGAAACAGGAGGCATGAGCAATGAGACATGTGTGACAAGGACCGCGGAACCGCGGCCCTACCCACTTTTGATGATCAAGCCTCCCCCCCCAACCCCCCCCCCCCCCCCGCGGAAAGCGTGTCTATCCCCCGCCGCAACCCCCCCCCCCGCTCGGCCGCGTTTGTCTCCCCCCCCCCCGCTCGGCCGCGTTTGTCCGCTCGTCCGCGTTTGTCTGTCTCCCCCCCCCCCCCCCCCCGCTCGGCCGGCCGCGTTTGTCTCTCTCCACCACCACCAGCACCACCCCCCCCCCCCCCCCCCGCTGGCGTCTCCATGCACCCGACCAACTTGAAATGCGTTCCGCGGTCCATGGTATACACTATTGATACCTTGGAATCTTTCTCTGATTCTTGAATGAGACATTTTATTTACATGAAATTTCTTCAGCCTTGCCTCGGCAATATGAACCTTAAAAAGAGACCTTTGGCAAACCAAGCCACTGAGCAGAAAAGCAGGCTTCCACATCAAACATTACAGTTAATAGAGACAGTTGAGTGAACTTAACTATGGGTTCCCAATCCCAGAAGAGGAATTGTAACATGACTGAATCAACAAACAGTCCATATGGAGATGACTATCTTCAGGCACACTTTGAGGACCTGCAGAGACAGAACGGTTTGCTGCAGCCACTAACCTGGGAATCCTGTGTGGAAAACCACAAAAGATTGGAAATCCTTGGTTAAATGTATTCACGTCTTTTTTTGTGTCAAAAACCAAAACAATAAAGTATCCCAACTTTCACAGAACAGATTTTGCAACTTAACAACTGCCTTAAAAGGTCAACATCATAACATGTGTTTTATGATACTATATACGAAATAAACATTTTCCAAACCCTAGAGAGTTTTAATGTAACTTGTCTGACAGATTCCAGTTTGTTCATGTTAATAATAAATCTTCAAACTCTAGGGGCACCTGTGGAGTACCACAGGGTTCAGTCCTTGGACCAATTCTCTTTACTATATATATGCTTCCGGTTGGCAAAATTATCAGACAGCATGGGATTAATTTCCACTGTTATGCTGATGACACTCAGCTATATTTATCCATAAATCCTGATGAATCCAATCACTTACTTCGACTGCAGTCATGTCTTGATGACATCAAAAGCTGGATGACTTTAAATTTCCTGCATCTAAATTCTGACAAGACAGAAGTTGTAATCTTTGGACCAGAGTCCTCAAAAAATAAACTTCTTAATCAATCACTTAATCTGGATGGCATTGAATTGGTTTAGGTTTAGGCTGATGTCCTCCAGCAGCCTAAACCTATAGCAGCATAACTACAGAGATAGCTCAGGGTAACATGAGCCACTCTGACTAGAAGCTTTAGATCATTTAGATCAATGTTAATGTTCCAAGCTGTACGAATGCCGTAGCACTATCGGACAATGGCTGAACAAAAACAAGCGTTATCTTTAAACAAACCCTAATTATGTTTAACTTGTTGGTGGTAAGGTTTTTAGCGAGGCTGATAACAGCTGATGCTTCCAGACATTTAGGGCTTATTTAAGACCCCCATATCCGTAAAAAACACCAGCACTCCAATTACAGGTTGCTCCAATGCCATGGCCAATCGTTGACTAGCAGTCGGCCCACGTAAGAGAACTACTCTTGATAACCACCATACTATATCTTAAGAGGATGCCAAAAATTCAGTCAGGTAGGGAAAAAAAGCTTGTGAAACACCCACAAAGTGTACATCGTGGAGTACAGTATGGCCCAGTGGAGTCCATGGAAAAGACCTATTAGCTATATTTGGTGTAAGGGGTGGAACGGAAAACACAAAAATGTATATCACATCAGTGTTTTAAAACCATTACGGAAATAAAGTTAGTTAAAACATTACAACAAAACCCAAAACACATTAGCATGGCTTTGCTTGAAAGATCGCTAGCGGGTGGTTTAGCCTGTTAGCTCCGGGTCTTAATTTCAGTCAAACCTTAAAAACACAGAGAATACCCACATGGCAAAATACGAGTGAATCAATGTTCGCGTAAATAATTTTAAACTGCTTCATTGTACACTAAATTTCCCTGTTCATTTCTGCCAAACCTTTGCCTTTGTGTCCAGTTCTGGCAATATTTGAGTTGAATTGCTTCAGGAGCAGCTAGCACTCCAGCTCAGGATGACAGCTCTTCTTTGGGAATCCAGGTCTTCAGTGCCTGATTTCACAGACTGTAATTAGCTTTAATTCCAGTCCGAGGAAAGGAATCTGTAATGCTGCTCCAGGCAGTGGACAAAAAAACTTTGTCCCTCCAGTGCCGACCCCCAATGGTGGAGGGGTCTGTGGAAAAGTAATTGATGAGAAAGGAGTGTTGATAAAGATAAAGATAGTCTTTATTGATCTCAGAATGGAGAAATTCACTCGTCACATCGGCTCATACAAGAAGTTGCAGAGTAGGGGAGGTGCATTCAGTTATATACGGTGAATCTTCATATATACAATGGATCAAAAAGAATACCAAAAAAAATACAAAAAGAAATAGGGATGGGCATATGATGTCTTATTTACATACATAGTGATCTATATATATATAAACATATATATATACATATATATATATATATTTATAGTATGTATATATATATTTATAGTATGTATATATATATATATATATATATATATATATATATATATATATATATATATATACTTTATATATATACTTTATATATATATATATATATATATATATATATACTATATATATATATATATATATATATATATATATATATATATATATATATATATATATAGTAACTATATGCACAGTTCGTTTGCTTCGTTAGCTTTGTTAACCGTGTCCACTGCAAGTGCTGAGAGGTGTTTCTCGTCCCTCCGTTGTATCAAGACCTATCTGAGATCAACAATGACCCAGAAAAGACTAAATAGCCTGATGTGCGCCCACACACACACACACACACACACACACACACACACACACACACACACACACACACACACACACACACACACACACACACACACATGGCAGACACATTTATCATGCTCAGGGACCACAGCCTATGAGAAAGCAATAAATTCTGGTGTCTAAAAATGGATTGGCTTGTCTTGTGTCATGTGACGCAAATCAGTTGCGTGATCAAGGGGATGCTGGTGTTTTATGTGTATGCGGGCGCGTGCGTATGTGATGGGTAGTGGTATTGTGAGTATTGCCTGATGGGCCCGACCAATTTGAAATGCGTTCCGCGGTCCATGATGTGTGAAGTTCCGGCAACAAACAGAAAACTGAGGAGGGTTTAAATAGGCAGGAGGACAGGAGAAAACAAGTGGCTCTAATTAACTAGGACAGGTGAAAGTGATCAAGGAAGGGGAAGTGACTGAGAGAAACACAAGCTTTAATAAAAACTAATAAAGACGACCAGATAACTAAAACAGTAAACAAGCTAAACATGACTCCAACACAATAAAAAACTAGAAACAGAACTAACCCCTAAAGCAGGAAAGCTAACCAAAATATCAACAAGAACCAGAAAAGAACATTACAATTACACTCAGATGAGACTTTGAAAGAGGCAAACCTGCTATTATCAAAGCTTATTTTCAGACATGTAACTGCACGACCCAGCTGGCTCTGAAGATAGTCAGTTAATGTCTTTACATCCTGGTCAGGCGAGAATTTAGAAGCGAAAACACTGTTTCTTCCTGTCCCTGTGCCCACAATAGTCATACTTTAAGCAGTTTTTTTCACTCCAGGTGTGGTACCGCGTAATCTCGCTTGTCACTTTCCTGTTTTTTACAACAGCACTCCACTTTGGGAATTCAGGCGGATACTTAGTTTGACCAGAGATCTTACCATCTCCAGGGGCAGCTTCCACGTGCAGTGTGCTCGCCCGATCCGTGTCCCTCCTCCCAGCATTTGCTGCAAGCCCAGCAGGCTGAGTAACTAGCAGGTTCCCAGCATTTGCTTTCGAGATTAGGCCATAATCTTCACTGCATCTGCGCTCACCGTCCTTGGAGTCGCTGTCACTGCGTCTGCGTTTGCCGCCACCACAGGTGACAGGGGCAGATCCACACCTGATCTGATCCTCAGGTACCGCATCCGCTGCATATTCCAGGCTGCACACCGGAGCTTCACATCAGTTGTGATCACAAAAAGGTCTTCACATACATCCGCCTGAAGTTTTAGTGCGCCCTTCATGGCTCCAACCTCAGCGTCCAGTTGCTCCATTCTCTTGAGCAGACCACAGACATCCATGTTTGAGAAGGTAACAGGAGGCAAATCATCCAAATGAGAGACAAAACATGGCACATTCTCCCCACATTCATTTAGGACCTTCAGGCAGCTTTTGGTGTTGTTTATGTCTTTTTGCGCTCCTTTGTGCGTTATATTTCGCTGAGTAGTAGTGCACAGGTCAAAAAGCACTTTTTTTGAGGCCTCTATAGACTCGGTGTCGAAAGTGTTAATAGCCAGCAACACAATCTCCTTCCGGCTAAGAGTTCTTATTTTTACAGTCAAAAGGTTTAAGAGCTCATCCTCCACAATTATTTTCCCATCCATAGTCGTGTAGATCTCAGGTTTTTGTCTAGATGGACATGAAGCAGGGACAGCCAAAGCACAAGCTGTGGCTTCTCCCATCTTGCAAAAAAGATGAAATATGAGAACATGACAACTAAAAACAAATTAACATTTTTTTTATATATGCTTGAGGTTAATTATCGACCACTAATGTCTAACATAAAATCTGTCCTCCATAGATGGAAAATAATTAACTTTTTGAACTTGAGCTCTAGGATAGAGTCAATCAGAATCAATGTTCTCCCACACATGCTCTATTATCTTTAATGCCTCCCACTTAGAATACTTCCCAAACAATTTCAGGAATGGAATTGGTTAATTTCTAGATATCTGTGGCAAGGGGAAAGAGCTCAGATCAAGTCTAAAACACTACAGTTGAGGAAGGAAAAAGGGGGAATGGGCCTCCAATGCCTACAGGATTATTACTACACTGTTTGTATTGGTTCAGCATGCCACACATGAGAAGGAAGGAAATGGAGGGTAACACTGTGAGGGGTATTCCAGTAATGGTCCTCCTGGCTGATGGTAAACTATTAGACTGTCTATTTTACCCTTAATAAGCATAATTAGAAGATATAAACTAGAAGACTCATCCAGAATGTTGAGATGGTGAGGCTACAATTCTGATTTTGAACGCAACAAAAGCGATAATAGATTTAAAAGCTGGTCCTGTAAGGGCTTTACATGCTATAATTAATTTCTCCACCAGGGGTCCCTTAGAAGTTCTGAGGCTTTATAAAATGAGCATGGTCTAGAAAAAGCTGATTTTACAGATACCTTCAAGTCAGACATCATTTTAACCAGTATCTGAAACACGCCTTGAGTGGCTGCAACGTTGGATTTTTGGAGGTCTTCTTATCATTAATGAAAGTGGGACAGATTAAACAAAGAGATTTCCAGGTTGTACAAAGGAATCCAGCTCTCAGAAGAAGGGAATACGGACGACATCAAGAAGAAGTGGGAGGCTGAACTAAACCAGCTGATCTCAACTGAAACCTGGGAAAACATACGGCAACTTCAGTGGACCTTCACAGCACCAGATGCATGATGGGAGTTCTGTTGGAAGAACGTTGTGAGGTTTTTCACCACGCCGAACCAGAATAGACATTTAGTTAAGACTCTCCACTACTTTCTGTTTTATTCTATTTATTTATTTACTTATTTTGATTTTTTTCTGTAACTTTTCTCAATGATGTTTTCAACTTTTTCCGTTTGTTGGATCTGGCTGGTTGCTTTTGAAATGTTAAATCAGCAGCAAAAGAAATAAAAAGAAAATGACAATAAAAATGTACAATGAATAATAGGGTATGTCTGAGTTTCCTTTTCTACATTTTATTTATTATTATTATTCCTTTATTTAACCAGGAAAAGTCCCATTGAGATTAACAGTCTCTTTTTCAAGGGAGTCCTGGCCAAGATAGCGGCAAAAGATTACATTACAAATTACATTACAGTTTACAATAACATCTATCTAAATTACAATTTCATAAAACAGTTACAAACCATAGAACTCATTTCCAAACTTTTGAGCAATCGTTTAAAATGTCCAATCGGAATCAAATCCTTCAACTTCCAGTCTTTCTGAAGATTGTTCCATGCTGTGGGGGCAGAGTACTGAAAAGCTGTCTTTCCAGCTTCAGTGCGGATACTAGGCACAGACAGAAACAGAGACTCTTGGGAAAGTAGAGAATACAGTCCAGCTGCTCTTGGTTGAATGAACTCACAGAGGTATGAGGGGAGCAGACGCAGAATACCCTTATAAATGATCATATACCAGTGAGTGAGTCTACGAGTCTCTAATGCTGGCCAGCCCACACGTATATAAAGTTCACAGTGGTGTGTGCGAGGCTTACAATTTGTGATAAATCGTAGGGAGGCATGGTAAATTGAGTCTAACATTTTTAAAACTTGATCTGGGGCATTAATATAGATTAGGTCACCATAGTCCAGAATGGGTAAAAACGTTGCAGCTACCAGTCTCTTCCTCGACTTAAAAGAGAAACAAAGCCTATTTCTGAAGAAGAAGCCAATTTTCAGTCGGCGTTTTTTAATCAATTGTTCAACATGAGGTTTAAAATTTTGATTTTCATCAATTAAAATTCATAAATATTTAAAAGATTGAACCCTTTCTATCTCTGACCCATGCAAAGTGATAAGAGGATAGCTATTTTCTTACATGTTGAGGCAGTGAGCGCCTCTCTGGTTTATAGCTAAAGGTTTGATTCCATAACAGAAAAATACACTAGTATGAAAGCAGATGTTGTTGTTTTTTTATGTTTGCTTAGTTTGTTCAATTTATACTAACCCTTATTCTGGTTCCCAAACGTAGCAATGATTTTCTATAGGATGACAGAAGCCAAGGCTTAAACAGCAAAAGGGATCTTGGGTACCCTATTTCATCATCATGGTGTTGCTAATGCAGCAAATAGAATCAATGACCTGTGTCTTGAATTAGAAAATCTCCCTGCTTTACCTGAAAAAAAGTTCTCCTCTCTGACAAAGGAACAACAGGCTATCAGAACTATGACCTTGCAAAACAGACTGGCTCTAGATCAGTGGTCTCCAACCTTTTTAAGCCCAAGATCCCCGATCTCCACTTTGGTGGGAAGCAAGATCTACCTGTAGAGGCGTTGCGAGAAAAATAGCCCAGATTCTATTTCAAACTTGAAGCCTTTTATTCATGAATGAACTCATAAATCAACTGTTTTTGAATTACATAAAATGTTTGGGTCCAACTGGACAAATTACGTAATGCAACAAAGAAAACATTGCTTAAGTAGCATATCAAACTGGCCATAGCTTCACATCAACACATCAACTTCAATTAATCTCAACACAAAAGTAAAGTAATGTCTTATCAAGTGTTATGCTTATCTCCTGAAGCGTCATTAAAGTCACATTAAAATCAACATTTTACCAAACAGAACTCTTATTTTAACACAACTCTCAATGCAACTATAGGTAGAGCTTTATGACCAACACAAAAAATAAAAGCGTGGCCTATTCCCCCCCTCCCCCCCCCCTTCCCCCAATAAAATCTGTTGTAGTTAAATCAATACAACCAACATAATAAAAGTTGTGGGAAGAAAATTAGAACATCATTTGAATTAAACTGCAATAAAGTTGCAAAATCCACAACAGAAACCTGAGGATTTTCAGGTGGCTCAGCCTGGAGCGAGAGAAAGAAAGAGACGCTCGGATCGGCCACACCTCCACAACCTGAAACGTCTCTGAACCGGCCAGCCTTGTGCATTCACGGACTAAACTCTGATGTTCTATCTATGTGTGTTCTCACTTTGTTTATTTCGTGCATCAGCTTCTTAATCTGAGTCTGACCCAAAATGTATGTTGCAAAATACAAACACGAAGAACACCCACGTCTTTATGGTGTGGGGAAAAAACACCGTCAGACGCCATTACAGATTTCAGCTCGCG
The DNA here is from genome assembly GCA_037039145.1 of Fundulus diaphanus. Classification (NCBI taxonomy): domain Eukaryota; kingdom Metazoa; phylum Chordata; class Actinopteri; order Cyprinodontiformes; family Fundulidae; genus Fundulus; species Fundulus diaphanus. Next base: position 2,261,644 of record CM073133.1, read on the forward strand.
CATCCCTGGTCTATTCTATCATCGGGATCTACAGGGAATGTTTCAAAGATCTACCAGTCCATCACGATCGACGGGTTGGCGACCACTGCTCTAGATTACCTACAAAAGGGTAGGTAATAAAGGAGCTGTTTTTCACACAATTGGAGAACAATGCTAAACTTTCATCCCTGATGTGTCTAAAAACATGACCAACATTCATGATAAATTACAAGAGTTGGTGACAATCCAGCAAAAAATAAATAATTAAATAAATAAAAAAAATAGTGGTTCATCCTGGGATCCTGTGTCTTGGTTCATTTCTGGTGGTTCGACCTCCTGGTTAATAAAGATGGGAGAAATACCTTCTATTTTGTTTTTGATTTTTCTTTCATGTTATATTATTCCAATGGTTAATAAACTGGTAATAAAAATAATTGATACCACTATGTTGCAGTTCAATACTTACTTTATGTTTATGCTGACCATGATCTGAAGAAGTATGATGTTTCTGAATTAAAAGATGATGACAGTACTGATAAAGATGGATTTTACATTACTTAGAGTGCTATAATGATGTAATAACTCTAACCCAGTTGGGGAGTTGATACTGATGATGTATCTTTTAACATTTTCTTTCTAATTTTATTTTCTATTTTATTTTATCTTTCACTTTGCTTATGTACTCTTTATACACAATTTCCTGTTTCTGACTATTACAGGCTCACAGTGTTTGAAAATTTTCAGAATCAGAAGAAAGGATTGTTGTGGAAAATCTTATTGATGTATCTAAGTCTGATCATGTCTGGTCTGAATGCACCTGCATAACTTTCCCGTGTGAAAGAAGCTCTCATGCTCACAGATTTACTGTGTTTCCACATCCAAGGACACAGAGATGTCCTAAAACACAAACACATGGAGAAAATCTCTCTGGGTTGTCTGGAAGCTCCTTCTTCACATCTCCATGTTTCACCTGTTTTCCATCATCAGACAGGATGAGTTTAGGATGAGCTGTATTAGGATCCAGAGTCACATCCACTGCATACTGCTGGACCCTCTTCATCTCCAACAGCTTCTTCATCTTCTTCTCCAGCAGCTGAGCAGCAGCTCTCACCACAGTCCCCTCATATGATGGAGGATGAACTCTGACCTCTGTCCAGTTCTTGGTGGGTGGAGCAGCTTTCAGGGAGGAGAAGCTTTGGAGGAGGTGGAGGTGGTCTTCAGACTGTGAGAGCTGCTTCACCTCAGAGCTCCTCTTCATCAGCTCAGAGATTTCCTGCTCCAGATCTTTGATGAAGTCTTCAGCCTGTTTCTCTGCAGTTCTCTGTTTGTCTTGGATCTCCTTGATGAGCTCCTCCAGGCCTCTCTCAGCAGCCTCCTTCAGAGCAGTGAAGACCTGAACACCTTCTGCTTTCTCTCTGTCTGCAGCATCTTTACTGATCTTCACCGACTCTTTGATCTCCTGGATCTTCACTCGTCTGCTCTGGATCATCTTCTGAACTTCAGCCTCGGTCTTCTTCAGCTCTGCCTTCTTTCCTTCAGATTCTTCTCTCAGAGGAACAAACTTGTGGTTCTTGTGGTCTAGAACAGGACAGAGTGAGCAGACACATGTCTGGTCGGTCCTACAGAACAGCTCCAGAGGTTTATCGTGCTGCAGACACATCCTGTCCTCCAGGTTCTCCACAGGCTCCATCAGCTGATGTTTCTTCAGACCTGGAGTGATCAGATGAGGCTCCAGGTGAGTCTGACAGTAGGAGACCTGACACACCAGGCAGGACTTCAGGGCCTTCAGCTTGGTTCCAGTGCAGACGTCACAGGGAACTTCTCCTGGTTTAGCAGCTGAGCTGCTGCTGCTGGCTTCCTGCTGAGCTTCATGTCTGAACTGAGCAACCATCTCTTTGATCAAGGTGTTGATTTCCACCTCAGGTCTCATCTTGAACATCTTCATACATACAGGACACTGACATCTTTCATTTCCATCCCAGTGCTGAGTGATGCAGGCTTTGCAGAAGTTGTGTCCACATGGTGTGCTGACTGGATCAGTGAAGGCAAGGCGAGGCAAATTTATTTATATACCACAATTCAGTACAGAGACAATGCTAAGTGCTTTACATGATTAAAATATAGGAATAAAAGCAAGTAGGGATAGAATGTAGGAAAAAAATAATAATTTTAAAACAGTTTAACTTGAACATTCAAAGGCAATTTTAAACAAATGTGTTTTTAATCTCGATTTAAAGGAACTCAGGCTTTCAGCACTTTTACAGTTTTCTGGAAGTTTGTTCCAGATAAGTGGAGCATAGGAACTAAATGCTGCTTCTCCTTGTTTAGTTCTGGTTCTGGTTCTGGTTCTGCAGAGCAGGCTGGAGCCAGAAGACCTGAGTGGTCTGGAGGGTTGATGCACTGATAACAAGTCTGTGATGTATTTAGGTGCTAATTCAGGGATTTATAGACTAACAGAAGGATTTTAAAGTCTATTCTCTGAGATCCAGGGAGCCAGTGGAAGGACTTCAGAACCGGGTCCATGTTCTCTACGTTCTTAGTCTTAGTGAGGACTTCAGAACCGGGTCCATGTTCTCTACGTTCTTAGTCTTAGTGAGGACTTCAGAACCGGGTCCATGTTCTCTACGTTCTTAGTCTTAGTGGAAGGACTTCAGAACCAGGTCCATGTTCTCTACGTTCTTAGTCTTAGTGGAAGGACTTCAGAACCGGGTCCATGTTCTCTACGTTCTTAGTCTTAGTGAGGACTTCAGAACCGTGTCCATGTTCTCTACGTTCTTAGTCTTAGTGGAAGGACTTCAGAACCGGGTCCATGTTCTCTACGTTCTTAGTCTTAGTGAGGACTTCAGAACCGTGTCCATGTTCTCTACGTTCTTAGTCTTAGTGAGGACTTCAGAACCGGGTCCATGTTCTTTACGGTCTTAGTCTTAGTGAGGACTTCAGAACCGGGTCCATGTTCTCTACGTTCTTAGTCTTAGTGAGGACTTCAGAACCGGGTCCATGTTCTCTACGTTTTTAGTCTTAGTGAGGACTTCAGAACCGGGTCCATGTTCTCTACGTTCTTAGTGTCACGATTTGGGTTTTGTCTTGGTTTATGTTATCAGATTTATTAGTTAAGTTTCTGATTTTGGGGTCTTGTTTGGTTTTGATTTAGACATGTTTTTCTGTTTAGGTTACCTGTTTTCCACCTGTCACTTTATCAGCTCTGTTCGGTCTCCCCTCAGCAATCTGTCAGCTTTCTTGCCTTGATTAGATCCACCTGCTCACTTATAATTAGCCTTCACTCCTGTTCACCTGCTCACTCCCCTATATAGTCCTGCCACAAACCTCTGCTATCTGCCAGATCATTAACGAGCCACGGTGAGTTTAGTTCCAGCATTCTTTATTCTGATTGACCTGTTGACGATAACCCGAGAGCCTTTTTGATTCTGAGCCAGCCTGTTCCCTGATCTGTTTTTCCTGCCCTGTCTGACTGATTTACCGGTTTACCGACTAGTTTCTGTCCTATGGTTATCCGAGCTTGCTTTGCCCTGTCTGTACCTCTGCCTATTTTGGACTGCTTTTTGTGTACCGGATTTTGGACTGCCCTTTTGACTATTGAGCTCGCCTGTTCCTGTTTTCATTATTAAAATCCTGTTTTTTGCCTTAACCTCACTTGTTGGGTTTGAATACTGGGTTTGCCTGATTCACGATCATAACAGAATGATCTGGCCCAACTAAAACCTATCGCCCAACAAGTTTTTAGAGGTTTTTTTTTTTCTCCCCTCCACACGCTATGGCTTGGGAGGGTTCCAGATTGGCGTTCTGTCCCCCTGGTATCGGTCCCAGACGCCATCTCTCCAGCAGCCGCAGCAGCAGTAACCCGCTGCCTGCTCCGAGTTTACGATTGGGAGGGCTCTTTGTCACAAATTCAGATTCAACTCAGAATAGAAGGGATCACTCACCCAGCGACACCGCTGTCGGCTCTGCCCATGGGTTTTATCCAGAACCAACTTTGTTTATGGAGGTCGAAGCGGAGGTGGTGCGGGATCTTCGCCCGGATCTTTTTTTCTCTCTCCCTCCAGAGGAGGAGATGCAGGGAACGCTGTGGGCTCCACCGATCCCGGCTCTACCGACAGGATCAAACCTCCAGCAAGTCCTGCCGTCCCGCCGTCGGAGGAGGGGACGGAAACCTGTGGGTCGCTCCTTCACCCGTTCTGTTCGGCCGACAGGCGAGTCAGTACCGCGCCCGTCCGTTGCCACTTCCTGCCCAGTGGATCGGAGTCCGGTGCTTCCCAGAGCTGAGCAGCCCACAGCGCCTCCTGTTGGCGCCCGTGATGCTGAGGATCTGGCTCTGGAGGACCAGTTAAGAGCTTTTGCCCCTATTATTAAAGACCTTAGGGAGGCTCTTTTCTGCCAGTATTCAGAGGAGCTGGAGGCAAAATTAAAGGAGGTCGAGGGGCATTATAGAGCGGCTCTCCAAGGTTTCTATAGTGGACTCAATCCTGTCCCCAAGGGTCCAGCCGACGCCCCGGTACCTGCACCTGTCCCAGAGGACCCGCCTCCTACCTCAGCTCCAGTGCCGGCCTCCGGCAGCTATAAGGCAGCACTGTCTGCGCAGCCGGCCCAAGACGCTGCAACCCCGGAGGGTCCGCAGCCGGTCCAAGACGCTGCAACCCCGGAGGCTCCGCAGCCGGCCCAAGACGCTGCAACCCCGGAGGCTCCGCAGCCGGCCCGAGACGCTGCAACCCCGGAGGCTCCGCAGCCGGCCCGAGACGCTGCAACCCCGGAGGCTCCGCAGCCGGCCCGAGACGCTGCAACCCCGGAGGGTCCGCAGCCGGCCCGAGACGCTGCAACCCAGGAGGGTCCGCAGCCGGCCCGAGACGCTGCAACCCAGGAGGGTCCGCAGCCGGCCCGAGACGCTGCAACCCAGGGGGGTCCGCCGCCGGCCCGCGACGTGGGAACCCAGGAGGGTCCGCCGCCGGTCTGCGACGTGGGAACCCAGGAGGGTCCGCCGCCAGTCTGCGACGTGGGAACCCAGGAGGGTCCGCCGCCAGTCTGCGACGTGGGAACCCAGGAGGGTCCGCCGCCAGTCTGCGACGTGGGAACCCAGGAGGGTCCGCCGCCAGTCTGCGACGTGGGAACCCAGGAGGGTCCGCCGCCAGTATGCGACGTGGGAACCCAGGAGGGTCTACCACAGGCCCACGATGAGGGGGTTCAGACGAGCCCTCTTTCAGGCCGCAACTCGGGGGCTCATCGGGACACTGGGCGCCGTGGCCCTCGCCCAGACGACAAGCGGCGCCGTGGCCCTCGCCCAGACGACAAGCGGCGCCGTGGCCCTCGCCCAGACGACAAGCGGCGCCGTGGCCCTCGCCCAGACGACAAGCGGCGTCGTGGCCCTCGCCTGAACGACAAGCTCCGTCGGGGGCCTCGCCGAGAAGACAAGCACCCAGAGCCCCATGGAGACTTAGAGGCCCCTGGACCTCTTCGGAAGCTCTTACCCCCTCATCTTTGGCTTGACAGCCAATTTCCCAAGTGGCTGACCAAACTGTCTTTGTCGGAGGTTCTGGAAGGGTTATTGATGAGGTTCTGGGTGTTAAAGGGTCTGGGAGCATCTGAAGTCTGTAGCCCGGGGCCTCCTGAACCTGAAGTCTGTAGTCCGGGGCCTCCTGAACCTGAAGCCTGTAGCCCGGGGTCTCCTGAACCGGAAGCCTGTAGCCAGGCCCCGTCTGAACCTGAAGCCTGTAGCCAGGTCCCGTCTGAACCTGAAGCCTGTAGCCAGGCCCCGTCTGAACCTGTAGCCTGTAGCCAGGCCCCGTCTGAACCTGTAGCCTGTAGCCAGGCCCCGTCTGAACCTGTAGCCTGTAGCCAGGCCCTGTCTGAACCTGTAGCCTGTAGCCAGGTCCCGTCTGAACCTGTAGCCTGTAGCCAGGCCCCGTCTGAATCTGTAGCCTGTAGCCAGGGGCCGTCTGAACCTGAAGCCAGTAGCCAGGGGCCGACTGAACCTGAAGCCAGTAGCCAGGGGCCGACTGAACCTGAAGCCAGTAGCCAGGGGCCGACTGAACCTGAACTCTGTAGCCAGGCTCCTCCTGAACTCTGTAGCCAGGCTCCTCCTGAACTCTGTAGCCAGGCTCCTCCTGAACTCTGTAGCCAGGCTCCTCCTGAACTCTGTAGCCAGACACCTCCTGAACTCTGTAGCCAGGCTCCTCCTGAACTCTGTAGCCAGGCTCCTCCTGAACTCTGTAGCCAAGCGCCTCCTGAACTCTGTAGCCAGGCGCCTCCTGAACTCTGTAGCCAGACGCCTCCTGAACTCTTTAACCAGGCCTCTCTTCTAGCTCTTAGTCCGGCGTTGTCTCCAGCCTTTAGTCCGGCGGCAGGTTCTGTTCTTTCTCTCTCCAGACGTCGGTTCCTGAGGGTCCGGTTCTACCGACGGTCCCCGAGGTTGCTGCTCGGCCGCCGGCCTATGAGAGACCTGCTCCGCCGCCGGCCTATGAGAGACCTGCTCCGCCACCGGCCGCCGGACATCTTTGCTAACCGGGGCCGTCCTTCAGGACACCCGCCGGATTACCTGTCTCACAGGGGTCGTCCGCCGGAGAACCTGACACGCCTAGGACGTCCGCCGGAGAACCTGACACGCCTAGGACGTCCGCCGGAGAACCTGACACGCCTAGGACGTCCGCCGGAGAACCTGACACGCCGAGGACGTCCGCCGGAGAACCTGACACGCCGAGGACGTCCGCCGGAGAACCTGACACGCCGAGGACGTCCGCCGGAGAACCTGACACGCCGAGACCGTCCTTCGGGACGTCCGCCGGAGAACCTGACACGCCGAGACCGTCCTTCGGGACATCCGCCGGACAACCTGACACGCCGAGGCCGTCCTTCGGGACGTCCGCCGAACAACCTGACACACCGAGGCCGTCCTTCGGGACGTCCGCCGGACAACCTGACTCGTCGAGGCCGTCCTCCTGGACGACCGCCTGAGAACCTGACTCGTCGGGGCCGTCCTCCTGGACGACCGCCTGAGAACCTGACTCGTCGGGGCCGTCCTCCTGGACGACCGCCTGAGAACCTGACTCGTCGGGGCCGTCCTCCTGGACGACCGCCTGAGAACCTGACTCGTCGGGGCCGTCCTCCTGGACGCCCGCCTGAGAACTTGACTCGTCTTGTTTTGTTTGAGTTTTTATTTGGACATTTATTTGATTCTAGCCCTCCATCCTGTACCTCCCTCCACCCACCCGAGCTAGTCTGTTTTGTTTCTGAGGCCGTCTGGAATCCGGCCTTGAGGAGGGGGTTCTGTCACGATTTGGGTTTTGTCTTGGTTTATGTTATCAGATTTATTAGTTAAGTTTCTGATTTTGGGGTCTTGTTTGGTTTTGATTTAGACATGTTTTTCTGTTTAGGTTACCTGTTTTCCACCTGTCACTTTATCAGCTCTGTTCGGTCTCCCCTCAGCAATCTGTCAGCTTTCTTGCCTTGATTAGATCCACCTGCTCACTTATAATTAGCCTTCACTCCTGTTCACCTGCTCACTCCCCTATATAGTCCTGCCACAAACCTCTGCTATCTGCCAGATCATTAACGAGCCACGGTGAGTTTAGTTCCAGCATTCTTTATTCTGATTGACCTGTTGACGATAACCCGAGAGCCTTTTTGATTCTGAGCCAGCCTGTTCCCTGATCTGTTTTTCCTGCCCTGTCTGACTGATTTACCGGTTTACCGACTAGTTTCTGTCCTATGGTTATCCGAGCTTGCTTTGCCCTGTCTGTACCTCTGCCTATTTTGGACTGCTTTTTGTGTACCGGATTTTGGACTGCCCTTTTGACTATTGAGCTCGCCTGTTCCTGTTTTCATTATTAAAATCCTGTTTTTTGCCTTAACCTCACTTGTTGGGTTTGAATACTGGGTTTGCCTGATTCACGATCATAACACTTAGTCTTAGTGAGGACGCGGGCAGCAGCGTTCTGGATCAGCTGCAGCTGTCTGATCCACTTTTTAGGCAGACCTGTGAAAACACCGTTGCAGTGATCAGTTCTACTAAAGATAAACATGGATTAGTTTCTCCAGATCCTGCTGAGACATCAGTCCTTTAATCCTGGAAATGTTCTTCAGGTGATAGAAAGCCGACCTTGTAATTGTCTTTAGATGCTTTTGGAGGTTCAGGTCTGAGTCCATCACTACTCCCAGGTTTCAGGCCTGATCAGTGGTTCCTAGCTGAAGCAGCTGAAGCTGTGTGCTAACTTTTGATCTCTTCTCTATTGGTCCAAAAATTATTACTTCTGTTTTGTTTTTATTCAACTGAAGAAAATTTTGGCACATCCACGTATTGATTTCTTCTAGGCGTTTACTGAGTGCCTGAACTGGTTCATAGTCACCTGGGGACATGGTGATGTAAAGCTGTGTGTCGTCTGCATAGTTATGGTAGCTGATGTTGTTGTTTTTTATTATCTGAGCTAGAGGGAGCATGTAGATATTGAAGAGGAGGAACCCAGAATGAACACATCCAGACAGATGGAGCACAGAAACTGATCCTCAGACCGCAGGTTGCTGCCAGAAGACATTTCTGAACTCTGAGGACAGATCAGGGAAACAGTTTAAAATGTTTAAAAGCTGTGGTTTATCATCTTTCTTTTACATTTTTCTCTTTATGTCATCTGAGTCCAGAAGAAATGTTCCTAGGTTCCTATTTGTTGTTAAAGTTGTTTATATCGAGCTCTCAACTATCAATGGGGTACCGCGCACGTGACGTCACCGCCTCAAGAGCAACGGCCCTTTTGCCGCTTAGGTAGGGCAAACCGATAGAGAACGCACGTAGCAACCAGCAACAGAACCAGCGATATGACCGACTTTGCAGCCATTAAACTTTCCCAAAACGATGTCCCAGGCGCACGGATTACTGGTCGCACTGTCGAAGAACACACCAACCTTCAGCTCAAACGATGGCTTGAGTGTCGAGGGCTTAAAAAGACCGGAAAACGGGCCGAGGTGATCGAACGGTAAGCTTTGTTGTTTTTTTTCCTGCGCGGCGGTCATGCCATCGTCGGCCGTTTTTTTTGTTTATAATCACCGTCCAGGGATCGGTATATGTTTAATGTTTGTCTCATTTGAAATGTTTTTGAGTAGGCTATCCTGGTAGCAGGGTATCATGTTAGCGCCTGCTACCATGATAGCCTATATGCTGTCATGGTAGCAGGCGCTTCATTATTAACATGTCGGCCACCAAAATAATCTTACCTGTTCACTACTTGATGTCGCTGGAATTGGGTCAGGATGTTCTTCGGTTGGGCCCTTTCCTCCGACAAAATGCTTGCTACATATGTAGGCCGACCGCACCGATGGACCAAGCGCACACATTTCTCCTTGGCACTCTTGAATTTCGGGAAAGTAATCAAAAAAACATCCTTCATATGCGGCCGATCAGCGTACCTCGAGTCGCTGTTGCACGTTCCATAGCAACAATGTTTATAAACCATGGTCTTAGATTTTGGAAAAAGCAGTCTTTTAAACGAGTACAACCTAGGCTAACGCACGTCTCTTCCACAGCAAAACAGCGGCGGGTTTGCCCTACTGCGTACCACGTGATGTGACGTCATCGTGACGTTACGTTTCTAAAAATAGCTCGCTCGCGGTACCCCATTATGCTGATAAAGGATGTTACCAAAAAAAGAGTTTTTTTCTACCGTCACATAGGAACCATTGAGACACAGAGCTTGAAAAGCTGTGCCTATCAATTCTGGGGTTGCAATGCATAAAAAGTGCTATATTTCCTATAGGATTAGCCAGTCAAGACTATTAGTGGGCTAAAAGCGAATTAGAAAGTCATTATTCCGTCCGCCCCGACCACAAACAAAACAAGTTCACGTCGTTGGAGGACCATTTAGATAAATAACAGTAAAAAAAGGGTCTGGAAGCAGAGAAGTCCGTTAATGACTTGAAGGCGTTTCCAGGGCTAATCTCTCCCCAAGGGGGAATTTAAAATTCTTCTTCTAACGTATAAAGCCCTTAATAATCAAGCTCCATCATATATCAGAGCTCTGATTACCCCGTATGTTCCTAACAGAGCACTTCGCTCTCAGACTGCAGGTCTGCTGGTGGTTCCTAGAGTCTCTAAAAGTAGAATGGGAGGCAGATCCTTTAGCTATCAGGCTCCTCTCCTGTGGAACCAACTCCCAGTTTTGGTCCGTGAGGCAGACACCCTGTCTACTTTTAAGACTAATCTTAAAACCTTCCTTTTTGACAAAACTTATAGTTAGAGTGGCTCATGTTACTCTGAGCTACCTTTATAGTTTTGCTGCTATAGGCTTAGGCTGCTGGAGGACATCAGGGTCTATTTTTCTCACTCAACTGATTTCTACTGTTCTCCAGTCTACTGTTCTCCAGATTTGCATTGCATTACATTGAAATGACTGTTGTCATTTCAGCTTTTAACTTTTTGTTCTCTCTCTTTTCTTCATAGTAGGTACACCTGGTCTGACGTTCTGTTGACTGTGAAATCATCCAGGGAGGACAGATCACTTGACTATTACCATCTAATGTAGAACAGATTACTAGATCAATGTGTGCTTCTGTGCTTTTTGTCTCTCTTGTTGTGTCTCTGCTCTGTCTTCTGTAACCCCAGTCGGTCGAGGCAGATGACCGTTCATACTGAGCCCGGTTCTGCCGGAGGTTTTTTTTCCCGTTAATGGGTGGTTTTTCTTCCCACTGTCGCTTCATGCTTGCTCAGTATGAGGGATTGCAGCAAAGCCATGTACAATGCAGACGACTCTCCCTGTGGCTCTACGGTTCTCCAGGAGTGAATGCTGCTTGTCGGGACTTTGATGCAATCAACTGGTTTCCTTATATAGGACATTTTGACCAATCTGTATAATCTGACCCAATCTGTATAATATGATTGAACTTGATTTTGTAAAGTGCCTTGAGATGACATGTTTCATGATTTGGCGCTATATAAATAAAATTGAATTGAATTGAATTGAAAGTTTGATTTCATGCTGAAAAGTAGGGGCCCGAAAAAATGAGGAACCCACTGTTTGCACTCTGCTAGTGGGGGGAGAGGAGGGAGGGAGAGTAGGGACAAACCCAGCCTGGGTGTCTTTTGTCGTATGTGTGTTGTGAGTTGTTTGAATGGTAGTGTTGGGGTGGGATTACATTTTCGTATGGTGAGGGGGGGCGTGTGGGGATGTGGCTGTTTGGAGCGCTCCGTGTCCGGCTCCCAATCTCGTTCCTGATCTATGTCATCTCCTGGTGTGGGTTCCATCCGGGGAGCGGGCTCTGCGTGGTTCGGGCGGGCTGGTCAACCAGAGGGGTTAATTTTTTTTTTAGGTTTGGTGGGTGGGTTGTGGTGTTGGTCCTGGTGTGTGGTTGGCTCACGGGCCGATCTGCCTGTCCCTGGCCCCGGGTGGTGCGGCTGGTGAAGCCCCCCCTGTCCGGGTGAGTTTTCGGGGAATGGAGGTGCCTATCGGAGTCAGCAGGGGAGCTGACTCCCTGGGAGAGCATGAGGCTCCCCAGTTTTTCCCTCTCCATCCCCGACATCTCCCTCTGCCAGCTCCATCAGGCTGCCTCACATGTAGGACCTTGGGGTGGGGTGGGGTGGGGGGTGGGGGGGGGGGAGACGTTGTTGGAGGGTACCACTTCCGGTTGATGTCCCACAACCCAATTTTATTATGCATCTTAGACATTTTCATTGTGTGGGGGGAGGGGAGTAAAGACATCTGGGGGTGGGGTGCTTTTCTTGTGTAGGCTTCACCCCTGATGGCTCCCTCTGTCCCCATTCACATTTAGACATTGAGGGTTCTGGGTAGATTGCTTGGAGGGGGTGCGCTGGCACCCGCTACCTTCTGGAGGGGGGGTGGACTGTGCCATGCACCCCCTTTGGCACTCCCAATTTAAACACACTCAAGAACAATACACAAGAACACAACATTTGAGCAGGCGGAGGGAGGATTGGGGTCTTTCTCACACCACTGTTCTCCGATTGCCGCTCGGAGTCTGGGGCCTGTGAAGGATGTTTATCAATGAAATGGAGAGTGGAGGACCAAGTAGGAGGTTTTAGGGGGTGGGGGTGGTGTAGACGGATTTGACCTTGGTTACTCTACAGGTTTTGTCATGATATTTTTCTGGGATGAACCCGGACACAGCACGCACACACAGAGCTAGTTCTTAGAAGTGAGTTTATTGAACAAGGAGGATGATGGATGACGAGAAGAACCAGAGTCTTTTAACTGACGGAGATGTAGGGTGCAGAAGCTGGCCGTCAGGAGGAGTGCAGAGAGAGGAACTCTGGAGCCGCGGACGTGAGACCAGGACGGGACATCAGAAGGCTTGAGAGCAGGACGGAACATCTGAGCTGAGGACTTGAGACCAGAACATCAGAACCGAGGACTTGAGACCAGGATGGAACATCAGAGCCGAGGACTTGAGACCGGAACATCTGAGCCGAGGACTTGAGACCGGAACATCTGAGCCGAGGACTTGAGACCAGATCATCCGAACCGAGAACTTGAGACCAGAACATCAGAGCCGAGGATTTGAGACCAGGACGGCTCACCAGGAGTTGAGAACAGGAGTTGGAAACTTGAGAGCTGAACGGAACCCAGGAGTCGTGAACAGGAGTTGAGAACTTGAGTTGGAACAGAGCTGAGCAGAGTCTTTGGCAGTGACTTGAACAAAAACAAAGCTGAAGTAAAGTCTACTGGTTGACTGGAACAAAAACAAAGTTAAAGTAAAGTCTTCTGGCTGACTGGAACAAAAAACTAAGCTGACACAGGATTCTGGCAGAAACTGAGCGGGAGTGAACACTATGGACCGGCGACGAGAACAGAATGAGGTGAGTTTATAAAGAGGTGAACACAGGTGGAAACAGATCAGTGATAATTGCAGCCTGACAGGTGGAGCCAATCAGGCTGCGCAGGGAAGAGAGAGAGGAAGGGAAGCTCAGCATGCAGCCTACAAGCTGCATCCTGACAGGTTTAGCTTACCTAGTCTAATTTAAAATTAAAATAATGTGCGTGTAGGAACCTTAAACAGGCCTAGCTCAATTAGTTGAAACCCAAATTGTAGATACATGCTAAACCTTTCATCTTGTGTGTTAAAACTCTATGAAGCATTCATGTTGATCATTACTAAAAGTTCCAGCACTGCCCTGTTCCAACACGGGAACCTTTTGGGGTCCCGCATTAAGAGTTAACTGAAATGGTTCCCATGTGTTTTGTTCACATATTAATGTGATGGGTCTTCTTGTTTTGTGAGTGATCACCCTTTTGATCTCTGATCAAAAGGGTGGAATGTTATGGGAATATTATTCTGAAGTCACTTTGGCCTCATGCCACTCGGACAGGGGAGCACGGTCCGCTGATTGCAAGGCCAAATGCTGCGTAGCTACTGTGTAGGATGATGATTGTCTAGGATAGACTGTCTTTGTTTTGTCTCATGCCAATGTCGAGTATTAGGGAGAGCCGAAAGCGAGGAGGGGCAGAAACAGGCAGACGCAGACTGCAGCGGGACTGTGGGGTGTGATTACTTTCCATCTATGTGATCTCTGCTCTGTTTCTCAATAAAAGCGCTGGAACTTCATCACTCCACCGTTTCCTTATACAATAACTCTAGGAAGCCAGTTGTTGTTTAGAATTCCCACCACAGTGTGTCTCACTGTCAATGCATGAGATTTGAGAGCTCTGCTTATCACTGACTCCTGAGGGACGGGAAAAGAGAGAAGAGGAAGCGGCCAAGCATTGAGCCTTAAGGCACTCTGCATGAGTGGGACTTTTTAATAATATAAAACAAAAACAGCAGCTCTCTATTCTTAAAAAAGGAGTGTAATAATACTGTCAATAACTTAAAACTACTTTATTCCTTTATACAGTATTATTTGTACATTTGAACAGTTTTTTTCTGTTTTAACCCCCTAACTGAACAATAACGTGTTAACACTTCTCTTTCAATTTTTAACCAAAAGAAAACATCTCTACTTTCATGTCTAGTCGGATAAAAAATGAGTCGCAGTTGCCTGGACCTGCTCTTCCAGCGTCCAGACAGCCACCATCACCCTTGCCTGGCCAAAATGAACATAAAGTCATTCTTAACGTTGGATAAAAGGCTGAGAGGTGTGTGTTTGTAGAAACTCAGTAAATCTGTTTCCTACTGAACTCACCAGTATCAGAGTCTGTAGCTGAGAAGAAACAGATGAACTTAGTTGGTCTTCAGAGGAAAACAGAGAGATTTCTCTTGACGGCAGCTCAGGCTTCACTCTGAGAAACTTTCACTTTCATTTCTGGAAAGTGAGTTTTAACTCAGGACTGATTCACAGAATCACAGGAAGTGAGTCTTTTTCTGAGAGCTGATCATGTGCTGCCCTCTGCTGGAGAAAAACAGAACCTCACATGGATGTTTAAGTCTTTCACATAATGACTTTAATCAAAAGGCCTGAATTATGCACCAATTTACAAACCCAACTGCAGAAAAGTATATTTTTACCTTCAAGATCAACTGAAATGAAATCTGAAAATGTTGGTATAGCAGAGGGATTCCCAGTGTGGTGTGAGCTGCAGTTAGGAGGCGTAAAATGTAAAATGTAATGGTGGTCTGACAGTGTTTTCCCCCAGATCATAAAGACGTGAAAATAAAAATGTCCGTTGTAACTATTAAATCATAAACTGTAAATATAATAAATAAAAATGTATTCAGACAATTTTATTTAGAATAAGTCTTCTCCTATGCTTCATTTTGAGATGAAATATAGAGGAAGTTGTGCTGTATATGCGCACCTAGCTTGTGGCCTCTACTTAATTGACTCACAAATATGCTCAATTGGCTGAAACCAGGGAAACTGTCAGGCAGTCAGGTGAAATATCTAAGATCAAAGTTAGTGATGAAAGAATACATTTTATTTAACAGTACGTTTCTTGACACTCAAGGTCACTTTACAGACAATAAAAATACAAAAATAAAAATAAAGGGAACAAGACTTTGATGCAATCAACTGGTTCCCTTATATAGGAAATTTTTTTGACCAATCTGTATAATCTGATTGATTTTGATTTTGTAAAGTGCCTTGAGATGACATGTTTCATGAATTGGCGATATATAAATAAAATGTAATTTAATTGAATTGAACATAAAAACAGTTATGAAGAGGGACAAGAACAGTGTGTTTACAAATAAGCGAGCTGGAACAGTTGGGTTTTGAACAGGCGGAGAGAGTCAATTCTGCGGAGGTCAGGAGGGAGTGAGTTCCAAAGCTGAGGAGCAGAGCGGCTGAAGGCTCTGCTGCCCATGGTGACGGGTCAAGCTGGGGGTACAGTTAGGTGGATGGAGGAGGAGGAGGATCTGAGGGAGCGGGAGGAGGTGGCGATGTGAAGGAGGTCTGGTAGATATGGAGGAGCAAGGTTATGGATGGCTTTGAAAGTATATAGAAGGATTTTAAATTGTATTCTGAATTGAACTGGGAGCCAATGGAGCTTCTGAAGGACAGGGTAATATGATGAAAAGAGGAGGTTCTGGTGATGAACCGGCTAATGTTATTTATGTGTGGCTGAAAGGATAGGGAGGAGTCGGGGATGACACCCAGACTCTTGACCTGAGGGGTGGGGGAGACCAAGGAGGTGTCAATGGGTAGTGAGAAACTATTGATTTTGGATAGGGTGGATTTGGTGTTGACGAGAAGGAGTTCGGTTTTATCACTGTTTAGTTTAAGGAAGTTTGAGGTGAACCAGTCTTTAATTTCAAGTAAGCAGTTAGTAAGGGACAGGGGGGAGTGAAGAAGTGGGTTTACAAGATAAATAAAGCTGGGTAACAATGAAAATGAATGTTGAATTTGTGGAAAATATTGCCAAGGGGAAGAAGGTAGGTGATGAAGAGGAGGGGGCCAAGAACTGAGCCTTGAGGAACACCAGTAGTGACAGGGGAAGGGTGGGATGTGAAAGATTTGAGTTGAATAAACTGAGTGCCGTTGGAGAGATAAGAGTGGAACCAGTCAGGGGGTGTAAGAGATGCCAAGAGAGGATAATCTATGGGGTGAGAAATGGTGTCAAAAGCCGCACTAAGATCAGGAGGATGAGGATGGAGAGGAATCCAGAATCAGCAGCTATGAGGAGATCATTAGTGATTTTTATTAGGGCAGTTTCAGTACTATGGGAGGGGCGAAAACCAGACTGGAAAGGCTCGTAAAGACTGTTGAGGGTAAGAAAGGCGTGGAGTTGAGC
Organism: Fundulus diaphanus; assembly: GCA_037039145.1. Classification (NCBI taxonomy): domain Eukaryota; kingdom Metazoa; phylum Chordata; class Actinopteri; order Cyprinodontiformes; family Fundulidae; genus Fundulus; species Fundulus diaphanus. The sequence goes on from CM073133.1 coordinate 2,277,798, forward strand.
AGACACTATTTTTTCAAGTATTTTAGAAATAAAGGGAAGATTTGAGATGAGACGAAGATTATTAAAGTTAGTGGGATCAGAACCAGTTTTTTTTTCAGAATCAGGGAGACAGATGCAGTTTTGAAAACTGAGGAGACAATACCAGAGGAGAGAGAGGAATGAATAATGGAAGTAATGAAGGGGAGGAGGGAGGTGAGACAGGTTTGACCAGAGCTGTTGGGGGGGGGGGGGGGGTGTCAAGAGAACAGGTTGAGGACTTATGGATGAGATCAGAAATTTCGGAGGAGGTGGGCAGTAGGAAGCAGGAAAATGACGGGGGAGGGGCAGAGGGGGAAGGGGGATGCAAGGGGGTTGTATGTAGTTGCTGGTGAATGAAATAGATTTTTTTAATTAAAAAAGATAATTAATGAATTACAAGTCTTACTTGAATACATGTGAGAAGGCAGGGAATCAGGGGGGTCAAAAACCTTGTGCATTATTGAGAAAAGAGACTTGGAGTTGCCTTTGTTGGAGCAGATTAGATCAGAATAGTAGTTTGATTTAGTTATGGCAAATATACATGTATTTTTTACAATTGGAATTCCAAAGGGAGACAAACACTTATGTTTACCTTAGAGCTTCATTTAGTATATTACCGAAGTCCTCCTCCACGGCCATTGTAAGCATTTGTCTGCTCGGCAGAGGCCAACAGCCTAATTTTATTAGACTGAGCAGCCCCTCCTGGAATGTCTGGGGAGGGTCTCCAGGCGCAGGTACGTTCTCCCATGTCAACTTCAGGAACTAACTTTTAATAAACAGCCCAGGTGGCTTTTTTTTTAGGAGTGAACCGAGATAGCCATTGAGATCCATAAAAAGCTTTCAAACCGTATACCTTTTGAAAGGTCCCCCATAAAACTCCGGTGTCTGTTCATACCTGGTCTCCACAGGAGCTTGATTGAATTTATTTCTGCAATTTCCCCCTCTGTAAGATCCATGCCACACAGTTTTAGTGATTAGAAGGTAACTCTTTGTGCTTTAAAAATGGCTGATTAATACAACAACTGATTGTATATTTCCATAACAATTCCCCCTTTTGATCTCTAATAAGAGATCACTGAGCTAAAAATCAATCACGTATCTTGAGCCCCTCAATCAAAGCGTATGTGATATGGTGGAATTTTCAATTTCACGCTCCGCTTCTTATTGTTGAAGTGATGTATCGGTCCATCAGAGAACAGAAACCTAAGACCCAAATAAGACAGTGTGTATTTTGACACAGTATCAATTTCAGCTTAATTTCAGAGTAAGATATCCCAACCTATAAATTGAAAATTTACCCAGCGAATTATTATATAATCAATAACAGAAAGCACCTTTATTATTAAGGTATTATCCCACTATACCTGTGCAGCTACCAGGAGACTTTTAAACATATTAAGATTTCCTTCTGAATTTATGATCTACCATATAATTATTTGTTCAGTTAACACAAGTCATATGACTTTAGGAGTCTTAAACCAGATTGACAGTGATGTCCTTTACAGATGGGTGTAACTTAATAGGAATAGTCCAATCAAAGCAAGCCAGAATACCACAGAAAGAAAGACTAAATTATTATGCAACTGTGGTCGGAATTCTAAACAATAACTGACTTCCCAGAGTTACTGAATAAGGAAATGGTGGAGTGATGAAGTTCCAGCACTTTTTTTGAGAAACAGAGCAGAGATCACAATGATGGAAAGTAATCGCACCCCATGGTCCCGCTGCAGTCTGCATCTGCCCCGTCTCGCTTTCGACTCCCATAATACTACATAGTGGCCTTGGCATGAGACAAAACAAAGACAGTCTATCCTAGACAATAATCATCACGCACAGTAGCTACGCAGCATTTGGCCTCCTCCTCTGTTTAAGAGGAGGAGGAGGCTTAAACAGCCTCCGGCTTAAACAGCCTCCTCCTCTGTTTAAGAGGAGGCCTTAGGTTCCAACTCTCAAAAACCTATAATACAGCTATAGGATTAATTACGGCAAATCATCACCTCAATTCTCACCCTCATACGAGTGATCAAAACATTGTTCCTTTAAGCCAGGCTAATAACGACTCCCCGTTACAGAGGAGTGGACCAGTTTCAGTTCAATCTGCTGGCATACAACAACGTTAACGACCTCCCATTACTAAGGGGGTGGACCGATTTCTGCTGAATTTGCATGTTATCTAAGCCATTACAAGGCCTTTGTTGGGCAGTAGTATAAAGCCTGATACTCCACATTATTCCAGACATTTTGAATTGAGAAAGCTTCCTGGATAGGAAGCGCAACGTCTTCAAACTTCGGAAAAAAAACAAGTCCAGTTGCTTTGTTTTTTTACTTTTTTTTGGAACTGTTCCAAAGCCGCAAAGGGTGGAATGTTCCTATAACGTTCCACCCTTTTGATCACAGAGATAATGTTTTATCTATGTGATCGCTCACAAAAAGGAAAATAAGATGACACATTACATGAATATGTGAACAAAACTCAAAAGGAACCATTTCAGTCAACTCATAATGCGGGACCCCAAAAGGTTCCCGCGTTGGAACAGGGCAGTGCTGGAACTTTTAGTAATGATCAACATGAATGCTTCATAGAGTTTTAACACACAAGGTGAAATGTTTAGCATTTATCTACAACTTGGGTTTTGACTAATAGACCCTTTTCACATGACGTCACTCAACTTCCGTTTTGAAGCGGAGCAGGGTATCTTTACTTCCGGCTACATGCTTTTACATAGAAAATTCGGGAGGTGAAGAGGTGTTTCACTGATAATCAGAGCGATTTCATAAGGTAAGACTGAGACCACAATGTGTCGCATTGACTATCTTTATTTTCCTTAGTATTGGTAGCAATCGTTGCTGTTATATAGATGCTTTGATCGGGACAGTAACATGTAGATCAAAGCTAACATGCAGCAGCTTGTTAGCTTACCTTACCAAACTTTTACCTATCAGTAATCACGTGATTTCATTAAGTAAGACTGAGAGCACAATATTAAACGTGTCTTATTGACTATCTTTATTTTCCTTAGTATTTGTAGCGATCGTTGCTGTTATATAGATGCTTTGATTGGGACAGTAACATGAAGATCAAAGCTAACATGCAGCAGCTTGTTAGCTTACTTTACCTGTCATTAATCTGATGTAGATGTTATAAAATGATTACTGTAGCTTTGCTATTATAGAAATAAATCTTGTTCACGGAGTGAAAAAAGAGACATTTATCTGCTACATTGTTCCCCTTACTTGATTATGGTGACGTGTTATATATAATTGCAGTCACTGAATTAAAAAGATCTTATTCCATTTGAATCTTTTTGTTCATTCCTAAAAAAAAATTACCGTGGGTCTGTTGGACAGTACTTCTGTTTCTGAATTTTCTGTGTATTATAATGAATTTTCTTCATAATATTATTTGCACTTATATTAATGCACTTTGTTTTTTAGTTTTTGTGCAAAATACTGTATATTTTAAGTAGAAGCCTGAAATTGTTTTATTATACTGTATTAGTAATGACATGTGCTGCTGACCTCTTAGTCAGATCAACCTTTAAAAAAGAGATCTTAATCTCAATGGGAGTTTATCTGGTTAAATAAAGGTTTTAAAAAGTATTATAATTAATCTAATTTTCTCCCCTTGTGTCCATCTCTCAGCAGCATCATATCCACCAAGCATGGCACAATCACAGAGAAACTGCTACTCACAGTGTTTGAACAACAAAAAAACTTTCCATATCTCAGTTTTCACGACTTCCCGGCTGATGCTGAGACTGGAGCCTATTGGGTGACAGCAATAAGAAGAGACGAGGGGCCAAATTTTAAAATCCTTCGCAGCAGCACTTACGCCTGCAGTCAGCACTTCTCTTCCGAGGACACCTATGTTTCTGCAAGTGGTCTTTAACAAATTAAACATCTTTCTTTCTTAAAGATAATTGAGTTATAAGTTTATTTAGCTATTCCCAAGATAATTTCAGTGGCTCACCACGTAAATTTTTATTAGAGCTGTCAAAATCAATTTGTTAATGAAAGGAAATTAATCTGAGAAATTAATTAATTTCTGCACATACAAATGGTTTTTAAAAATACTCACCTGTACACTGTGATCACACACCGTCTCTTTCTCCTGCATTGTTTACATTTCAATTGTTTACTGTTAAATCACTGCTGCACTTTATCCTGTAATTTACTGTAATTCTCAAGCTGTATGCAAACGGAATTTCGTTCTGTACGCACTCTGTGCATACAAAATGACAAATAAAGTTGTCTAAGTCTAATTTGTCTATGGATGAACCCAGAACCACACACACGGGACTTAAAATGAAAGTCTTTATTAAAGGTTTGATGGGATGGAGGGTGATGTAACCAGCGAGGTAGAACTGCACGGGAACAGGGTGATGGTGTTGGCAGGAGCTGACGGCCCGGAGAGAGACTTCTTGGAACCAGGAACAGGCAGCAGGGTCCACAGCTCGGCAGAGAATTGACAGTTCAGGGGAGAACCCACCAGAGCTCGGCAGCAGGCTCTTCTGTAAGGCAGAGGGGAACCGGAGCAAGGCAGCAGGATAAACAGGACAGGTAAAAGGTAAAATGGACAGAGCTGCTATGAAGTATCTATGTAATAAATAACTAAAATATATGAAGTGTGATGTCTGAAGTTTTTTAAAATCCATGTTTTTTTGGTCAGTTCCTGAAAAATAACAGTATAAGACACAAGGGGTTTGCCCCGACAGCAGCATAATCCATAAATACTATAGTGAACTGATTATTAGTGTGCATTCAACATTATTGACAGCGTCTTTCTCAGTCTATGATGTCCTAAACTATCACAGTTTTAACAGGAATGGGCAGAATTATTTTATTAATTGAGGCTCCAAATGTACTGACGAGACTGAGAAACACACTGAACCCACAGAGGAATTTTGAGGGATACTGCAAAGCCTGCAACGTCAGTAAAATACTACACAAAAAAAAAAAAACGGGAGGGAATGAGGCTCCTCTTTTTTATTCATAGAGGTGTGACAGCGTGCTCTAACTGTGACCAAGTGGCCAAAAGCATTGACACTGTTCCAAAACAAAGTATGAAAAGGCTCAACATTATACATCAACTATATCCCTGGTGAGACTCATTGGCTAAAAGCTGTGAAACAGATAAGCTGATATAGCAATAAAGCTAGCGTAGCAATATAATGGAGAAATAGAAAACTAATAAATGACAAAAGTCCTGTTGGTAGCATTGCTATCATTATCCTAGCATCTATGCTAACAACAGAGCTAAGAAGACAAAGCTCTTACCTTCATAATCGAAAAGGTATTGTTCCACAAAGAACTTGTCATCTTTGTCGAGTTTGGAGGCTGGTGTGGTCGAAAGCTTTTGTACCAGTCTGTGCACGTCTCCCAAACGAAATTTGGGTAGATTGGTGAGGGACTGTGTGAATTCCCTATGTAAAAACACTGCTGGCGGAGAAAGCGGAAGTAAAGATACCCTGCTTCACCGCAGAACGGAAGTTGCATGACGTCACTGTGAAAAGGGTCTATTGAGCCAGGCCTGTTTAAGGTTCCTACATGCACATTATTTTAATTTTATATTAGACCGGGTAAGCTAAACCTGTTCAGTAACCAAGGTCAAATCCGTCTACTCTATCCACTAGAGGGAGCGGAGGACCTGACTGAATCCGGAGAAACAACACACTGACTGGAGCTAAGTTGCACTCTGACTTCTGCGCAAACCAGCCGCAAAGTACAGATTGCCAAAACAGCCTTGTTTATTTTTGTCAGCTGTTGCAGGCTAGCTCCTGACCACATGCTGCTTTGCAGAAGAGCCACAGGCTAGCCAATAGCCGCAGCAGACACAGGCTAGCCCGCCAAGAACAAACCAACAACTTTCCTGCTTTTCACTGCCTTCCATGGATGACCAAAGTGGACAGAACCCACATGAGGCACCGACAGGTTTGGGCAGAGAAACCAAAAAGGACAGGTTAAAAGGTTTATTGGGAAATGTTGTGTGATGCGTTACACATGGTTGCTTTAAAACAAAGGGCTAACGGAATAGCTCATTGCTAGCATTCGGTACCATGTCATTGTCGAGTGTGTTTTTATGGTTATAACAAAGGTTATCTCCACAAGGGTTTCATACAGGGCTCTCAACTCTCACGCATTGACCGTGTCACACACGCATTTCACTGACTTCACACGCTCACACGCAACACATGGCATTTCTCACGCATAAAAATCACAAAGCCCATCTGGGCTGTGGACGACAAAACTCCGCCTTCTGCTGAGCTGTTTCGCTTCTTTCACAGTTTGTGGCCATCCAATTCCTGCTGCAGTTCGTGTTAACAGAGCGATCAGAGTTATGAATAATTTTAGTCTTAACCAGTGGTGAAAGTAAGCTGGTACGGTCCTGAACTGCGTACGCAGGAGGAAAGGGGGTGGGGGGTGGGGGAAGAGCTGCTGCCAGATATTGCATTCATTCAGAACCAGGCATGGCTGCACTCTGGATCATAAAACGTATAGGCTTGATGAAACTCAGCCTGATTCACCAATCAGGTTATAGATCTACAATGAAACAAATCCATAAATGAATCTGTAACTGTGTAATAATTCGGTCAATAACTTAAAACTACTTTATTTTATTCAGTATTATTTTAACAAAATTTTTATGTTTTAATCCACTAACTGAACAATAAAGTATTAACACATCTTTTTCTCTTTTTAACAAAAGTAATACATGTCTACTTCAATGTCTGGTGGGATAAAAATGAGATGGAGTTGAGACTCCACCGGCTCTTCCAGGGCCCAGTTAGCCCCACCCCCAAACAAGCCCCGCCCCCCAAATTAGCATAATCTCACTCTTAACTTTTGATAAAAGTTGAGAGGTCTGGTTTCATACATTGATGAGACATTAATGTTTACGTTATCCAGCCACTCATTATGACTAAAAATAAAGCTAAAGTCTTTAAAGGTATACTATGCAACTGGGATTGATTTTCCAGCGAGGCGCCCCCCAGAGGGCGAAAGTAAAAGTGCACTGTCGTAAATATGCTCAGCTGTTCTCCTGGTTTATCCGTCAAGCCAGGCGCGGTTGTTTTGAGCTTAGCAGACAGGCGAACGCAACGAATACAAAAGTCGAAAAAACGGCAGTACAAACAATGACTAACACAGTGAAAGTATGAACATGCACACAGAGAGAGAGAAACCATTCCAATGCAGTGTTTCCCCTAGGAATTTGCTTACCGGACGACCGGCGGAGCGGGGGGTGGGGGGGGGTGTAGAGACAAGCTTTGAGCGGCCGGCGGAGCGAGCGGCCGGCGGGCGGGCGGGCGGGCGGGGGAAAGAGACAAGCTTTGAGCGGCCGGAGGAGCGAGCGGCCGGAGGAGCGAGCGGCCGGCGGGCGGGTGGGCGGGGGAAAGAGACAAGCTTTGAGCGGCCGGCGGAGCGAGCGACCGGCGGGCGGAGGAAAGAGACAAGCTTTGAGCGGCCGGCGGAGCGAGCGACCGGCGGGCGGAGGAAAGAGACAAGCTTTGAGCGGCCGGAGGAGCGAGCGACCGGCAGAGCGGGGGAGACAAGCTTTGCGCGCATATGAGTTAGTTTTTTTTTTTTTTTTTGAATGTTGGGAGGCGGTAGCGTGAGGGAAACCCTCCAATGTTACTTACAATCGCATCAGCAGAAACGCGAGGTCCGCGTCAGCCTTGCAGCCTTCTCTTTCTTTTAGCTCTCGCCATTCGGAAAAAGCTTGCCCGATGTTCACCCGTGTACGACTCCTCTCTCTGTCCAGAGCCCTTTTCCTCTTTCTTGCCTGCTCCAACATGGGCTTTCGCTGTTTTATCGCTGGTTCTGCCATGATAACTGCACAGATATCGCCACTGCGCTAGTAACAAACATGTTCTCGCCGTAAAGCAAGACCGACTCTCGCGATCTTGCACGAGATTCTGAGCCTGTGGGCGCGGGCCGAGGGCTCCTGCAGTTGCAAGTGCGGTATTTCCCCCACAGACCACCAGGGCGGCCAAGAAAACCTTTGTTCAACCTGAAATGACTCATTGAATCATCCAAAACGGTATGGAACATATTAATTAACTGAAAAATGTTGCATAGTGTGCCTTTAAAGTTAATGCCGAAAACCCGCTAGCCAAAATGCTACTAGCTTCTGTTAACATCCGGTTCCAGACAGTCAAAAGGAGCTTGTTTTAAAGCATAAAGCTTAATCGTTCTGCTCCGCCATCGGCCGATAGAGCTATGAGCCTTATTCCCGCATTAATGTGGAATATTAATGTCGGTTTAAAGGCAATTTTGATAACTTTTAGGCTTTAACCGATTTAGCGACCGATCGCTACAGCGACCCCTAGCACTCGGAGTAGAATTGCATTAATAAGATCGGCTTTTCATAATGTTTAAATGATTTTACTGAGCAAATCAGTCTTTAGAATGTTATTTGCTCAAAATAATGTTCTGCTTAACTTGTGCTTTGCATTGTGAATGGGTTGAAAACATGCCAAATGTTCTGAATTAGTGTAGCTAATTTAACCACGATTCACATTCTTTAAGATGAACTTTGGTTCTTTAACTTAAACAAAATATTATTTCATCAAATAATGTTTTGTTTAACGCAGGATTTGCATTGTGAATGGATTGAAACACATGTCAAATGTTTTTCTAAATTAGTTGAGCTAATTTAACTCCATTCCATGCTTTTGAATAAGATCTGCAGTGAACAAGGATTCGCTGAATTATTCTGATTATGATCAACCACTTTTGTTTTGTCTTTTGTTTGTTTTTGCATGTAAATAGTTCCTTAGCTTAGCTTCTTTTTATCTTCATGTTGCTTAGTAGTTTAGTTAAGTTTCACTAGCCTAGTAGAGAGGATTTGTTAATCGAAATATTGTGTTAATTCAGATAAACAGCATTACATAGTGATGTTCTCTGGATGTTCATTGTATTTCTGTAATTAAATTCTTAAACTTGAAAAGAAGTTGTCACTCCTTTATTCTATGTGTGTGCAGAGTTTGCTGTTAAAAGATCGCTAGTGCTGGAATTTATCCCTTTCAACCATTGTCCTGATATCAGCTTAACAGCTGATTATCACCAGACAATACCTAACAGACAGATGTTATTTAATAAACATTAAATAACTTTAAACAGTGTATAATTGCACAACAGTGTAAAAAAAATAGTTTTTTTTTTGTTAAAACAATGTTTCTGAGTTCTTGTTGTAATAGCTTGGTTTCACGTGACGTCACAGTGCTGCTGCGCGACACCGCGAAATTCAGATGGAGGGCAGGAAGTGAAGTAGCTGAGGATCTGCCGTCTGAAATAATGCCTATGTTTTGTGTAGTTTACGGCTGCTCCAATCGTTCGAACCGAGAAAAGGAAAAGAGCTTTTACAGAGTACCAAAGATTGTCGTCCATAAAGGTGAAAATTGTAAAAAGCTCACAGAACAACGCCGTAAAAAATGGATTTTAAACGTACGTCTGCGGTCTAGAGGAGCAGAGTCTGTCAACGCCCGTGTCTGCAGCGACCACTTCGTCGGAGGTAAGCTATAACGTTATGTTAGCTAGCTAACTTGTTTTTGTGGTTGTGTTTATATAGCATAAGGTTGTCGTTAAATGCTCATTTGCTTAGTAATGATTAATAGGTTACCGGTAGTCTAATATGGACTTCATTGGGACTGTTTAGGCTGTCCTAGCGCTTTGGGTGACGTTGAGTCGGTAGACTGGGCTCCGACGGTCAACCTCGGTTACCAAAAAACTAAGCCCAAATCGGAAGCATCTCTTCAACGAGAGAAGAGGATGAAGCTCAAAGAAGATCAACAAAGCTGGTCGGAATGTGCAGAGGCTATGTTGGATCTCCAAAAGACAGCTGAGAGCCTGGGTATGAGCTCCGATCTAACGCAGACAGGCGACTGCTCTGAACCGAAGCAGCCAGCTGACAACCCACAATCAGAAGGCAGCAGTGGGGACAATGGGACATTAAATGATCTAGGTAAATTAAGATGTGTAAACAGCATTATTATTAAATGTTACAAATGTGATTGTCAGAAAATCAACCTGTATAATTGGGCCAGAGAACTTGCATGCTTGTAAAAAGGTTGTCAAAAAGATAACTTCACAGCAATTCACATAATACATATTTATGAATTAACTAATTATGCTCCCCACTGCTATATTGCAGCCTATGCAGATGCCGGATGCCAGACTGAGCTAACCATGGATGACATTGAGAAGATGGAGGATGTTCTGGGACAGATCACAACAGAGCTGGGAGATCTTCGAACCAAAGCACTGGACACACAGTTCAACCAGGAGTCCTTTGAAAAAAATGAAGACAAGACAAAGTTCTACACAGGCCTCCCCAACTTCTTAGTTTTAATGCAGATTTTTGAGCTGTGTGAACCCTACATTCCCTCTGGTCCTATGTCTGTGCTGTCAAAATTTGAACAGTTCATTTTAGTTTTGCTGAGGCTGAGACTAAATCTCCAACTGAAAGATTTAGCTTTCAGGTTCAAGATCTCTCTGCCCACCGCCTCTAGAGTTTGGCATAAAATAATTGACATACTTCATGAAAGGTTAGAATTTCAAATTGAGTGGCCAGAGCGACATGTACTTCAAGCTACAATGCCAATGGGATTCAGACAGGCATTTGGATGTAAAGTTGCTGTGATAATCGACTGTTTTGAAGTTTTTATTGAGAAGCCCTCTAATTTACTAGCCCAGGCACAAACATGGTCAAACTATAAGCATCACCATACTGTAAAATTTCTGATTGGTGTTGCACCCCAAGGCTATGTCACTTACATATCTTGTGCCTGGAGAGGGAGAGTCAGTGATAAACAGATCACAATAGAGAGTGGCTTCCTAAATAACCTGTTACCTGGAGATATTGTTCTAGCAGACCGTGGGTTCAATATTGGCGATAGTGTGGGATTTTACTGTGCTTCACTACAGATACCTGCATTTACCAAGGGGAGAAAACAGCTGTCAGCGTATGAGGTGGCAGAAACTAGAAAAATAGTTAATTTGGGTATTCATGTTGAGAGAATCATCGGTTTAGTCAGAAGAAAATATCAGATTCTGCAAAGCAGGGCTATGCCCATAGAGCACATGGCAACAAAACCAGGTGAGGCACTAGCATTGATTGACAAGATTGGGGTTATTTGCTGTGTCTTGTCTAATCTTTCTCAGTCTGTCGTCCCATTGGAGTAAGGAGGAGGGGGTAGGGATAATCAGTGCAGAGGAATTTTATTTCCTGGTTCGTTTGAAACACGCCCCATAATCACAGCTGTATGGAGCAGTATCAGACTCTAATTCTGACTAGAATTGAGTATGACCATGTCAGGCTAGGGTCTAAAGGCAATTGCTGACAAATCTAATCTTGTAAATAAACCACCATGTGTTATTCATCTTCTCAATGGCATTTAAATTTAACAGTAAACATTCTTTCATCACATTACACATGTACGTTTGTAACTTGCTGTCCCAGTATTTCTGCAAGTACACTTTTTCTAAAAAAAACACTCAACTTTAGGAATCACATCATCCCAAAGTTCAAAATCAGGCAAAATCCTTTCCACAAAAATGTCATTGCGGTTCCACACAACAAAGTCACTCTGCATCTACAATGTGAAGCTGTGCCTGAACTTGGAAGTAGTAATCATGACTCCGGTCCAGCATGACATGATCCCCATCGTTGATAAGGCAGAAGCCCTTGATTGGCTTCATCTTGGTAAGAGTATGGGCACTAAAATCACAGTGAGAAGGACATGTGAACAATAGATTAGCAAATATATTTTCTGCTTTTTTGCTCAGTCCTGGGCCCCGTTCTTCGTACGTTGCTTAAAACATCCGAGATCAAATGAGACATCCAAGATGATTTCATCCGGCTAATCATGATCCGGCTAATTGGGTTCTTTGAACACACCTGTTGTTTAGGATTAGTATGGCTGGATTGAGTTATCTGAGATAACTGTGCGTTCATGCGTTTGTTTAAAAGGGGAAATGTATCGATAGTAGAAACAATGATCAGCAACGCTGCTATTGGCTGTTCAGCATGGTCAAAGAACGCCCACAGTTTTTCTCCCAATCAGAACAAGAGATTTTAATGGAAGGTTATGCTGAATTTGAGTCATTAATTAAAACGACAGGGAACACCTCAAAGTCTGCTAAAGCCAGGAGAGAGACAGATTAAATGTGTAAGTGCTGTCCATGTTAGATGTTTCTATCACTTTCTACAGTATGTATTTTTGCTTTTTAATAATTTCATATTTACTTTGTTCTTTTATGTCAGAGCCTCCACAGGACCCACTAGAACATGGGGACAAGTAAAAGTGAAATACAAGAATATTCTACAAAATGGTAGCCTTTAATTATTATACTGTATTTTAAAAAGACACTTGTTATGTCAAGAGATCAAAATTTCAGTGTCATTCCTTAGACACTGGAAGTAAAGGACGCGTGCAAACTCTATAAAGAATTAAGTTTTTCCTTTTCCAAGTCATCCACAGTTTACACGGTAAAACTGTATTGCTCCATGTCTAGATAATCCATCCATAGTTTTTTCTAATACAATATACGGCTCGACAGGAAGCAAGCCTTTCAAACTTCACAATAAAATGGCCCGAACAAATCTTACTGAATATGATCCGTGATCTAATCCTGTTTACATGAAATAAGCCTGCTCTCGAGCAGGTTTAAGGTTGCGCACATGTTGCTATGACAACAAGAGCAGGATGAGTTTCGAAGAACCAAACGATCCAAGATCTTGACAAATCGTCAACAATCAAATCCAGCTAACTGAGTTAGCGACGTACGAAGAACGGACCCCAGGACTTTAGACTCGAAGATTTAGGGACTTTACTACAACAGAGACCGTATTATCACCTTCATTTCGCAGATGCCAGTTCCGTGACAGTCACAAGCGACAATCCCATCAGGAGAGGATCCCATGTATGGCCACTTGGGGTTCAGCCAGAGACCACTGTCCATACAGGAGAAGCCTGCATGCTCCCAACCCATCAGCTTCTCATATGCTCCTCTGGCTTGTGCCTCATGTTTGCATCCATAACTGTAAACAGTACACATGCAAAACATGAAAAAGAAATTATTACTTAGTATTGGATGTGTAGAGCCAGTTCAGTGATTTTTATGCCATTACCCTAAACCCTATACTTAGTTCTACTCCTGCATAACCCTAACCTTATAACCCTATAACGTATGTTGACTCTTCAAAGCTGTCCATACCACAAATGAACTATGAAAACAGTAAACATTTGTTCTAATGTAAAAAAGGTCTACAGTAGATGTCAGAGTAAGGACCACAGCTTTATAGTTGTGGTATGGACTCTCCTCCCACTTCATAGAACACTTTTTTAGTTACAATTCCTAATGTAGACAGCCTCATGCCCCAGATCTTACCTCTGCCTTACCGTAATTCAAACCCTAAATACCTTGTAGCTGCTGTGGTGAACCTATATGCTTCTGGGTAGCATATGGCCTTGATCAAACTCGTTGATGGTTGCTGGGGGTTGGTCCTTAGTACTTGTTTAAGCTTAGAGGCAGTTATGCGCCCAGCTCTTTGTCTAAACCAAGTCCTGCCTGCGCTCTGACTCCGAGTTGACTTCTCTACAGCCTGGACCTGGGACAGGGTGAGCTCTTCTATCTTGAAATCCTGGCATAGCTCTCCAAGCTCTTTGGGGGGTAACTGCAGTGTGTCTGGTGTTCTGTATTCAAGAAGAGTTTTAGGAAGCATGCTTGATATGGGAATGAAATCTTTGTGGTAAGGCTCCCTAGCCATCAATGCTGCACTCCTTGGGCAGTTTTTGCTTGATGTTGCAAAAAAACTAGCATATGTCTTTGACCCTCTCTTCACTCTTAGGCATGGAACTGGAAGTGATTCCCCAACCTTGTTTCTAGTTGTCCTGCCGTCAATGGAACTGTCAAGCTTTTTTTTTTGATTTTGCTGAGGAGAAGTCAATCTGAGCTACTGGAGCAGCAGCAATCTGAAAATAAGTTAATACAAATAAGATCATTATATTTTATAACATATCTATATGCAGTATAAATCTGCCGTTTATCTGATGGCTGTGAGGAAAACAGGTAGGGCTATCATCACAGGATTGAGATGCCAAACTGTGTTTATGTGGGTCTTTGCTGTCTTAGCTCCTCTTTGCCCAACAGGTAAATTATCACCCTACCTTTTTTACATGTGATGGCATCAGCCACTTGCACTGCTCTGTTGTGCAGGAAGCTGCATCTCGCATTTTTACCCCAGCTTCAATGGAAAAAAGCACTGCTCCTACATGAGAACATGATTCTGATAATCTGTGAATAGAATACAATATGACATTTTTTTAAAACCCAAAGTGCAATCTACACCAGGAGCAAAGTGCAATCTATATCAGCACATTTTTGATGATGTGTAATATAGCCCACTTATACTAATATGGAGTAGCCCCTTAAATGATGAATAAACATGTTTATCCCTTAACGTTACAGCTCTCCCTGGTTCTGAAGTACACTGTCAGTATGCTAGTAGTAGTGCTACGTGTGTGTGTGTGAGAGAGAGAGAGAGAGAGAGAGAGAGAGAGAGAGAGAGAGAGAGAGAGAGAGAGAGAGAGAGAGAGAGAGAGAGAGAGAGAGAGAGAGAGAGAGAGAGAGAGAGAGAGAGAGAGAGAGAGAGATATCTCGTGGTAAACATCCTAGCTTTACTTACCCTGCCATGCAATTGCAATGAGCTGCAATGACTTCTCTATCCTTCTTCGCAATAATCCATGTCTTCAGAGGTGTTTCGCTTGAACGCTGACAGTGGTTTACCTTGAAACATAAACAACTGTCAGGCTAACGTTGTTGTTAAGATGTGTTGCATGATCGTTGACATTATAGCCGCTACAGCTAACGCTAGCATCTTTTAACACATAAAACAATATAAGAACAAACACTCACCCTGGCGAAGACTAAACGATGATCGTCGTGGAGACGTTTGGTGCCGAGGTTGTGGACCCACCCGCTGACAAAGAAGTTATATGCCTCCATACTTTTATAGGCCTTCATTTGCTGTTTGGTGTAATACGATGTCTGAAGGACCACATAGTTTGTTATATCAACGGCCTCCACTGTCGGCAAATCTTTAAGGTCCACCGAAAACTCACACATCTTCATGAGGTACGGGTCACGTCCAACATATCTGTCAATCAACTCCTTGTATCTATGTCTTGAAACAGGCTCTAACTCCATACAATACGGGCTCTCGGTAACGGTGTCCTCCATGTTTACGCTAACTTCATAGACGTCCTGCCCTCCATCTGAAATCGCGCCCTGGCCGCGTCATAATTATCATGTGACTGAAACCCAGCTATTGACTGTTTTCATTCATATTTTATCCTAACAAGTTAAAAGTTGGGGGCACTTGTTTGTCATGAAATGAGCACTTATTAAATGCTTGGTTCCACATTAATCTTATTGTACTTTTTACTTTCTTTACGTGTTACTTTGTTTTAGCAATACATTCAGTTAGGAACCTTAACACCTGAAGGTCAGGTTGCATCAAAAATAGATGAAATATTCTTAGCTGCTGACTTGCATTCTTAGAAAAATGAAACATAAAACACAAACATCTGCCTGAAAATCTTTGCTGCACAAACACAGAAGTTGTTGGAGGTATTAATTTTAGTCTGATCAGTTGTTGCATCAAAAGTCTGCAGACTTTTGTCTGGCAGTGAATGTTTAGCTGTCACAGATGATCAGTTGAGGAACAACTTGAACATCAGTTATTGTCTCTTTATGCTTCAGCTGAACATCTCGCTGCTTTCATTATTAGAGATCGCATCAAAAATAGATTCAAGAAGTTGGAACCAAGTCTGGATCCTAACTTCAAAACCAGCAGTGAAGAAATCAGCTCAGGGCAAATATTCTGGTGCTGATCAGCTGGTTGAAACAATGTTGAGAAATGAAGAAACCCAACAGAACCAGAACATCAATTCTGAAGAAAAACATGTTCTGACAACCTCTGATTTCTGAGCAGTTTAGACATAAAACAACAACGATCCAGAAAATAATCTGCTTGAGATTTAAAAACCAGAATCAAACTCAATGAACCTTCAGTGGATTCTGTCTATTTGGGCTTACAGAACTTAGCAGAACCCCAAACCCAAACCCCAGCATGTAGCGGCTGAGTGAAGGTGGTCTGGACTCTGTGGAGGAGAGTCATGGTTTTAGAGACGCTGTAGAAGGACAGAATACCTGCTCTATGATCCAGGTACACTCCTACTCTGGAGGAACAACGACCTGAGACGGAGGTCCAGATGTCGTTGTGACTAAATTCATAACCGTCTTGGGAACAATCTAATGCCCAAGATTTGTCATTATGTCCAAAATAACATTCATTCCCTCCTCCTTCTCTGGGTATATTCTTGTAGGCGACTGCTACAGACACTTTCTCGCTCCACTCCACCTCCCAGTAACAACGTCCAGTCAGACTCTCTCTACTCAGAACCTGAAACCAAACAGTGAATCTGTCTGGATGACTAGAATCAGACTGAGGTCGATTCATGTATGTCACCTTCCTGTTCCCCTTTGATAGTGACAGATAACCGTTTGCTGTGTTTGGATCCAGTGTGATTTTACATGAATATCTCAAGAATCCAGCTCTGCTCTCTGGTTCTGGTTCTGGTTCTGGCAGTGAAACCTCCACCTCAGTGAGTCTCAGTGAGATGTTTGTCCATGCGTCTCTCAGGACGTCCTGTAGTTGATCTCTGAGCTCTGACACAGCTGCTGTCACATCCTCAAAGCAGCTCAGAGGACGGATCTTGGTGCTGGATGAGTGTGTAGACTCACTGAGTGCTGACAGTGAGGGGTAGTTGTGGAGAAACTGGCTGTGATCCTCTGTGTCTGAGAGCTGCTTCAGCTCAGCGTCTTTCCTCTTCAGCTCAGTGATCTCCTGCTCCAGCTTCTCCTGAAGCTCTTTGACTCGACTCCCTTCAGTCTCCTGCTGGGATCTGATCTGCTGCTTCACATCAGAGCTTCTTTTCTGGATGAGACGGATCAGCTGAGTGAAGATCTTCTCACTGTCCTCCACTGTTTTATCAGCAGAGTGCTTGATGGCCTCCAGCTCCTGTTGAAGCAGCTTCACATCTTTCTCTCTGTCCTGGATTCTCTGCTGGATGTTTTCTCGTCTCACCTCCAGCTCTCTCTGCCTCTCAGTCCTTTCTGCTGCAGCGGTGACTGTGTCGTGGCCTTTATGTTCATCCATTAAACAGATAACACAGATAGACTTCTGATCAGTGCGACAGAACATCTTCATCACCTCATCATGGCGAGAGCAGATGTTCTCCTGGAGGTTCCTGGAGGGCTCCACCAGCTTGTGTTTCTTAAATGCAGCTGAATCATAATGAGGCTGAAGGTGTTTCTCACAGAAAGAGGCCAGACAGAATAAACAGGACTTGATGGCTTTCAGTTTTCTTCCAGAGCAGAAATCACAGGCCACATCTTCAGGTCCAGCATAGCAGAGATCAGCAGGAGCAGCTTGGAGTCCAGTCTTCTTCAGATGCTCCACTAAAGCTGCTAGGATGGTGTTTTTACTCAGCTCAGGCCTCGGTAGAAAAGGTTTCCTGCACTGAGGGCAGCTGTGGATTCCTTTCTGATCCTCTCCATCCCAGAAGTTTTTAATACACTTCATGCAGTAGCTGTGTCCACAGGGAATAGTCACCGGATCCTTCAGTAGATCCAGACAGATGGG
Source organism: Fundulus diaphanus (assembly GCA_037039145.1). NCBI lineage: Eukaryota > Metazoa > Chordata > Actinopteri > Cyprinodontiformes > Fundulidae > Fundulus > Fundulus diaphanus. Next base: position 2,295,523 of record CM073133.1, read on the forward strand.
ACAGGAGAAGGTTTCTCGGTCCAGCTGGTTCTGATCCATTTCTGCTCTGGATCACAGTGTCTGTGTGAGTTTCACTTCCTGAAAACAGAAACTGCTCTCAACTCTGATCTACAAATCACGTGTCAGAGCAGAGAGGCTGCAGCCAATCAGCTTTCAGCTCCAGCAGCTTCAAGGTGTGTCTGAGAGCAGGAAGAACCGGGTTATTAGGTGTTACAGCCTGCAGAACCTGGAGCTGAGGTCTTGTTTATACAACATTACATGGATCTATACGAAAAGTGTACGTACACCAAGAAATAAACTATTTTTGTCACTTATTTTTCTTTTTTTAATCAGCATTAAAAGTGGAGCTGGAGTATAACTGGAAGCTTATTTGTTGTCCACTTTAAAAATGGATTTTAAACACTTAGCAGTAAACTTTAACCTTATTCAGTAAATTAATGGCACACCCAAAACGTTTTTAAGAGAACTTCCAAAATAAAACTGGACTTGAAAGTTTATTAGAAGTAAAGCAAAAGTATACCTGAAAGACTTCAAAGTTAGCTTAAATTGGGCCACTTCAGTCCCAAGAATATATACTGGTGATCTTCTAGTAAACCTGCAGAAATGAACTTGGTGAGCTTAGGATGTAAACTTCTGTAAACTTTGTTCTGGTAGAGGTCTACCATGCTTCACATGGTTATCTAACTGGGGCGACGGTAAGCATTTTATTTTGAAGGGTTCAGCATCGTCTTCCGGCACAAACATCCGGTTATGAGAGGTTTTGGTTGAACTTTCCAGTAAATCTCAGCTGAAATATTGTGGGAAGTTTCTGCTTTCATGGTGAGCTCTGCGGAAAATCTTTCTGTCTTTGCTCCCATCAAAACTAATCAGTTTTAATCCGTTTAAAGCTCAACAGACGCTGATTTAGACGCTACAACGGCGACATCTGGTGGACACTTTGCTTAATTACACCTAGAAATAATTTAGACGTTTAGAAAAAAATCTGTTTATTTAGACAACAAAAACACAAAATATATTACAGAATGAAATAATAGTTTTTATAATACAAAACACATTTTGTATGGTTTTCTACTCAGTTTTCAGGACTGAACAACACTCTAGTCTCGTTTGGAAGAACAGAACCTGCTGAGGGTTCGGGGCCTGTCCCGTCGGTGGTTCTAAGGCTACGTTCACACTGCAGGTCTTGATGCTCAATAGGGGGTTTTCAGCTGACGTCACGCTCACGTGACTACTCTGCGCGTCCGCCATATTGGGTGTCTGTCGTTTCGCACATAGACATATGTCTATGGTTTCGCACCGTTGACCCGCATTGTATGACGCCTTAGGCAGTATTGGAAGTGAACAATGGGGAAAACGTGTTTAATGGTTGGTTGCACGGCCCGTGGAGGTGGAGATCAACGCTCTTTCTATCGCCTACCAGCCGTAATAGTGAATCAGTGTGAAAAAACAAAACAGCTCTCTGAACAACGCCGTCACCTATGGCTGACACGGATATCCAGGTCCGATTTGGACGGTGTTAAGCTGGAATACGCCAGAGTCTGCGGTGCTCACTTTGTCACAGGTAATTAACTGTTAAGTATTTAAAACATGTAAACCGTTGCTGTATTGTGGGCTGTAACAGCGCAACACATGATCGCCATGGGAAAAACATAGAAACGGGTTAATTTTCCACCGCTTTCCTGCCTGGAGGCGCAACCACGGAGAACAACTGTTAGAGATAACAAAGAGTCGGCGGCTCGCTTGGATCGCGGCTGTAAGACGACCGAACATAACTTTCCACAGTATCCCGATGTCAATGAGAGTGTGTTCTAAACGTTTGAAACACATAGCAGCTAGTTAAAAGTACATTGCATGCGTGAGTGGTTGTTAGCACTAACGGTTAGCAGCTACTAGTGATGGGTCGATGAGGCGTCATGAAACGTTTCGACACATTGCCACTCTGTGCCGATACTGTGCCGATACTGTGTCACTGAATACTGACACCTGCTGGACCTTAAAAATCCCTACAGGCAACCCGGTTGACAGAGTTAACTGACACTGATTTGATGACCAAGTATACACAATACAATTTAAATCATTGTATGTTGCATTGTATTATTTTATATTTTCATTTGAATTAAACATATATTTGATTTTTTTTTAGATACAGTCAATAAATAATGTGAAGGAGGATGCTTGTGGACTGGCTTTTTTATTTTTTACAAATGGTTGATCGGGCGCTGTGTTTAGTTACCTGACTGATATCATCTGTTCTGAAATCGGACATGCTGAGTATGACAAAGGGAGGAAGAACTACTCAGAGTAGCAGCTTTCTACTCAGTGTAAATCAGCCGTTTTTTCTGAAACGACGCTCAGAACAAAGACGCACAGCGCAACCCGCCCAACCATAAAGGCGTCTGCCCAACCCATCAATCAGTGGTGCGCTCCGATCAGCACCTTGCGCTCACAGAGCGAGACTGTGGTACACCATCACACCAGAGTTGCAAAATGGTTAAAAATTAACCATTATTAACCGTTATTTTGTTTACAGTTCAGCTTGGATTTTATTTACTGCGCAGCATAGCTTTGCTGTGCGCGCTGCTGTGCGCGAATGCACACACGTGCAGCTTGGAGGGAACAGAAACAGTTTGGCGCGTCAGTCAGTTCGAAACAGGTGCTGTATTGGTCACGTGACCGAAACAGTTCCTGTATCGGTCACGTGACTTTTCCGTAGCAATACACACATCGACACGGGTTTCGCTCTATGAGACCGACACATGCGCCGACGCATTGGTGTTGCCGGACCCATCACTAGCAGCTACTAACTTAGCATGTGCCAGAGCCCGTCTGAGCGCAGCTTACCTTTGAACGAATTGCTGTGTTCCCACTGTTTGCTGGCTTTAAGATCTGCAGCTCCTGAACCCATCCATTCGTAAACTGCACATGAGACTCCAAGGACTTGTAGCTTCAGAACTGTTCTGAAGTATAGGCGCTCACACCACAAACAAGGTAGCCGAAGACGTCCGATATGGAAAGTGACGTCCGCGCTACTTCCGGGTTATGCCGGTAGGCTTTTGCCGGCGTAAATACGGTAAATACAACTTAATTTTGCACTGGTCATTGTTCTGCTTAAATAATTAAAGCCGCGAGCGGCGTCCAGCGGCCCTGCAGCCAAGCGCCTTCGCGCACCGCCGGCAGTCAGCCACCGCAGAAGCATGCGCCGCATTTGCGTCGGATTGTTTACATTTTTACCATCTTATTAAAACTCACCCGTCCACGTATGATGGCGATTTCCTTGATGTACATAACTTCGACATCTCGTACCCAACCAGATGTGAACTGGTTGTGAGCCTCTAGACCCTTGTAAGCTCTCATTTCCTCAAGAGTGTGCAGAGGGTTTTCACCGAACACCAGGTAATGCACTATGTCGCCGTGCTCTACATTTGGCCAATCATCTGGATTACGGCTAAACAAGGCACCGTGGAGGGCATAGGGGTCCATATGGTCGATCACGGAACATTTCCTCAGATATACGTCCTTATCTGGTCGCTCTAGCGTGCTGGCGTACTTATCCATTCTCGATACGAAAATACGTGTAGGACAACTAGAGATAAGGAAGTGTGACACCCAATATGGCGGACCGGAAGTTGGCCAGTGACGTCAGTGAAAACCCCCTATTCCGATTTTTTTGTGAAATTGGATTTTTTTGCGTGTCCATTCGCATTTCCAAATATATGCGACTTGTATGTGATCTCCTGTGTGAACTGAATGCATTCAACCTAAGTGGCCCGCATGCGCACTCGAGGACCTGATGATGTCACACGTAGCAAGCGTCCTCAGTGTTTGTGGAAGTAAACATGGATTATAATGCTGGCGCGCATTTTGCGGTCATTAATTTATTTTCTAACCGGAGCTTTCCCTCCATTGACTGCTCTTCTCATTGTAGTCCGCCATGGGTGTCGTCTTTCTTCCCGCTTCTGCATAGCAGCACGCAGAATAGTGACGTTTGTCGAGTATCGGTGACGTACAGGTCGGATAAATGCGACCCGGCCGTACAGACACAGGTCGCATTTGAAAAGATCAGATACGTATCGGATTCAGGACCACATATCCAAGCGGCCCGGGTCGCATTTGAAAAAATCTGATCTGTGTCGTTCAGACTGTCACAAAAAGATCAGATACAGGTCGTATATGGGCAAAAAAATCGGAATTGGGTCACTTCAGGCTGCAGTGTGAACGTAGCCTTAGTGAAGGGCCCATCGGCGGGCTCAGGGATGTTGGTGGCGTGCATGTCCCACGTCATGTTGGACTTCTCTTTGAGTTTGGCCAAAATTCAGCCAGACACAGAGTTGTGTAAAAAAAAGGTGTTTTAATGAAAAAAGGCAAAAAGCAAACCAGGAGATGGAGATGTCACTGATATTGAGTCCAAGCTGGTGGAGCACGGAGATACCCAGAAAAACACAGTGGCCGAATCACGAGTCACAACAAGTGAGATGACATGACGATCTGGCAGTGAGAGTGTTGGTGCCATTTTTCTATTCAGTAATTTACGCTCATATTTAGTTATTATTTTTGGATATGTTTAGTATTTGCATATCATAGAATATTTAGGATTGCATTATAACTATTACTGATTTATTGTGTTTATAATTTCCTTTTGGTTTAATATGCATTCAGTTTAATGATTAAAATTATCTTGAATAGATAGCCGATAGGAACTGACGCTGAGTGATGACGTTGCGAAGCTCGCGCGTCTCTGGAATATAAAAAAAAAAAAACAGATGTGTGTTTGGCTAACTGAAAATAAAGACGGGGCGAACACACTGTTTTCTACCGTCGTTCAACTTTAACACGCGTAGACTCGTTCATTCCGTCTGACTGAGTGGTTATTTGCATTCATCAAAAGAAAGAAATGGCCAACATTTTAAGCACGGACATTTAGCCACTACAGAGAGTGTCAGTGAGGCAGGTATATAAAGGCAAGTGAACAGGTGAGCTGAGTTGGAACTTAATTAGGGAAAACAGGTGGGAACGGTCTGGGCAGATGAATGAACTGACTGGGGAGAGAACAGGGAGGTGAGAGGGGCTGGCTGACTACTGAATGATGAACTGAGTAAATAGAGCAAAGCGCAAAACAAAACCCAAACTTTGACAAACTAAAACTAAGACAGGAACGTAAATCGTGACAGAGTAAACAGAAAAAGTCCTCAACAGTCCAAAAACCAAACTAAAACAGAATCATACTGTGACACCCATTTCCTCCATCAATACATGGTACCAGGAGTGGTTGAAGGAGCAACAAGCGATCTTCTTCACTTTAAGCCGGGCGTACACTGTACGAGTTTTTCAGTCGTGGTACTTATATATATATACATCTCAAACTGTGCGACGGAACCGCGGGGTTTAAAAGTTTACCGCTCACGATCTGTGCGGCGCGGCGCTTGGACGCGACCGGACTGCTCACACTGTACGCCATGCCCCCTCTGGGACCGCTCGCTGTGGTGGCAGAGGCAGGCGAGCGACGGTAGGTGACAGGGACCCAGAGCAGGGGTTCGAGCCCAGCTCTGGCGAGGCCCGCAGGAGGCACCGGGCGTCGGGGGAACGGAGGGGAGAGAGGAGGAACGAGACGCACCGGCGGCCGCTCGGCACGGCAGGTCGCCCGGCCCGCACCCCGGGGGGGTGCGGGCCGGGCGGGCGCCCCCTCGTAGCTCTGCTTGAACAGCAGGATGCGCTCACGAAAACCTCACGACAGCCGACTGAATTTCAAACATGTTTGATTTTCACCGACCGTCCGATTCCTGATCGGGAGGTAGTCGTGAGAAGCCAGTCCCCCCTCCTCCCCCCCTCTACGATCAAGCTGAAATTCGGCCCGATTCAAAAAATGCCCGCACGACTGAAGAATCGGCCCGAATAGGGCAAAAACTCGTACAGTGTACGCCCGGCTTAATTTAGAGAGAACAAACTAAAAATAGTTTTGTGAAGAACTAAAGGAATCTTTTTAGATGGACTAAACGTCACACACTATCTCGCCACATGCGTACACATACGTGGTCACTTTTTACTGGTAAATCTTTTGAAAATGAAATGTTATGTTGTTATTTTATTAATCATTTTAATACATTTACAAACTAAGCAATAATGGAGAAGAAAATGAAAATGCAGTTTGGATGATTTATTTTTCATTTTAGTTATGAGCCAGAAAATGCAGCTACATCTTGAACATGAAAAAGCATTTCTATTCATGCATTTTAATTAGAATATTGAGACACATTTGCTTCCATAAAAATCTAGCAACGTTCCGTCATGACCCCCAAGCACCAGACCGAGGTTTTGCTGCTAACTGTTTGTTTTAGGTCTACAGACCATGACAACTTTCACAGAGCACCTCGACACTTTCTCCAGTCCTCCAAACCACCACCCCTCCCTCCAGAAGCAACACATTTCTTCTGGTATAACCCTAGAACAACCAACTTAAAGAAAGAGTAAGTGAACGCACCTTAAGACCCTAACAAGTAGAGGAAAGGTCAGAAGAAAACGGCGGTTCACAGTGGCTTTTTGTGGAGCTGAGACTGCTGCTGCTGCTGCTGCTGTGGAGAAGTCTGTGTGGATGTTGGTGAAAGCCCGGACAGCGATGCACATCTGGAACATTAACATACAGTTATGGTAACCTAGTACAATGGATGCTAACTGCTGTTCTGACTCCTCACCATCGCCATCAGAACAGCATAGCTCAGTTAATGTGCTGCAATGAAGCCGGCATAATTACTGTGTTAATGTCCATTCATCATTTCAGCATAAATCCTACGAGTGCTTTATGTGAATTATATTACGTATTACACATTACTTAATGCTTCATAAGAAATGTAAACTGAAGTTTAATATATTTCTTTTAGCAAGTGGAGCCATAAACTGTTTAATCTCCTGTTAAACTCTGGTGATGGATCCAGTTTTAATGTTTAGCACTTTCCCCCAAACCGATGGAAATTAAACATCAAAATCAACCCAGCAATCCCTTCATTAACTGTTTTTTTATGAAACAAAATTTGTCACAGCAGCATGTTCATAATGTGTATTTTCTACCAGGCACCATCAGCATAGCGCTAAAGTCACCCAGATGGAGATGATTGTTGTAAATCTGGACAGTAGCTGGTTTGGTGCTGTGAAGGAAAAATGTCAGCCTGAGCAGGAGCTGCTGGGAAATAACTGCATCAGAAAGACCAGACAGAGTCTTTTAATAGTAATGGTAATATTACTATTACTATTACTATTACTATTACTATTACTATTACTCACTTATTATTACAGAGACATCAGTCCAAGACGCAGAGGAAGGTAAGATGTGGTCAGCCGCCCAGCTGAGGTAGAGGAGGAGGATGAAGGGGCAGTCGTGATTCATGAAAATCCAGCAGGAGGTTCGGTGATTCTACTGATGCTAATGAGGCAGTTAGTGAATACAGACCTGGGTTTTTATAGCAGACTGTGGTGGATGTCAGTAGATCTGCTTTGACTCTGGTGGCATCAACCATCTTCTAAGGTGGAGCAGCAGCTGATCTACAGAGATCAGGGAAGCCCACCAGGAGGACCTGCTGATGGCCCCTGGACCCAGAGCAGGTGGTGCTCATTCCTTAAATATGAAGTTTTAATAACAGCGCGATTTTATTTTTGTTATGTTTTAAATTTGCTCTTTGCTGCTGGTGAACCTGAATTTCCCCACTAAATTAAAGGAGCATTCTATTCAATTCTACTCTATTCTGTTCTTTTCCATTCTGTTCTACTCTATTCGTTTCTATTTTATTCTATTCTAACCTATTCCACTCAATTCTATTCTACTATGTTGTGTTCTACTCTATTCTAATCACGTCTATTATATTCTTATCTTTTGTATTCTTCTCTACCCTATTCTAATCTACCCTACTCTATTCTATTATACTCTATTTTTCCCAGTATATCCTATTCCACACTGTTCTGCTCTATTCTATTCTACTCTATTCTTTTCTATTTTATTCTTCTCTATTCTATTCTGCTCTGTTATATTTTATTATTTTCTGTTTTATTATATCCTATTCTACTCTATTATATTCTATTCTCTGTTCTGTCTCTCTTCGAGGTCGGTCGTGTTTTCCTCTTCTCTCCAGCTTTCACCCCCCCCCCCCCTCTCTCCTGCTTTGCTATGTCTTGTCTTTCTGAGCACTTTCTTCATATCAACTGAACTCTGAAAAACATGGATCTGGTCAGCTGGTCTCTCAATACTATTGATAAAATTTTTTCAACGGGTAGGCAGCGAAAGGGGGACCCGTCCGGTCCTGATTTGACTCATTTTGTGGGATACACCCTATATTCTTGGATGGAAAACGGTGTGTCTTTTGACTTTGTCATTCCTAGACGTTTGAAACGTTGCATGTTTGGATTCAGGATACTTGGATTTCTACTTATTGGATCTGGTGGATTTTTGATGTATCAGCAAATACAGCGGATGTCGGTAGCCATTTGGCCTTGATCAGTCTACCGGCTGCATGACGCGCTCACTAAGGCGCTGAACGGACAGACCTGGAAGGTGGAGGAGCAGAGCTGAAAGCTGGATGTGCTGGAACACAAACTGGCTTCGGAACACAAACTTCCCTTCAGCATGTCTGTGTCAGAGCTGGTTCAGAGGCCCCAGGCAGACATGAGCCGCTAATAATGACCAACAATGACAGGATTTAAAGAAGAAACTAAAACAATGTGGCGCTATCTGGGGTGTGACCCGTGTGAATAAAGTGAAAGCAGCAGGATTCAGCGTGGCACCTTCGGTGGTGGAGTTACGTAACGCCTTCACTGGCTGGTGACCTCTGACCTCCGGCGCACACATGGAGGAATGAACAGAGGATGACATAAGAAGTGTTAATCCTCCTGATCCTGCGCTGACGGATCACAATCGGCCTGGAAATCCTTGGCACGCAGCTGCCGCCCTCTCAGCCACATTGTTCCCTGCAGCGGACCTCCAGGGCGGGAGACGTTCAGGTGGACCAGCGGTTCTGGAGGGGCCCGTAAATGTGACGCTGTCCCAGTGGACAGAAGGACCTGTTGTCTCACAGAAACTAGGTCCTCTGTCAGGCCGGCGGACCCGTCGCACCGTGGTACCGCTGCATTGTTCCCAGACGCTGCCTGCAGACCGCCGCTCCGCTCCATCCTCTGTGTGGAAGCCCTGATCCAGCTCTCTGCTTGAAGGTTTGCCCTCGTGGTACCGGAGGCTCCTGTGATCGGTTGAATCGGGTCACGGTTCTCCGGGTCTTTCAGAGGTGTTCTTTGGACTTTGGCTGCTGTTTTGGGCCCATCCGGATCGTTTCTAGATTTAAATGGGACACAAACGTCCCTGAACGTGTGAACCAGAACCAGAGGACCAGCTGGTTCTGCAGCAGATTCTTATAACTGAGTTGTTCCTTTGCCCTGTCACCATGTGCTTGCTCAGGAGGAGGGATTGCTGCCACCACCCCTCATCCTCTTGAGCAGGGTGGGGGGCTCTCCATCTCCGGTCCTCTACCAGAGGTCTGGAAGCTTCAGGGTTCTTCTTAGGATCTCAGCTGTTCCTCAGATCTTCTGGACTGAGATGTCTGATGTGTCTCCAGGTTTCTGCTGCAGCCACTTCTCCAGAGTGGGGGTTACTGCTCCCAGTGCTCCAATGACCACGGCCACCACTGTTGTCTCCACCTGCCAGCCTCTCTAGTTCCTCCCTGAGCTCTTGGTGTTCCTCCAGTTAATCCTTCTTCCTGATGTTTCCATCCTGATGGCCACGTCCATCACCACGTCTGTCCTCTGCTGCTCATCAATGATAACAATGTCCGCTTGGTTGGCCGTTACCATTGTGTCTGTCTGTATCTGGACGTCCCACAGGATGTTCTGTCGTTCTCCACCACCTGGGGAGGTGACTCCCATGCTGACCTGGGGGTCTCCAGGTATTCTGAGCAGATGTTTCAGTCCACTGTACCAGCCCCTTGGTTATGGCGTTCCATCTATTCCTTCCCTGCTAGTATCTGACTCCCTGCTGTGAGATGCTGGATGGTTTCTGGGTTAGGGTTAGCTCAGTTGGTGTCTGACTCCCATGTGGGACATCAGGGTTTAAATCGTCTACGTGTAAAGTGCTTATAACGTCATCCAGTGGTGGTCCTTGGGGAAGACCATGAAGGCTAACATGAGCACTTTACCTCCACAGTTTGACCTTTTTAGAGAGGATCAAACTCAACAGAAAACCAGCTGTAAAGATGAAATTAAATTTAATTATTGTTACCGTTTCAATTAAATAAAAATAAGAGCCTTGTTTTAGGTTACATGGCGACTCTGGGAGATCTTGAAGGAGCTTTCGGTGATGAAGGACATTCTTCCTGAACGCATCAAACTCTGCAGACTTTATGGAAATCTTCATCACGCCACGGCGATTAGAAATCTCTCAGAAATCTCTCTTATGTTCTCAGAGTAACACGAGGACTCCAGGCTGTGACCTTCTGTCGTCTGAGGCAGGGAGACCCGTTTGGACCTCCGCCATCACGGACTCTGGTCCAGTCGGCTTTAACCACAACACCTTCATGGAGGCGTTTTCATCCCGCCGAGTTTACCTGAGGCTGAAACTTCACTGCAGGTCAACATCCTGTCTGTTACCACGGTGACGTCTGGTGAAGGGATGCGGCGTAGCGGTGCCTCTTGGCCGCGCGGCTCTGTATTTCAGCCTGTGTGCGTTTCTGGCTCCGCCTGCCAAGAATGCAGCTTTCTGCTGAGATTAATTATGAGCATGTTGTCCAGATCGGATGAAATCTGACATGACATGTGCGGTAATCACATTACAGCAGGTCTGATGCAGATGGACCGCTAAACCCTGATCTGCACACCATGGGCTGATCCTGAGCCGGCGCCGCCGCCGCAGGGCCGGCCCGGTTCCTGCAGGCTGCAGAGCGCTGGTCCTGCAGAAGAACACTGATGTGATCCGTCTCACCACGGCTGAAGCTAGAAGCTCAACGCCTTCGTTTTAACATCATGGTTAAAGTAAAACCGTTACGGTAAAAACGGTTTCTGCACCAGCGCCTGAGACTGGTTTATGTCCAGGGAACCGGCCTCTGTCTCTTTACCTCCATCATCAGGCCCTTCATCTCTGACAGCTGCTTCAATGGCAGCTTTTACTAAAACTTTAATCAATAAATCATTTAAACCCACATTTTACTGTCTGCAGCTCTCAATATTATCTTCCTCACTTACACAAAACGATGGGATTTCTTACTGCCTACATGGGAAAAACAGGACATGTGTGATATCTGCTGAAAATCTTCTCAGTAACTCCTGAAATCATCTAAAATGAAGTTAAATAATCTTTAAAGAGTTTTTAAGCCTCAAACACTAAAACTGTAAACCTCCCAGAGTTCTGATCATCATCTGGACCTGGAGAGAGGATGGAGACCTGCAGACCTACCAGGACATGGAGGTCCACCTGGACAGACAGGCTGGACCAGGAGAGCATTGATCAGACACGAGTCAAAAGATCACGAGACCCGGTAAAAGACCAGAACCCAGCAGAACATGTTAGACAAGACGACCAAACAGCCAGAACCCCTCTGACCCGGACGGTTCTGTCCCTCCATCCAGCACAGGTCCAACTCAGACCGTCCTCCCTTCCGGCCCGGGTCAGACCTGGACGGTGCCTTCCCGGTGTCGGTTCTGACCCGTCTGGTTCTGACCCGTCTGGTTCTGACCCATCTGGTTCTGACCCGTCTACGTCAGCAGCAGCAGCAGCCTCAGAGCTGCTCTCCTCCTGCTGCAGGTCTCCACAGCGACCAGCGGCTGAAGGTCCATCCATTAAACATGAGGCTCTAAAAATAAAGGAGGCCTCCTGCTCTGCAGCGGCCATCTTTGATCTGGGCCACAAAGGCTCATCTTCATCATCTTCATCATCTTCATCCTCTGTACTTCATCTTCATCCTCTGTACTTCATCTTCATCCTCTGTACTTCATCTTCATCATCTTCATCCTCTGTACTTCATCTTCATCCTCTTCATCATCTGTACTTCATCTTCATCCTCTGTACTTCATCTTCATCATCTTCATCCTTTGTACTTCATCTTCATCCTCTGTACTTCATCTTCATCCTCCTCATCCTCTGTACTTCATCTTCATCCTCTTCATCCTCTGTACTTTATCTTCATCCTCTGTACTTCATCTTCATCATCTTCATCCTCTGTACTTTATCTTCATCATCTTCATCCTCTGTACTTTATCTTGATCATCTTCATCCTCTGTACTTCATCTTCATCCTCTGCAGTTCATCTTCATCTTCCTCATCCTCTGTACTTCATCTTCATCCTCCTCATCCTCTGTACTTCATCTTCATTCTCTTCATCCTCTGTGCTTTATCTTCATCATCTTCATCCTCTGTACTTCATCTTCATCATCTTCATCCTCTGTACTTCATCTTCATCCTCTTCATCCTCTGTACTTCATCTTCATCCTCTGTACTTTATCTTCATCCTCTGTACTTCATCTTCATCCTCTGTACTTCATCTTCATCCTCCTCATCCTCTGTACTTCATCTTCATCCTCCTCATCCTCTGTACTTCATCTTCATCCTCTGTACTTCATCTTCATCCTCTGTACTTCATCTTCATCATCTTCATCCTCTATACTTCATCTTCATCCTCTTCATCCTCTGTACTCCAGAGCGCCGGCCAGCTCCACCTCTGACCTCTGACCTCTGCACTGTGGAGCTGAAGCCTCAGGCTGAGGGAGTTCTTCAGAGACCTGATGGTCCTGACCTTCTGACCCCTGGAGCTCCTCTGTGAGGTGAGCAGGTCTTTGGACCGAGGAGCTTCTCACCAGAACCCCTCCGGGCTCAGCGGCACCGCTCAGTCGATGCCAACCCGACATGTTGGTGGACTGGACAACTTCCCGGGTTCCTCATGTGGGAACCCGACCCGTTAGCTCGTCACATCGCAGCAGAGGTGTCCTCACAGAAATCCGACCCAGTGGACCCGCCTGGCATCAAAGGATCTAACAGGTCCTATCAGAACTTTAATTCCCAGGAGGTTCTGGACCAGACCAGGGCCCATTTCCACCAGCCAACCATTCTCCAGCTCGTTCTGAGGGATCCCGAGCCGTTCCCAGGCCAGACCGGACCTATCTCCAGCGAGTTCTGGGTCTTCTCCAGGTCTTCCCAGGTAGAGGAACCAGCAGCAGGATGGACAGAACCTGAGCTGAGGGACGGCTGAGGCTGGAAGGTCTGGATGTAAACCTGGAGAACCAAGCTGAGATGTTTGGAGAGGTTCTGAGGAGAGATGGTGGAAACACTGGAATAGTGTTGGAGATAAGAGTGAGACTGTGGAGAAGGTCCATGGGTCCATAGGACAGGGCGAGGAAGAGGAGGAGCAGAAGACAATTCAGGAAGTAGAACAACTAAACAGAAAATGTTCTGTTAGCAGAGGGAAGGTGATGAGATGTGAGACCAGGTGATGTTCTTGAAGTGGTACCGGTCCGCAGCTTCGCAGGCTTCTGAAGGTCCATCAGGGTTCTCCTCCTCAGCTGCCTCCTCACTGGTGTCTGGGCTTTAGAATCAGACGTAAATGTTCAGGTGGGTCTTCAGCAGCCGAAAAGCGCCTGCGTGTCACGACTGAGGGAGAACCTCCCAAGGAGCCGAGGCACCAACCAGGACCTCCACCTCCATGGTCCACCTCCATGGTCCACCTCCATGTTCATGGTCTAGCCCGACCTCAGGATATTCCTGGACCAAAACCGGGCCGGGCCCAGAATAATTCTCCTCTGTTTCACATCAGCTGGGTTCATTGATGGTCTCCAGGTGGATCAAAGACGGTTCTGTTGGACCAGAACCTCAGCCGTGATGATGGGGCCAACAGGACTGAGGAGATCAGAACCAGGAGATGTTTCAGGTCTCCAGACTACACCATCAGGCAGTCAGCAGCAGCAGAACCAGAGGAACAGGACCGGACCTGAGAGGACCAGCAGCCCATGCAGGACCAGAACCAGAACTACTTCTGGGTCACAGGGAGGACTTGATCTGGGGGGTTCTGTACCTCCTCCTCACTGGGCTTGGAGAGAAGGAGCGGGTCAGGAGGAGCAGGAGAGCAGCTGTTGAGTTCTGAGTCAAAGTCCGGACCGGTTCTGGACCGGTTCCGTTTCAGTTTCCTGTTTCTTTTCAACAGCTTCTTCCACGTTTTCCTCCTTTCCTCCTCCTGCTTTACCAAACTTTTCCTCTTCCTCTTCCTCCTCCTTTCCCCCCACCTTCCTCTCCTCCCCCCCCCCCCCCCCCCCCCCCCTAAGGTGAGCGCCTGATTGGGCGGCAGGGTGGAGGAGGGCTCCTGGATCACGTGGTTCCCTTCGCAGCTCAGTCAGACGCCATTTTGGAGGAAAGTTTGGGATCCGTGGGAGCTGCAGGCTGCAGGAGCGGAGCAGGAGGAGCGGAAGGAGCAGACAGGAGGACCGCTCCACTCGGGAGGCTGGATACGCGTGCGGCTCTCAGGCGGCGGCTCCCGGAGCCGTAAAGTGTGCGGGGCGGTGCGGGACCAGAGTCCGGAGCGCCTCCTCCGGGCTGGACTCCGAACTTTGTCCCGGGTTTCCTGGAAGGAGGTGCGGAGCTCCGGAGCGGCTCGGTCTCCTCCTCTGCAGCCGGAGCAGCAGCAGCGGCTGCGGCGGCGGGCAGCTCCTCCCCGCCTGCCCGGAACTGGGTGTGTTTCCTCGGACTTTGGCGCAGAGCGGATCCCGGATCCCGGCTGCTGGAGCCGGACTGCCGCTCCTCCTCCAGCCCGGTGTCTGCCCCCCGGCCAAGGAGCCTGTGAGGCGGGCAAGTGCGGCAGGGAGAGTCGGGGTCCTCCCCCCCCGGGGATCGTAGTTTCCTGCGTGGTTTCGTCCCGGTCCAGAACCGGGTCGGTTCTGGGTGTATCTGGGACGGGTCAGGAAGTTTGTCCGGTTCCGACCAACTTGGCGCCGTAGCGGAGGCGTTTTCTCCGGTCTCCCGGGATCTTACGGCGGGACACCGAGCCCTGTGGGGAACCGTGTATGTGTCGCTGTGAGCTCCGGACCGAACCGAACCGAGCCCGAACATGCCCGTCAGGAAGAAAGGTAAGCGGGTCCAGACTGGGAGCTAACGGGGCTAAAGGGCTGAAGATGGTGTCCGGCTGGCAGCTTCTCTCAAGGACTTCCGGGTTCTTTTCCTTTATTTAAGACATTAAATTAGTTATTTTTATTAAGGATGGAAACGGCCTCAGAGTTTGTTAAACATCTTAGTAGTTATTAGGCTTTTAGTTTCTGAAGACAACATTACTGGTATGAAATAAAATAACTCTGCTAAACAAGCTTGTTATTGTCAGTAATAAGGTAAATTCATGCTGAGGCCTCCAGCAGGGGGCGCTGGCTGCTCTCTGGCTCCCAGGAAGCCGAGTCGGTGAGTAGATGTGAAGCGAATGAGGTTCTGGTGCGATACGCCACCAGCTGGAAACTCAAACTGCTCCATATTGTTAAAAGTACAATAACACATATTAAAGAAACATGTCCAGTGGTGATTTAGCTGCGAGTTTCATTGGTCATAATTTAAAATTAATCGTATGTCAGACACGACACAATAAACCGGTTTAATTAAGTTCAACTTTAACGTCGGAGCTCAGACGTGAAGCGATGGAGAAGAGCTGCCACAGTTCTCAATAGCGTACCGCGAGCGAGCTATTTTTAGAAACGTAACGTCACGATGACGTCACATCACGTGGTACGCGGTAGGACAAACTTGCATAGTCCGCCGCTGTTTCGCTGTAAAAGAGACGTGCGTTAGCCTTGGTTTTACTCGGTAAACGACTGCTTTTTCCAAAATCTAAGACCATGGTTATTAAACATTGTTGCTATGGAACGTGCAACAGCGACTCGAGGTACGCTGATCGGCCGCATATGAAGGATGTTTTCTTCATTACTTTCCCGAAATTCAAGAGTGCCAAGGAGAGGTGTGTGCGCTGGGTACACCGGTGCGGTCGGCCTACATATGTAGCGAGGATTTTGTCGGAGGAAAGGGCACAACCGAAGAACATCCTGACCCAATTCCAGCGACATCAAGTAGTGAACAGGTAAGATTATTTTGGTGGCCGACATGTTAGTAATGAAGCGCCTGCTACCATGATAGCATATAGGCTATCATGGTAAAAAAAACAAAGCTTACCGTTCGATCAACTCGCCCCGTTTTCCGGTCGACACTCAAGCCACCGTTTCAGCTGAAGGTTGGTGTGCTCTTCCACAGTTCGACCAGTAATCCGTGCGCCTGGGACATCGTTTTGGGAAAGTTTAATGGCTGCAAAGTCGGTCATATCGCTGGTTCTGTTGCTGGTTGCTACGTGCGTTCTCTATCGGTTTGTCCTACCTAAGCGGCAAAAGGGGCGTTGCTCTTGAGACGGTGACGTCACGTGCGCGGTACGCTATAAAACGTCTACTCTGGCTCCGCCCCCTTTCAGAAAGGCGGCCATGAGCAAGGCGCCTGTCGCTAAACGCCGCCGTCGCTTTTTCTTTAGAATAAAGTCTGAAACTTTCTCCCGCATTTAAGCGGTTCTTCGTCTCTCTTGTAGACAGAACCGCCTCCTCTGTGAAACCTGTTTCTTACCAAACCCATGGTTCCATGGTGCTGCTGCGTCCGTCGCTGCTTTGTTGCTGCGTTCACAGCGGCGCCCACTAGTGGTGGGATGTCTGCAGCAGAACCGTAGGCTGAAGTTTTGAGTCTCAAGTCAGAATAAAAACATCTGAGAGAAAAGTCGTGTCCGGTATGGAGGACTGAAACTGACAGAAATAAAATACAAACAGAAATATATATAAATATCCCACTAAATTAACCAATACACTTAAAATGTACCAATTATTTTAAAAACAAGGGGGAAATAGAAATGTTATTGTCTTCGTTTAAACTTTTCCAATTTATTTAGTTCACATTATTTATAAATATGTCCTGTCTGCAATTTTGCCCAATTATACAAATTATGCGGGTGATCCTTCATTGGGTGGCTCCTCTGCTATTGGTAAATCAGAGGGAAGTTGCGGCTCTGTTTCCTCCATAACTACTCGAGCTCTTAAACAGGAAGTGCAGGCATGATCTACACACAGGTGCTGCATATGGTACGTAAAAAGGGGAAATAAGGGGCTTAAATGTCCTATAAGTAAAAGATAAATATGAAATAAAAGCAAAGGCAGCAAAATCTAATGCTTAAATAAGTACTGTGATGGAAATAAAAAAAAAGAAATTTGTCAAATTATAAAACGTGATGAAGTAAATACATGGGTTACTTTAAGGAGGCTTATTAATACATAGAAACTTATAAAATTTGTTAACTAATTGGTACATTTTAAGTTCAATGCTTATTTATTGCAAATATACCGTATTTTTCAGACCATAGGGCACATTAAATATTCTGTGTGTAATATCCCTCTTCCAAGTCCACAGTTTCTAACATGAGGCCAAAATAAACTTTTATATTGAATTAACTTACTAGGTTTATTGTTGCTAGCACGTACTCCAGGCTGCCTTACATGAATGCACTTCTAGTTTAGACATTACAGTCAGGCAGTCTGGTAGACAGCTCAGGGGTCCTCAGGTAGTGACACAGCGTACCGTAATGCTCCTAATATCCACTGAGCTGAGCGGCTTCATTGGTAGCCAGAGTCGTACTTACACATTTTAACAGTTTTATGAGCACATTGTACCACATAAAATCAGTCAGTAAGCACAACAGTGATCAGAGATAAGGCGCGCCATCAATTTATGAGAAGATTTAAGGACTTTAAGTGCGTTTTATAGTCCCAAAAATACGATCTCAGCTGTTATTATTCTGTCAGTTTCGGTCCTCCATACACGAACCAGTCAGAGGCCAACTTCAGCGCTAACCTGCCGAGGAGGAAAACTGAACCGCAGCCGATCAGAAACCCTGAAAACTGTCAGAAAGTCAGAGCCGCATTAACCCGGGTCAGGTCTGGGCTACCGGCGCCCACAGGGGCCCGGTTCGGCCCTGCTGGGCCCAGCAGAACCGCGGCAGTAGAACTTCAGCGCCAGCTAGCCTGCTAGCTGCTGCTGCTAACCAACTTCTAATTGGGGCGGCTTGAAGGGACTAAAAATAACCCAGAAAATAGGAAGAAACGTTTAGCGCGGCGCCATGAAGCTCCTTTAACCAGATTATTATTAAGAGACATTATGAAAATGTTCTGTTTTCACCTTAAAATACACTTTGTGGTTTTTAGTGTATTAATAAAGTTAAAACGCAGGTTCTGCAGGAGGTTCTTGGAGCCAAAGTTGATTAAAAGTCAGGAAGTAAAAACCGTTTCAGGCTCGGTTCTGTCCTCCGGACCGCTGAGCTTCTTCTCTTCAGAAACGGATCAGAACAGAATCCAGTTCTGGTTCCACCCGTTAAACGTTTAGCAGGAAATAAAGTTAAACGTGATTAAACGACGTCAGCTGCAGAAAAACTCTGTTTTTATTCTATTTTCTGTAACGAGCTGTGAAATAATAGGCTGCGTTTCACACGTTTAGCTCCAGAACCTCGGGTCGGACCGGCACATTCCCAGAACTGTTCCTGGAACCAGAACCAGTTCCTTTATGTAATCTCTAGATCCGCCGTAAACTGACGGGTCTTTGTTTTAACTGGCTGCAGGTAAAGTGGGTTTAACTCAGTTCTGGTTCTGGACGGTTTGACAGGTTCTGACCACCTCTGGATCCACTCTGATCTAATAATTATTATTATGTTCTGCTTTATTCAACCCGTTTGGGAACCGGGTCACCTCAGGGAGTCGGGTCAGTGATGAACAAAAAGCTGCAGAAGCATCTGGAATCGGTGGATCAGAACCAATAAATCCCACGAAGCGCTAAAATTCTTGTATAGAACGTAGCGACCCGTTTGGGTCGGCGTAGCGCCGTCATACGTTCGGTTCATCGGCTTTGATGTGGAACAGTTCAGTGAACCGGTTCATCACTGAATGTTCTCTGCTGCAGTCAGCTGAATGAACCCATCCAGAATAATTCTGCTGGACGTCTCCGTTTGGGTCGGGACGGGTCAGAACCGATCCAGCGGCCCGGTGCTGAGGCAGAGGTCTCCTAGAGACCATCGGGTTCTTCCTCTGATTAAGCCCCTGATCCCTCTGGACCGCCGGTACCGGTTCTGATCCGATTTCAGCTGTCTGTCTGAAACGTTTAAATGAATCTTCTGTTTGCTGCAGAGAAGCTGATGGAGCCCAGACTCACTGTCTCCTCCTCTACGTCTCCTCCTCTCCCTCTCCTCCTCTCCCTCTCCTCCTCTGCCTCTTCCTCCCCCCAGACGCCCAGAGGGCCCTCCTCCTCCTCCAGGAGTACCGCACCAAGCTGAACCACACTGAGGACCGCCAGCTGCGTCTCTCCATCCAGAGGGTCATCGACATCTTCCAGAGCAACCTCTTCCAGGCCCTCATAGGTAACCCGGTTCTGGTTCTGTTGTTTTTGGTCCTGTCGGTTCTGTCTGTGAAGGTTCTGGTTCTGTTGGTTCTGTCTGTGAAGGTTCTGGTTCTGTTGGTTCTGTCTGTGAAGGTTCTGGTTCTGCTGAAGCTCCCGGTTCCGAGCAGGGACGTGTGAGGAGGTTCCTCTGGGTTCCCGGTTCCCCCTCAGAGCTCATACTGATTAAAGCCACCAGAACCGGGCCAGGCCCGGCCCGGTTCTGGTGGCTTTAATCAGGCTGACTGCTGGGTTTGGGTCTCAAAGTGTGCTGGTTCTGACCCGTGTTCTGACCCGTGTTCTTCCTGCTTCAAAGACCCAGACTCCGTGTTCTGGTCCGGTTCTGCTCAGGTTTGACCTTCTGGTCGGATCATTTTCCTGTTTTCCAAAACCGACCCGTCCTCTGATCTGGGTTCTGGTACCGGAGGTTTGGTTCTGGTACCGGCTGTTACTGGGTTGTACTGTTGGACCCTCTGATGTGCAGTGGTGGACGGGAGAACCACCAGAACCGGTGTTTGGGCCGATAAACATCTCAGCGCCGGTCCTTGTAAACGGAACCTGAGGATCCTTCTCACAGTGGGTATTAGATCAGAACCAGAACCTGCAGGCCCCGGTTTGGTTCTAATGTTGGTTCTGGGTTCTGCAGCGTGTTGGGCTCGTTGTGTTTGCAGGCACCGGGGCTTTAATCTGCAGGTTCTGGTCTAAAGTGGACCGGAACCGGTTCTGGAAACATGCAAAGACGGATCCGTCAGCTGCTCAGAGGTTTTGTTTACCTGCGGTTCTCATGATCCGGTACTGGGAGAAGTTCTGTGGGTTCTGTATCGGGTCGGGCTGGACGGCGAGCCCAGACAGGAAACAGAAGAACCTTCAGAACCTTAACCGGGTCAGAGGTGACACCGGGTTCTGAGAGGTCCGGGTCGGTTCTTCTGATGCTCGGCCCGTTGTTGTTCTGCCCGGATCAGAGCCGGGCCTCTGGCTCTTTGTCAGTCAGAACACGTTCTGGGCCCGGCTCTGAGTTCTGTTCTTGTTCTGATCTGTCAGCCCGGCTGAAAGGGGCTGAGATGTGACCCGCATGCTGACCGGAACCAGAACCGGGCCGCAGAACAACAGGCTTTGTTTTTAGTCTTCAGCCCGGTCCAGAACCACCGGATTCCCTCAGATCCGTTTGTTCTGACTGACGTCTGCGGGTCGGGTCTCATCGGTACCAGTCACAGAGGGCCGGTGGTACTGGTCGGTACCGTGAGGATCTGCTGGTTGGGTTCTGGTGTTGCTCCGTCTGTCAGCGGGTCGGCGTGTTCTGAAGGTTCTGTTTGTGTTAAAGTGGTTCTATCAGCGGTTCTGCTGCAGCTTTCTGGACTCCGCCTTTAGATTCTGGTTCTGGTTCCTTCTAGTCCAACTGGTACCATCAGAGGTTTGGTTCGGTCCGGTTTGTGATCCTGGACTTCCCGGTACCAGAACCAGAGGCTACAGCTGCTTTAGGAGCTAACAGAACCTCAGCTCGCTGAGGGTTGACCCGGTTTTATAGAACCGGGTCCGGTTCAGGTCCAGCTGACCAGAAATACAGAACAGAACCAATTCTGTTCTAAGACCCGTTAAAAGGTTCCTGGAGTCTGAAAGAACTCTGCCTGCCGGTCCAACCGGGCCGGGCTGAGCCTTCATTTATTCCATGAATGAAGGCAGCAGAGGTTCTGCAGCGGCCCGTTTGGACCTGCTGCCAGTCAGCCGCTGTAGGTACCAGATCGGCTCGGGGGCCTGCGCCTTCTGATGACATCATCATATGGCAACTCCACTCAAACAAACTACATAACGCCCGCCGTCTGCATTTGTTACAGATCAATTTTATTTAGTTAATTTATGGTTATTTTCCAGTAACTTAATCGAGGCATAAAAACTTTTAACATAATTTTGGAATGCTTCTGTGGTAGTCTGACAATTTAATCTGTAATTTTGCAGCATTAAAGTTGCATTTTAAGAGAAATTTCATTCCTCCAATTTTTAAAAAGAAAAGTTGTGAAGGGAAACTGAACCATAAACTCTTTTCATTTTTAATAAAAGTCTGCAGCCATTTTAATTTTATCACGGCATTCATCACTTTAAAATCAATAACGCTTATTCCTCCTTTTTCTACTGATATTACTATGCTACATGTTTTTTATTATTCCAGATGAAATTGTGACAATATTCTTCCAAAAATTGAGCCAACTGTCAAATATTTGTTGATTTTGTTTTGTAAAACGGCTTGAATATTTGTTCTGTCATTTTCAGTGTGGTCCTTGTTAATCATTATACCTAAATGTTTTACCTCATTTTTATCAATTAAAGTGGGTTGATTATTTTGGATTGCTAAGATTTCACATTTTTCTATGTTCATCTTTAAGTCTGAAGCTTTTGAGAAAAAGGAAACCGCTATATTAACTAAATAAAATTGATTCGTTACAAATGCAGACCGCGGGCTCAATGTAGTTTGTTTGAGTGGCGTTGCCATACTGTGATGTCATCAGGAGGCGCAGGGACCACGGAGAATTTCTTCATAAAATTGTCCGTTTACAAACCGCAATCCCGCTCTGGAATAAAACCTGCACCCCGCTGTAATTACTTTAGTAAGCTGTCCAGACCAATCACAATGTTTTGTGTAATTGTGCAAACGTTAAACCGATCCTGTATAGTGACATCATCAGAAGGCGCAGGACCCCGAGCCCATCTGGTACCTACACCGGTTCTGATCCTGATGTGTTTCACTCATGGGTGTAACCAAACCGGTTCTGGGTCGTGGGCCCGGCGCCAGCTAACGGGTCGGCTCTGGCTGCAGGAATGTGGTCCGACCCGTTTGGGTTCCCAGAACCGAAGGAGCGGCGCTGGAGCTGCTTCCTGCTCCAGAGAGGCTCCGACCCGATTCAGCACCGGTTCTGTTCAAGATCAGAACCACTGCAGGAATCCCAGTGGTTCTGATTTCCCCACCAGGCGTCAGGCCAGGAGTCCAAACGGGGCGGCTGGATGGTTCTGGTGACCCGGAAGGCAGAACTGGTCCGGTTCCACTGTTTACCCACCAGCTGTAGGTCCGGTCCATCCCTGGTTCTGACCATCAACCCGTTGGTTCTGTCATTAGGTCCACCGGGCCTTCTGGGTCGACACCACTTTAAATTGATATAATCTGGTTCCTGCGTCTGTTCGCTGAAGGGTTCGTACTTAGAACCGGGCCCTGCAGCAGAACCGCTGAAGAATCAACAGGTTCTGTTTGATCCTGAGAGGAACCAGAACCAGAGAGAAATCTAGATCCAGGATGGTGAACTGCACCGTTTATCAGAACCACCACTGGACCCACTCCGGGCCGTCTGAGGTCTCGTCTGCATGTAGATGATGTTCCAGGTCCGGTTCTGACCCGTTCTTGGTAGAACCTGCCTGTAGAACCGCCTGTTTGGACTCTAGGCTTCAGCGCCGCCGTATGGCGCCGTCCTCGTGGTCCAGAAGTGGTTCTAGTCTCCTGACCCAGGTTGTGGACCATTTGAGGGTTCATCTGTGGGTAGAACCCGTCTGTCCGGATCCAGCGGTGCCGACCCGTTCTGGTTCTGACGGTAAGCAGGAGACGTTCTGCAGCTCCGACCCGCAGAACCTTTAATGAAATTAATTTACTGTGGTGATTAATGGACCTGGATCCTGACCCGGTTCTGTCCTGACCCGGTTCTGTCCTGACCTGGTTCTGTCCTGACCCGGCGGCCCGGCCTCTGAGCTCGTAGAGCCAACGGGCCTGGAGGGAACCAGGTCAGGCAGTAGCTCTACTCGGAGCTTCTCCTTTCAGGATGTGGTTCTGATCCATATCTGGTTCTGTCACTCAGGCCCTCCTCCAGGGAACCGAACCATCAACTGGACCTGTGGGCGCTGAGATCTTCTCTGAGGAAAACCAAACCCGGACAACTTCCTGTAGCGTGTTTCACTTTAGTTCTGCTGGTTTCAACCAGAACCTTCAGCCCGGGTCCGTCTTTGTTCTGACTGCCTGCTGTCCTGGTGACGGACCTCCAGCCGGGTCTCTGGTTCTGGTCCGACCCGTCTGTCCGCTGACAGATGATGTTCTGCCCCTCCTCCCTGCAGCGGCCCGGTCTAATCCCTGGAGAACATGATGATTACCGCAGTAATCCGCCGACTTACACTTTCTGTCTCTGCGCTCCGGTTCCTGTTCTGGCCCGATTCCTGTTGCGGTGACCCACCGGTCCGGTTCTGGCCAGCCGAGTTTATAATAATAAACAAGCTCTAAATTCAGACTTTTTAATTAGAAATTGACTTTTTATAATAAAAAACAACTTATGGATCCACTTTCACCTCTGGTACCGGTACCAGAGGTCCGGTACCAGATGTGTCGGCTGATACCGACCAGACAGAAAAACAGCCGAATTACTCGATAAACCGTCTGATCGTGCGCAGATTATTCTATATTCTATTATTTCATTTAAGTCGTTTCTACTGCAGACAAATTAAATCCCGTCTGAATTTATTTATATTCTAACGCAGTAGAACCAAAATTAAACGGTGGTCATTGCCGTGTTTGTGGGTCAAAGGTCACTAGGAGAAGATGTTAGTGGGTCTGCCTCATCGGTGGTGACAGGTCAGAGGTCAGCGGGGGGGCGTCGGGTGCTGACCCGGCTCAGCAGGTTGTTTAGGAGAGTGTGAAGGTGGGACCGGGCTACTTCCTGGGACGTTCTTCACCCTCAGCAGAACCTGCCCAATGTTTACTCAGGACCAGCTGCCAGCGTGGTTCTACTTCCTCTAGGGGAACAGATCAGAACCAGCAGCTAATGTCACCGGAGGCGGGACCGTTTCAGTCCAGCGAGTCCAGAACGCCTCACCTTCCCTGAGGGGCAGATTTGACACCTCCTGCAGGCCAGGGTGGAAGTCACCCCCCTGGACCGGAACCAGAACCGTTCTGCTGTCAGTGGTTCTGACATCAGCTGCAGAGGAACCAGGAGCTGCTCTGACCTCTGGTCTTCTGCATTTATTGTTAACGGAGCAGCGGTTCCTGTGTCGGAGGGGGGAGGGGGGGGTCTGAAAGGCTGATAGCCATTAGCAGCACCGTCAGGAGCGCTGTTAGCCACGGCGTTAGCCGTTAGCAGTGCCGCTAGCCGTTACCCACTTGCTGTGCCGATAGCCGTGAGCAGCACCGTTAGCCGTTAGCAGCTCCGTTAGCCTTTAGCAGCGCTGTTACCCGTTAGCAGCACCGTTAGCAGCACCGTTAGCAGCACCGTTAGGAGCGCTGTTAGCCACGGCGTTAGCCGTTACCAGTGCCGTTAGCCGTTAGCCACTTGCTGTGCCGATAGCCGGGAGCAGCACCGTTAGCTGCTAGCAGCGCCGTTAGCAGTGCCGTTAGCAGCGCTGTTAGCCGTTAGCAGCGCTGATAGCTGTTAGCAGCACTGTTAGGAGTGGCGTTAGCCGTTAGCAGCACTGTTAGATGTTAGCAGCCCCGTTAGCTGTTAGCAGCACTGTTAGATGTTAGCAGTGGCGTTAGCCGTTAGCAGCGCCGTTAGCAGTGGCGTTAGCCGTTAGCAGCGCCGTTAGCAGTGGCGTTAGCCGTTAGCAGCGCTGTTAGCAGCGCTGATAGCTGTTAGCAGCGCCGTTAGCAGTGGCGTTAGCAGCGCTGTTAGCCGTTATCAGCCCTGATAGCTGTTAGCAACACTGTTAGGAGTGGCGTTTGCCGTTAGCAGCACTGTTAGATGTTAGCAGCCCCGTTAGCTGTTAGCAGCGCCCTTAGTGCCCAAATCCCAGTTCTGCAGTAAACCTGATGTTCTCCAGCAGGTCTGATCTCTGAGGAACATGGTGACTGAATTCATGTGGAAACCAAGGATTTGGCCTCAGAGAGTTGAGGTCCTGAGGTCCTGAGGACCTCCATGGTTCTGTGTGCAGAACCCATCTCCCTGCCGTAGGACCCTGAATGCAGACCCAAGCGGGTCACAGGCAGGAAGAAGGAAGCCTTCCAGGTCTGCAGCCTCCTCTGGTTGTTTATTTGCAGAGGTGGTGAAAGGGGAAGCTGTGGAGCTGCAGAGCGGCCGACACCGAGCTCTAAGTTTGGACCTCCTCCCAGGCGGTAAAATGAGGCCCAGGAGGCAGGTTCACACAATTCCTGGGAGGTCAGACCCTGTGACTCCAGGCCGTCCTGAAGCTCAGACCTCCTGAGGTGGGTCAGCGGTTCCTCAGTGTCTGGCTGACCCGGTTCCTGCTCCACAGCAGCCTGTAGGGGGCGCCGTCAGGGACGCTGCCAGGCATTTGAACTCATTCAGAGGTCCAGCAGAGCCTTTTGTTCTGCAGGGGAACTGACATCTGGTGCCTCAGCAGATCCAGGTTCTGGCTGCTGGGCCCGGTTTGGGGGCAGGAGAAGCTAAAACTGATCCTCAGGCTGTAAAAGCGACACGCCGCTGACCTCTATTGATAGAACAGGAACGCCGTGAACCACGGCGGGCAGTAAAACCACGGAGGAACGTGGCAGCTGGCGACGGGTCCGTCCTGGAATAGAACCGGCCCGGCTGAGGGGGCCCGGTTCTGGTCTGTGGCCGGCAGCCTGAGGGCGGATTAAAGGCCAGCGGCGAGAAGCCGGTGATCCGTGGATGAGGAAACATCTGGGCAGGCGGTTATTTTAGACGCTCGCTCCAGAAACACAGCAGGGGGCGGGGCCTCCGGGTGGAGTAAAGGCTTTGGAGGAGGAGGAGGTGGAGGAGGAGAATCGCAGGTCCTGGTTCTGGGTCCGTCGGCTCTGTCCTCTTTAACCTGTTGGGTTTCAGTGCAGACGACCGATCACTTCCTTCCTCGTTCTGGTCGTTTTCACAGCAATCAGCTGATTCCTCAACAGCTGAAGGCTGGAAAAGAAAAGGAGCTGGGACCTCCTCCAGGTGAGGAGTCCCTGATGTTGAAGAGGAAAGGAGCGGCTCCTGCGCCTCCTGCTGCAGGTTTTAGTAAACAGCTGCATGTAGACGAGCTTTAGTCAGCGGCCAATCAGAGGACACACCTGGGACACACCTGGATTTAACCTGCTTTACGTTAAAGACTCAGTCCTCCACAGGCTGGACTCTGTGGTTCTGGACTCTGTGGTTCTGGACTCTGTGGTTCTGGACTCTGTGGTTCTGGACTCTGTGGTTCTGGACTCTGTGGTTCTGGACTTTCTGGCTGCCTCATTGTCCTGGACTGAGAAGATTGAAGCTGCAGCAGCTCTGAGGAGGAGCTGAGCAGCTCCAGGGGCGTTCAGCTCCTGCTGCAGGGAGGTCAAGCTCAGGCTGGACTGGACTCCTGGGAAGAGGAGCAGCACCAACCGGAACCGGCTGGGAGACCCGAGCATCCGGTTCCAGATGGAGGCGGATTTGATTCTTGCAGGAAGACGATAATTCAGGGTTTAATCCCCAGAAAGCAGCCGGCGGCTCTCTGCTGCTGCTATGTGGAAACAGAACCACGCAGCAGAACCCTGAGGACTGAGACGGGTCGGTTCTGCTGGTCCAGCTGCAGATTGAAGCTCTGGTACCATCAGCGTTCTGATCTGATCTGCAGCCAGAGAGTTCCTGAGTCATGATGCTAATTATCCTCATCCTGCCCACAACCAGCTGTAACTGTGACCACGAGCATGAGAGTCAGCTGAGGAGCTCGTTAGAGCTCGTTAGGCCTGTCAGGGGGCGGGGTCAAACGGAGACATGCAGGTCATGAGGTGGTTCCAGGCTGACCTCCAGCTGAAAGCTTCTGGTCTGGAGGTCAGAGCTTCAGGAGGCATGAAGCTGTTTTCTCTCTCAGGTCTCAGCTCACCGTCGCCCCCTGTAGGTGATGAACTGCTCCTCTGACGGGTTCAGACCTCCCCAGTGTCTCCGTCCTCCACCCAGAATCCTCCCTGGTCCTCTGCTAGCCGTCTGGACGCCTCATGGCGGTGCCGCTGCTACAGCTTCCAGATCACAACGTCTCCTAGCCTCCACAAGTTATACTTACTTGTGTCCTTTCTTTCTTGCTTCCTTACATCCGTTTTTAATTTGTTTCTCCCTACCTTTCATCTTTTTCCTTCGTCTCATTCCTCTTCCTTGTCCTTCCCTTTTCTCACCTCCTTTCTTCCTTCCTTTTCCTTGTGTCCTTTACTCTTTCAGTGCCTTTTTCCCTCGTGTCCTTTCCTTTCATGCTTGTGCTCTTTTTTTTCTTTTTACTTCTGTCCTTCCTCCCTTGTCCCTCCTATTTTCTTCCTTGTCTCCTACTTTTCACTCCTCTGTCCTTCTTTCCTTCCTAGTCTCCTCGTTCCTTTCTCGTGTCCTACCTTTCTTGTTTCCTGCTGTCCCTGCTCCCTCGTTTCCTTCCTTCCTTCCTCTGCTCCTGTCCTCCCAGCTGTATTGGACGTGAGTTCCTAGGAAATGTTTTTGTTTTATGAAATGTTTATTTCAGGATCGGGAGAAATCGGCAATACACAAATAAGGACTCAAACACTGTTTCTGTTAGAATAATAATGCCCACATTTATTGTTCCCCACAGAATACAGCAACACAAAACAGCAAGCACTTCGCACACGCAAAGTAGCAAGCACTTAAAGCAACATGCTTTCAGACAGGCGTGATGTTCCATCTCTTACCATGGCACAGAACTGGGAAGTCGGTCAGTCTGGTTAGAGCACAATCCACGCGGCCGGGCGTCCACACGAACCCACGGCAGACTTCAACGACTGAGGGCGGTTCCCTACTTTTTATACTAATAAACAAAGTATCAGATGGGAGCGAGAGTGGCTAGTTCTCTCTCTCAGCTGATCTGTTCGTCCCGTTTCCAAAACATGTTTCCAAAACAAAAACGTTCCCAGCATCTCAGCAGTGTGTGAAGCAAAATAACATTGCGAATACAGCAAAGCAAAATATAAGCAAAATAAGGAATACAGAGCTTGAATCAGTCTTTCTCACAACACATTGTCATAAGTTCCCACCACAAGTTAAAACAAGTTATAACAAAATAACACATGTGGTTCTCAGTTTTATGTGAGAAACATAATAACAGAGCACGAGCATATATGTTGCTCTTATATTAAAGAATTATTTTTGTTCTTTGACAATGTATTTTGGGAAGAACTGGCTAGTTTTAAACTATCAGTTTTCATACTTTGAGGCGGAGCAGGGAACTCTGGGAAATGGAGTCTGGAGATCGATGAAGCGTCTGAGAACTACAGCAGAAAGTGTGAGACAGAAACCCGTTTCAATCTGTCCAGAATTTATTCTGATTGGCGACGTGTCAGCAAATTACAGTAAATTTAAAGACAGACACTGAAAACTGTTCGTCCTCACAGTCGTTGCTATGGAAACCTTTAAAACGAGGAGATGGACAGAAACCAGAATCTAACAGAACCTCAGGAACCCGTTATTGTGGAAACGCAGCTGCTGCTGTCCTGGCTGCAGGTCCAGAAACGACCCGGTGGGACCCGGTTCTGCTGGTGTGACCCGGTCCTGCTGGTGGGTCCCGGCCTCTGGGTCGGTTCTCCTCACTGGGAGGGAAGGATTCTGGGTCGGGGAGTAAATGCTGATGTATCTACCGGGTCTCTGCTGAGGAGGTGAAGGTTCCGTCCTGCAGGTTGTGTGAAGTTAGACGGATGCAGAGATCGGCTCGGTTCGGGTTCTGAGCTGAATGTTAACGGTGCTACACGGGTCGGTTCTGATCTTTTGGGTCAGAGTGGGAGGAAAACCAGCTGGGACAGAACCCTGACCTGTTAGATCAGGGTTCTGATAAGGTTCTAAAGGTTCTCCAGCTCTGACGGTAGAAACCTGCTGATTTATTTGACTTTCAGATTATACTCAGATTAAGAACAGATCTGGGTTCAGCAGAACCTCTAAGCCCGACCCGGTCCCGGTTCTGACGAGCTGTTCTGTGACCTCTCCTCCCAGACATCCAGGAATTCTACGAAGTGACCTTATTGGACAGCCAGAGGTGGGCGGAGTCTACCAAGGGGGCAGAGCCCGGCGTGCCCCTCAACCTGTGGGACTTCTCGAGCCTCCAGAGCCCGACCGGAACCTCGGAGACGCTGCCCAGCCTTAGCACCAGCATCGAGGTAAGGGCCCGGTCCAGGCCCGGTCCGGGCCGCTCCGGCGCCGCTTCCTTTCCTCAGAGCGACCCGCTGCCGTAAAAATAGCAGCGACCGAAATAGATGAGAGGAGTTTAAATATAGCCGGAGCGGTTCTGGAGCCGGCCCGTCAGCTCCCCAGGGAGCCCGATCCACGGTTCTGTTTAAAGTGACAGGTGACAGGAAGGATGCGGGCTAATGTTCTGCTCCGCCCTATAAACCGGGTCGGGTTCTGCAGAATTCAGCCGCCGCATGTTTCTCTGATGCTGATTCAGAGACGACAGGAAGAGCCGGTTCCCTGCAGCGAATCGGTCCCAGATTACACCGACTCTTTGAGCGAAGAGGCCCGGCAGTGGTTCTGGTTCTGATCCGTCTGTACGGTCCTGTCCATGGCAGAGTTAAACTGGCCATTAAAAGCAGAGAAGGCAGGCGCTCTGACCTCTGAGCGGATGAAACCGGACCTCAGACCCGCGGGCCTCTTTCATTCCCCCGTAATCCCATGTTTGCATCAATCTGGGGGATTATGCAGCCGTGCAGAAGGAGCTCTGGCTGTGGGATTGGGTTTGAAATCAGACGTTTGTGGACCTCCGTCTCTCACTAGGAGAACCGGGTCAGGTTCCAGCTGATGCAGAGAGTTCTGTTCTGGAATCTGAGCTGCATGGAACGGCTCGGTTCTGGTAAAGTTCTCTGGTTAGCTGCACAGAGACGATCTGTGTTCTGATTTTTTCACAGCGCGAGGGTTTAAAGGTTTAACGGCTGTTCACAGCTCCAGTAAATACCAGAACCAGGACCTTTTAACCCCTGGTTCCTGTGGATCCGCCTGATCCACTCCTAAAAGCTCTGCATCATCTACCTGACAGAGATCAGGTTTATTTAGATCTGGGTCAGACAGGCCAGCATCACAGATGGAGGTCCTGATGGACCCAATGTGGACAGATGTTCTGACCCGGATCTCACTTCCTCCCATTTTCCTTCCTGCAACCTCTTAAAGGTGTCAGTGTCAATAGTTCTTTTGGTCCGTATCGAGTTCTTTTGGTCCGTATCAAGAGTTCTTTTGGTCCGTATCAAGAGTTCTTTTGGTTCAGATCAAGAGTTCTTTTGGTTCAGATCAAGAGTTCTTTTGGTGCGTATCAAGAGTTCTTTTGGTGCGTATCAAGAGTTCTTTTGGTGCGTATCAAGAGTTCTTTTGGTGCGTATCAAGAGTTCTTTTGGTGCGTATCAAGAGTTCTTTTGGTGCGTATCAAGAGTTCTTTTGGTGCGTATCAAGAGTTCTTTTGGTGCGTATCAAGAGTTCTTTTGGTTCAGATCAAGAGTTCTTTTGGTTCAGATCAAGAGTTCTTTTGGTGCGTATCAAGAGTTCTTTTGGTGCGTATCAAGAGTTCTTTTGGTGCGTATCAAGAGTTCTGTTGGTGCGTATCAAGAGTTCTTTTGGTGCGTATCAAGAATTCTCCAGGTCAGGGTCAAGAGTTCTTCAGGTCCGGGTCAAGAGTTCTTTTGGTGCGTATCAAGAATTCTCCAGGTCTGGGTCAGCAGTTCTTCTGGTCCGGGTCAGCAGTTCTTCTGGCTTTCATTTTGGACTTTAGCTGCTTTTTTGGCCACCATCAGTCCAGTTGTTGTTCATGACGGATTCTTAACACCGCAGAATTTATGACCTCAACTTGTTGATGGTGGAACCATCAAGAACCTGAGAAACTCGGAGATGTAAGGATGTAAAACAGGTTTCAGGTTGAAGAAGTTAATTAATTTAAAAGTAATGAAATTATAATCCTTACATTCAGGTAACGATGTGAGCTATATGTCAGCAAACAGATAAATGGTGAGGAACAGCTGTGGTTCACTGATCAAAGTCTGGACCTGCTGGAGTTCTGCTGGTTCTGCTTCCCAACCAAGATCCAAACTGTCTCCTGTGTTGTTGGTGGTGGCTGTAGAGGCTCTTTGTGACCAGCAGACGCTGGAATATCCACAGATGAGATGCTAACTGGTCTCTAATTCGGATGTAAGTTTGATTCTGCAGCTTTGCTCCTCATTCTGACGCACGTTGTAAAACTAAAATAAAGACATTAAACTTTGAACTTAGATTACAGCTGAAATGTTAATAATAATAATAATAATAAATAATAATAATAATAATAATAATAATAATAATCATGGTTGTTCAGAGGTAAACAAAAGCTAATTCTGGCATTTCTACTCGTACTGACCAATCAGGACTTTACAGCAGGGCCCCGTTCTTCGTACGTTGCTTAAAACATCCAAAATCAAATGACACATCCAAGATGATTTCATCCAGCTAATCATGATCCGGCTAATTGGGTTCTTCGAACACACCTGTTGTTTAGGATTAGTATGGCTGGATTGAGTTATGAGATAACTGCGCATGCATGCGTTTGTTTAAAAGGGGAAATGTATCGATAGTAGAAACATTGATCAGCAACGCTGCTATTGGCTGTTCAGCATGGCCAAAGAACGCCCACAGTTTTTCTCCCAATCAGAACAACAGCTTTTAATGGAAGGTTATGCCGAATTTGAGTCATTAATTAAAACACCTCAAAATCTGTTAAAGCCAGGAGAGAGGGCTGGCAAAAAGCAGCAGACAAATTAATGTGTAAATACTGTCCATGGTAGATGTTTCTATCACTTTCTACAGTATGAATTTTTGCATTTTAATAATTTCATATTTACTTTGTTCTTTTATGTCAGAGCCTCCACGGGACCCACTAGAACATGGGGACAAGTAAAAGTGAAGAACAAGAATATTCTACAAAATGGTAGTCTTTAATTATTATACTGTATTTTAAAAAGGCACTTGTTATGTCAAGAGATCCAAATTTCAGTGTCATTCCTTAGACACTGGAAGTAAAGGACGCATGCAAACTGGGATTTTTAACAAAAAATTATTTATCTATAAAAAAATGAAGTTCTTCCTTTTCCACGTCATCCACAGTTTACACGGTAAAACTGTATTGCTCCGTGGCTAGATAATCCATCCATAGTTTTTTATAATAGAATATGCGGCTCGACAGGAAGCAAGCCTTTCAAAGTAAACTAAACTTCACAATAAAATGGCCCGAACAAATCTTCTTACTGAATAGGATAAAAATAAAAAGCAAACCATCATACAAATAACTTAAATATTTTAGATTTATGGCTCCAACACCACTTTTTCCTCTTTAAAAGCCACTGTTAAATGATGTGTTTGTCTGTTTATAACAGCCACCAAGAAAATCTCTCTACTGTCGCGCTGCGCTAAAGGATCCCGTCTATTGCGCAATACGTGATTAATTCGAAAAACTCTGCAAATTATTCTTGCACCTTCCGCAACAGGTTGCAGTCGTAAAAATGGGCATGGCTACGGCAGACTTCCCTATCTCCTCCGCTTATACAGCCGTGATCTAATCTTGTTTACATGAAATAAACCTGCTCTCGAGCAGGCTTAAGCTGGCGCACATGTTGCTATGACAACAAGTGCAGGATGTCTTTCGAAGAACCAAACGATCCAAGATCATGACAAATCGTCAACAATGAAATCCTGCTAACTGAGTTAGCGACGTACGAAGAACGGACCCCTGCTCCACAATCCTCCAGTCACATACCAATACGCAGCTTTAGCAACTCGGGGTTAAGTGCCTTGCCCAGGGGCACGTTGGCCTACTGCAGGACGACTACTGAACGACTCAAAGATCCGGTGCTCTAAGTGAATCTGTTGTAGGTTTTGACTCCAGTGTTAAAACTGTAACCTAGTGCTGGATGTCCAGAGATATAACGGTGTCATCGGCGTAGAGCCGAACACCAGCAGCTGCACATCAGTATGGAAACTCACTCATCTGCAAACTGAAACATAAATGGGCCTAATATGCAGCCTTCAGGTACACCGGCCTGTTGTTTATGGATTTTAACATCGTTAAATAAATAAAATCATGTCTCAGGAGAATCTAATTGCTCCAACGGTGCCAGAAGTTCAGAGAAGCTGGTTCTGCTACGTTACTCTGGTCCAGACTTGGATGTGTTCAGTTAGAACGTTGCTGAGGGCTAAAAGTAGCCTTGGTGTTCTGCAGGAGGTCCAGAACACATGATGACTGTTTATCTGCTCCGGTTCTGACTGCAGGTCCAGACCCGCTTTCACTGTTTGCATTGAATGCTCTCTCTCTCTTTCCTCTTTTGCCTGACTAAACGAACTCCGCCCCCCGTAGGAGTCCCCCCTCCTTAACGAAATCCTGCACACCTTGGCGAGGGCCAAGCTCTCCCCCCGCCATGACGGACATGTAAGTACCGGACCTCTGCTGTTGGTTGGGGGGGTGTCGGTGTCGTCCAACTTCGCCGCATGTCCCATCCAGTCCTCGTGTGCTTCGGACCATCAGACGTGGGGTTCTGGGGGTTCTGGGTCAGACGGCCTCAGCGTGTCGCTGTAGTCCGACCACAGCAGAGTCCAAACGGGAGTGGAACCAGGTCCGAGTGAAGCAGAACCTCCTGGTTCCACAGAATGTTCTGGACGTTGTGGCGTCGGACCAACAGCGACACGTTGAGACGGTTTGTGAGGCGTTCAGGGCTCATGGTTCATCGTTCTTCATTCATCCTGGTTCATGTTGTTGGGTCTGAACAGAACACCTGCGGTCCACAGAGCCGGGCTCATGATTCTGATGGGTCCGTCACCGTGAGGGGAAACCCTGCTGCTCTTACCTGCCCAGACGGACATCTAATAATAATAGTAGTCCAGGATGTTAAACCTTCCCCAAAGTTTAATTTTCCAACGTGAAGGGATTTGTAGTTTTTTAGAAAATGTTCCTATAACTGAGTGAAACGCATTAAAATCATAGATCAGTTGCAAAGTAAATTTTAAACTCCTGTGATGAAATAAATTTCCCCAAATAAACAAATAAAAACAAGTTTTTCTGAAGTGATTTTCTCCGACTTCCTTCTCTGCTGCCAAACTGGTGAATATTCCAGATTAAATTTATTAGTCGTGTTCAGAGACGCTCCTTCGACTTCCTGCTTCTGCAGCTCTTCAGCGTGAGGTCAAAGGTCACGAGGATAAAATCTGAATTTAGTAGACCTAGGTCTGCTGCTGACTAGGGCTGCAACTAACGACTATTTTGATAGTTGACTAGTCAGCGACTATTGAAACGATTAGTCGACTAATCGGATAATTATTACTTTTTTCTTAAATTCAGCATGAAGTTGATTTAATTATGTGGCACATGATAATAAACACAAAAAAGATGGTTACAATGAAAAAAACTTATTTTATTGCACATACTGTGGATTTGTACAAAAATTTAATAAAAATGTCCTAACTTTAATTAGGCACAGTGCTCAGTCAACAGAGACGTAAAATTTATAAATAAATAAACCTCTGTCCATTTTTTAGGGACAGGCAAATAAATGATTAATAAATTAAAATCAAATAAAAAAAATTCCCCTGTAAACCAAGAACAGGCTCATTAGCAGCAGCAGAACATTAAATAAAACAAAGATGTGCATTTTGTGAAGTACATTCAGTGGTCAACTGTCTGTATGCACAATGCAGTGTTTCTCGCTGCGCGGAAAAGTTCTGCGCGGAGCGGGGGTTGGGGGGGAGAAGGAGGCGCGGACCGACACGCGGAGCGGGGGTGAGTTTCTTCCCTGCCATTCACGCACGCGCGAAAGCAACAACAAATGTGTTAATGTGACGTTAATGTGTTAACGTCACATTAACATGCAAGCATGAGTTCGTTTTTTTGGCCGCCTCGCCAAGATAGCGCTGCGGGAAACCCTGCAATGTATGTAATTAAAACTGCATTGGCTTGAATGTTACTTGCATCTTACCGAGGCGAGTCAGACTCCGTTTCGTTCAACTCCCCGACATGCTTTCTCTTTAAATGTTCGTGCATCACCGAGGTACTGCCATGATACGCAAGGTCTGCTTTGCAAACCTTGCAAGTAATCTTTTTATTCGCCGTATCCAGGCTAAAATGCTCCCAAACTTTAGAAGTCTTGGTACGCGTACCTGATATTGACGCCGCCATATTTGTATGTTACCGCTCAGAGACAGAGACACTACTGCGCATGAGCGACACTCGGCAGAGATCATAATCAAGTGAGATGCCTCACTCTGTTTGAAAAACGCGTCTGGCGACAATAGTCGACAATGGAATTCATTGTCGACAATTTCTATCATCGATTTTTGTCGACAACGTCGACTAATCGTTGCAGCCCTACTGCTGACCGAACCATCTGGCATCAGGTCTCCAGCAGCTCAGAACCAGGCAGCTAAGCCCTTAAAGGAAGGTCCAGTGGATCAGAACCAAGCAGAGAAGCTCTTCTGTCAGACATGGTGGCGGGGGCATCATGGTCTGGGCCTGTATGGCTGCCAAATGGACCGTCTGCACAGTGAGAGTTCGGGTCCAGTTCCACCAAAGGCCTCCAGACTCTGGACAGAACTTCCTGGACCGAGACAACGTTCCTAAACCCCCCTGCTTAGGGTCAGGGAGAACCTTACTGCTGATTGGCTAGCAGCCTTAAAGGGACAGGCCCTCCGAACACGCAGACATGGCCACAGAACGTTGCCAGAGAAGTTCCAAACCGTGGCGGCGTTCGTTTGACCCTTCAGGAGGGAACTCCTGAAGCTTCATGAAGCTGACCAGAATCTGTCGTTATGTGCCGGATAAACGTTAGATAAAAACCAGCCGCTGCTTCCTTAGACCCAACTTTATCTGAACCTAAGCGAACCGTTGTAACCGTAATCGGACCTTCAGCTGCTCTGAGCCTGGAGTCCTGGTCCTGTTGATGCCGCATCCCAGCAATGGACCCATTCACCGAACTGACTGGAGCTGTACTGCTGGTCCATGGCGGCCGAGTGGCTCTACAGAATGATAAATGGTACTTGTATAGCGTTTTAACCAGTCTTGACGAACTCCAAAGCGCTTCACACTACAGTCAGTCACACACACATTCACACCCTGACGGTGGTGAGCTATGTTAGTAGCTACAGCTGCCCTGGGGCAGACTGACAGAGGCCAGGCTGCCATACACCGGCGCCACCGGGTCCTCTGACCACCGCCAGCAGGCAATGCGGGTGAAGTGTCTTGCCCAAGGACACAATGACAGAGACAGTCAGTGCGGGGGATCGAACCGGCAACCCGCCAATTGCAAGACAAACTCCCTAACCCCTGTGCCACGTCGCCCCTGAACCATCAGCCATCCTCTCATCTGTTCAGTGTTTTAGCGTTTTAAGCTCGTAGAACCTGAATGGTTCTGGTGGGCTCGGGTCGAGAAGCGCTCTGTGTGAAGCTGCAGCAGAATTAGAGCCGATTCTGTCCCGAGCTCAGCGCAGTTATTGTAGCCTGACTGATGCTACATGCAGCTTATAGCAGGCGGTGATGCAGGAGTGGACCTGGTGGTCATGATGTCTGCAGCAGTCAGCTTTAAATGTCCTCCTGGTCTGTTACCGGCTGCTGACAGCGGACCGGCTGGTTTTTAGCTCTCATGAACATCAGCTAGCTTGATTACGTTCTTTTCTAATCGCTAATAACTCGTCAGTCAGCTGATGACTCTGTGATCAACCAGTGCAGGAAACGCCCCACCACCATGAACGGTGACATTTCTACCCGCCGTTCTCCGTGTGACGCCGCTGATGGTCCATGTGGGTCGGCTCACGCCGCCACCGAGGCTTCCAGGGGAACCTGCCGGACCAGGAAGAAGGTGGATAGATGCTGGTTACCTGTGTTACCTGTGTTACCTGTGTTCTGGTGCTGCCCGTCGTTGGAACAAGTGACTGGCGAGACGGTGTGAAGAGAACGTCTTTAAAGCGTTCCTACTGCAGCCAATTATTCAGATAAAAGACGATAAACTAGAAATAAAGATGATAAAGCTGCGGCTCCACAGCAGAACCGATGGAGTTCACACAGAAATCTGAGGGGATAAAGAACAGGTACACCTGCTGACATCACTTCCTGTGTGCACCACTCCATAAGATGATGATGATGATGATGATGATGGCACATGGATGACGGATTCATGGACGGTAAAGATCGGTACTTGTGTCGCCTGCCCACACAGCTTGATGTGCTGTGGTAACAAACACTCCTCCTCCTCCTCCTCCTCTGGCGTTGACTCATCATACATGTTCACAGGCAGTTGGTGTGTGTTTAGAGACTAAGCGTGACGTCAGAAACGCTCGCTCTGTCTCAGGGATTTACCAGTCGATCCATCGGATCATCAGTTATTGAGTTTAAATGCTAATTAATTAATTATCTGGACCCGTCCCTCCACCCTCCCAGGAGGATCCAGGCAGTTCTTGGCCCCTCCGCCTGCAAACTTCATGTAGTTTAATGTCCAAACTGCATTAAAAAAAGAATTTGGTTTCTCAGACAAACTTTTACTTCAGGGTGATTTTCAACCTTTTTTTTTTTTTTTTTATCTTTTATCTCAGTTTTAGGTGTTTCATTAGCTGCCTGTTTTAAAACACCGGTTTATTCCACATTTTCTAACAGCTACAGCTAACCGGTTAAGAACATTTCTGCTCTTTAATTGGAAATGGTTGGTTGTAAGTTGGTAAAATCCGAGCCTTGTGGCGGTGCCTGAACGCATCGTCGGAGGGGGGGGGGGGGGGGGGGGTTCTGTTCCCGCTGGGCTCCGGTCCGGGAGGCAGGCGGCGGCTCTCCGGTGAGAACTCACCCTGGACCGGGGCGAACGGCGGCAGCAGCCGGCCGGTCGGGGCGGGTGAAGCCGTGTTTGTGGCGGCAGAGCGCGGCGTGAGATGCTGAGGCTGCCGGGGTGCGTTCCCGCCGCTGCCCCGCAACGATGGACTGCATTTGTATCGTCACAACCAAGGTAAAAACCTGGAGAAAACACCGCCAACAACCGCCCAGCCGGCGGGTTTCATTCAGCAGCAGTCGGTGGTTAATTCGGCGTGTATTTAATCAGCAAAACCGGCTTTTTTTGGTACAAAATGTACTTTTTTTAACGGTCCTCTCCGTGTTTCTGCCGCTTGTCTCCCATCGCGGCTAGTTACCAGAGGTCGGTACTTGGTAAACAAAAATACGATTATTAACTTAAATTCGCTATTTCTTAAAACGAAAGTACAGCCGAATTAAAAGGAAGGCAGTCAGAATCTAAAGTTAATTATTTGGGGATCTAAAATATTTGTATTTGTTTCCAGAATGGGATCAAATTCTTATTTCTGATTTTTTCTGAACGGAGTCTGGCTTCATATCAGCTGATGGTTACTGGCTGTAGCTGTAAATCTAAGGCTGAGGATCTGAGGGATTTATTTACTGTTACAGCTACAGTTTTATTAATTTTTATTATTTTAAACGCCGGTTCTGTTCTGCATGCTGAGGTTCTGTGTCGGGTTTGGTTGTGGGTTCACTTTCCTCGGTTGAAAATGTTCTTTTAAGTTATTTTCTTTTAATTTAATGAACTTTTTAAGGTTTTTCCACATAGATGCTGAATGTTGGATTAAGTTCGTCCGTCTGGAGAAACGAGATTATGTAAAAATAACAGATTAAACCGTTTGGGCTGCTGTGGGTTCGGATTGGAGCAGAAATAAGGTTCTCTGGGTCTGACGAAGATTGTTCTGGTAAGCAGAACCTTAAATGTTCTGTATCATCATCACAAATTACCCAGTTTGGTCTTTAAAGACGAGCTGGAAGGTTTGGTTCTGCTCCGTGTTCTGGACCCTCCCAGAGGAGGTTCTAGCTCCTCCGGTGCTGCTCGGTTCTGTTTGGTTTTTGGGGTAGGAACTATTTTCAGGTCCGGGTCGCTGGCCCGGTTCCTCCCACCTGGGGAGCCGTCAGGAGAGTCTGCTGGTTCTGAGGCGTATTGGACCTCTGTGGTTCTGACGGACAGACGGAGTCGAGGTCCGATCAGTGGCTGGACGGGTCCTGGGCGGCGCATGGACGTCTTGATCTCTCTGGCCCGGTAAAACCTCGGGTCCAGAATAACCGCGGCCCGCTCTGTGTTCTGGTGGTTCTGTCCCGGCCCAGAAGAAGACTAGGAACCAGAACCAGGCTCCTCCTGAGCTCCTGGAGGACAGAACCAGACCGGTTCCCCAGAAGAGTCGCCGTGTCCGATCCACAGAGAGGTCCTGGTTCTGCTGCTGGTCCTCTGGACCGACCGGTACCGGTCTGACGGTACCGGTCCGAGGTCAGCATGTTGCTCTGGACCTGCAGCTCCCTGGTTCTGGTGGGAGGTTCTAGGAGCTGTCAGCAGAGTGCCCCCCCCCTCCTCGTCTCCCAGCATGCTCTCTGCTGCTCTCTCTGAATTATTGATGCCTCTCTGTGTTTTACAGCAAAGATTAACAGCAGCTCCCCTCGGAGCCGCTCTAAGCCTCAGAACCGGCCTCTAGAACCGGCCTCTAGAACCGGCCTCTAGAACCGGCCTCTAGAACCGGCCTCTAGCTGGTGTCTGTGGGTTCCCTGGTTCTGGTTCTGGGTTGGGAGCAGCTGAACCCGGTTAAGCCCCGCAGGTTGACGTGGTTCTGTTAGCCGGTCCACATGCAGCTCTCAGCAGCGCCGGTACCACCAGGCTGATGTAGTGAAGGCTTGTGTCTGAGTGGACCCGGTCAGAACCGGCGCTCAGCTGCTGGACTCGGTGGCGCCGACCCGTTTGTCTGCTCTGTGTTGGCAGGAAGTGCTCGGTGTTCTGATGGACTCG
This sequence comes from Fundulus diaphanus, assembly GCA_037039145.1. NCBI lineage: Eukaryota > Metazoa > Chordata > Actinopteri > Cyprinodontiformes > Fundulidae > Fundulus > Fundulus diaphanus. Next base: position 2,335,614 of record CM073133.1, read on the forward strand.
GTGTGGGCGGGTCAGAACCGGCGCTTCCTCTGGGCTGCAGGCCGATCCCGGGTCGGTGCCGGAGCCACACGCATCAGCTTCCCCTAACGGTACCGGGCCGGTGTCGTGGTTCTGCTGGGGTAAATTATCAGGTCATCCCAACAGCAGGCCGGCTCGGCTCAGAGAACCTGGCCTCGGTCCAGTTCTTCCTGAGAAGACTCCAGAACCGACTCCAGAACCGGTGTGGGAAGAGCTGAGCTGAAGTCCGGTTGGCTGGTTTGAGCCCGTCTGCTGTTCTCAGCAGTGAAGCTCACTGGCAGGACGGCACCAGCCCGGTCAGAACCTACCGGGTCAGAGGGAAGCAGGAAGTGCAGCTTTGACCCGAACCGACCCGGTCTGGCCTCAGGCGGTGCCGCTCCGTCACTCTTCAGCTCAGCCAAACATCTGGGAAGGTTCTGGATCAAGTTCTGGTCAGCAGATGGACTCCAGCGCTGCATAGAACCTCCAGAAGAACCTGAGAGGAGGTCCAGTAGCAGCGCTCTGCTGCCCCCTGCTGGTTCTGTCCCTGTCTGCAGGTCCGCTGAGCCAGTGGAGCTGATTGGGTTCTGTCTCACATCAGGTTCTGAGGACCAGTGTTGTATAAAGTACTGAAATCTCAGAGTCAAGTAAAAGTATAAGTACTTCTCCAAAATATGACTTTGGTAAAAGTCCAAGTCACTGACTGAAATGTTACTTGAGTAAAAGTCTTAAAGTATCTGAAATGTCTTGTACTTAAGTATGAAAATTACTGTAAAAATAGATGTACTCAAGTAATGTAATGAAAAGTATAAGTAAAAAGTAAAACAAAGCACATGCAGTTTGAATGACATTTTTTAGATTTTGGTAAACTTTGAAAGTCAAATTCACTTAAAATAATATAAACAACCAAGTGCAGGAGAAATTTAGACCAAGTTTAGACAGAAAATAAAACCTTTTTGTAAGCTTTCAGTTTTCCTTCCTCAACCAAGGTCAGTGCTAAGCAACCAACACACAACCAAGTGCAGGCAGAGGGGGTGTATACTAAGAACATGGTGAAGTGAAACCAGGCTTAGTTAACCTACAGGAAGTGATAAACCAGGCTTAGTTAACCTACAGGAAGTGGTAAACCAGGCTTAGTTAACCTACAGGAAGTGATAAACCAGGCTTAGTTAACCTACAGGAAGTGGTAAACCAGGCTTAGTTAACCTACAGGAAGTGATAAACCAGGCTTAGTTAACCTACAGGAAGTGGTAAACCAGGCTTAGTTAACCTACAGGAAGTGATAAACCAGGCTTAGTTAACCTACAGGAAGTGGTAAACCAGGCTTAGTTAACCTACAGGAAGTGGTAAACCAGGCTTAGTTAACCTACAGGAAGTGGTAAACCTGCTAATAGATACACCTGCAGGGCGGCCAGCTGACAGCTTTGCTAGGGCCCGGGACAACACAGGGCCCCCCCTCTACACCTGCTGCCAACACACACCACACACAAATCTCTGTATTTTATACTGGATATTTTCATCCCAGCTATTGAATTTATTGCACTAGAGGATCTTTTCTTCATAAGAGAACAGCAGCACTGCAGCCAAAATATGGCCTTTTGTGACCTGCTGTATATCAGCCAGCCCATAATAATTTTTCCCTTCCATTGCAGGAGGCAGAATATGTTAGATACTTTGGGAATTCTCTGCCCTCTGAATCTGCTAGCTCCGGCCCTGGTTTATACTAATTTATTAATGGACAGTGTGGAAATCTATGAACAATAAAACCAATTTAAATTGTGTTCCTCTGTTTTATTTGTCTTTATCCTAATTCTAGAAGTAGAAATAGTCAAATGAATAACACTATTATTTTGTGGAACCCTAATCATACTATTATAACTACGCAAAGGTCAAAACAAGAGTAGCAGATGTTTAGGCAACATCTAGTGTTCTTATGCAAAAGAAATTACACCTGCTATTTATGCCTGAACTGCCTCAAATGGTCGAAAATAAATGAAAGCAACAATAACAACGAAATAATGGTAAAAGTGACACTCTCACCTTTTTCAGACGGCTGTGGCTAAGAATCTGACTTTTTAATAGTCTACAGTCTTTGCTTTTCCATCTTTCCAGCAGTCTTCAGAACTCCTGCCTGGCACAGAATACTTAGTTTTATAGAGGAGATTAGGTTTTTGTTGATAAAATGTGTTATACTTCAGAATTAAATGCTATTTTGAGATATTAACGTTGGTTATTTACATTTCTCAAGTTCAACAATTCAAAACTCTCTCTGCTGCTTCTGTTCAGAACTGCACTCAGCAGCTTTCACCTATTTTAGTGCTGATAATATTTAGTTTCTTAACTGGGACTACTTTCGTAGTCTAGTATCCCAGTAAAAATCAAAACTGAAATCTCGCGCTCCAAGCACGTACGCACATGCACGCACACACACTAATAGAAAACAGCCAATCAGGAAGAGGGAAGGCGGGATTTAAGACAGCACAACCAATGAGAGTGGAGTTAAAGGGGGGGTCTCTACCTTGTCAATCAAAGGCCAGGCGCGTTAGTGATTGGCTGCGTGGAGCGCCAGGCCCCGCCCCCGCTGGCGCACAGCAGCGTTGAAATGACACGCCGAGCGCTTCAAAACGGAGGCGCTCCGGGTGAACTGTGCTGTACGCACGTCTGGCTGAGCCAAACCGACACTTTTTTTGTAACGAGTAACTAAACCAAACATTGAAAATGTATCAGAGTAAAAGTATGCAATTAAGTTCGGAAATATAGTGAAGTAAAAGTAAAAGTAATCAAAAAATGTTATACTTGAGAAAAGTATAAAGTACTCCAAAATATACTTAAGTACAGTAGTGAAGTATTTTTACTTCGTTACTATACAACACTGCTGAGGAGGTTCTGCAGACGTGGTTTTGGGTCGACCCATAAGTCTGGGAGCTGTTCCAGAACCTTGGTCCTACAGGGTTCAGAACCGGGTTCTGGGTTCTGGAGTGCTGAAACCCATCAAAGGTGTTTGATGCGTTAAAGTTGGAGCTAAAATGATTTTATTGACTGAATCTTCAGTTTAAGATGTAATCTTTGGGAAATCTGGGTTTTCTCTCCAGTTTCCTCTGAGGAGAACGTCTGAAAATGTTCAGAATCAACGTTAAAATGTTTTAAAGAGGAAATTATTTCACCATAATTTACTCATTCTAAGTGAATCGTGTTCTCACTGCTAAAGCCGCCAGCAGCAAACATTTATATTCTTTGTTCATCATAGCAGGGCGGCCATCTTGTTTTCCCAGCATGCATCACAGCTCGCATTTAGCTGCACTTTGAATTCAGGTTTAACGCTCAGACAAAAAAAACAAGTTTTAAAAATTATTAGTTTTTGTGAAACAAAAAGGAGGAAAAACAAATCAATGAATCGTATTTAAAATAAAATCAGAGGTTTTATTTCTAAGCCATCACTAGTATAACGGGTTAAACTAAATAAACTAGTTTAAAGGTTCAGGCAGGTTAACCGGATGTTCCTCCTGGACGCTGATGGCTGCTGACCAGCAGGGGGCGCCACCTCCTCAGCTATAACTGCGTCTGAGGGGAACCAGGAGCAGGAGATGCAGCAGAGTTTAAGCTCCTGGTCCTCCTGGTGAGCTCACAGAACCTCCTGTACCGGCCGGTCTGGAGCGCGGCGCCGTGGACCCAGACCCGACTCAGGCTTTCATAACGAGACACTCAGGCTTTCATAACGAGACACTCAGATTGGTGGAAAAGGATAAAATCCACTTCCTGGACGCTCCATCGGAGGCCTCCCAGCGGCTGCTGTGGGTCGCCTGGAAGCTGCTTCATTGGGACCAAACGGTTCTGGTCCAGTTCAGGTCCAGTTCAGTCCCCGTTCCTTCTTCTGAACCAGAACTTTCCTGTAACCTCTGAAGGGGTTCTGGACCAGCCCCTCTCCAGGTTTCCCTACACGCTGTGGTCCGGTTCCAGTCCAGCTGCTGAACCTGACGTTCTACAAAGTTCTGGTACCGGTACCAGATAAACTAGCTGGAAACAAACATCGGTTGTTAATATCGGCCCAGTTTTACTTATCGTTGTTAAAAAAACGACTAACATCGTACGATAGCGATCTTGGTGCCGATATATCGTGCGTCCCTAATTTTTAGAAGGCTGTAATGCTTCAGTTTAAAACTGATCACCAGGAGCGTACCGGTACCGGGACTATAAGTCCCAGTTTTGTTCATAGTTTGGCTGATTCTGCGACTTATATTCATATATATATATATATATATATATATATATATATATATATAAATTTAAATGGCGATTCATATTAACCAGTATGATGTAAAAATGGTGGCTACAGACGTTTCTGTCTGTAGCCACCAGAGGGCGCTCTAGGCCTGTGAAAACTAAATGCTGCTCTTGTGCCACTTAAAATTAAATGAAACATTAACTTATAGACAACAAAGGCTGAACACATGTACATGTGTTGTTTCTCTGTTTCCCTCTGTATTCACGCAGCAGAGCGTTGTGTGGAGCAGGTCTAAGGAACCAGAACCAGACAGAACCTGTTATTGGGCCATGAAGCTAGCAGCAGCTAGCGTTAGCTTACGGCTCTGTTGTACGGGCGCGTTTTAAAACTTCCCTGATGAAAGTGAGCTTCATGTTCTGAAACATCCGTGTCGTACTGTTAGCTTAGCACGTAGCATCGTTACGCTCATGGTTTGATTTAGGCATAATTAAGACAACTTTCAGCGTAACGACCCGTTTCCTACCACATTAAATGTCAGTTTTTATTATCCTGGATTGTGTGAAATAAATTTTCAAATAAATGTGACTTATATAAGTTTTAGTGTTTATGACGCATTTTTGAGGCGACTTATAGTGTGAAATATCCTGTATTTATGTCCTTCACTGTTTCTCCTTGGACACATCAGGGACCCACCGACACGGTGCTGCAGCGTGGACTGCATCCCTGTTGGTACCGGACCGGTACCGCCCCAGCCCGGTGCTACCGGACCGGTACCGCCCCAGCACGGTGCTACCGGACCGGTACCGCCCCAGCCCGGTGCTACCGGACCGGTACCGCCCCAGCCCGGTGCTACCTGCAGCCTCTCACTGTCACGTTTGTTCCTGCTTTTGGAAATCTCTAAAAGAACCATAAAGATAAACCTTTGCAACACTGTGGCATCAACTTATTATGGGATATTAAAGGCTCCTCAGACTGAAGCGGTCCAGACCACCCCGGTTCCGATTCTGGCCCAGAGAACGTAAACAGTGACCCTGAAACGTTACCCTGGTGCTGCTGAAGGCGGCCGGCCCAGTCGGGTTATCCGGGTTCCTGAAGCGGAGCTGATGGACGAGGAGGATGAACCTCCGTCCTGCAGCAGCGCTCAGGATCAGATGCATAATTCAGCAGCAGCAGCAGCAGTGCATGGAGACGAGCTGAGGATCCTCCGTCATTTTGGTCTGAGCGGCTCTGAGCGCCTCATCAGTCCCGTCAGCCTGTGGGCTGATTCAGAAAGCAGAAAGCATCAGTGCGCTTGCTGACAGTAAAGCGGTGTGACTGTAATCTGATTTGTTGCCACAGAGAACCTTGTTCCCCGCTCTGTTCTCACATCGTGTCCCGTCTCCCCCTGGATGACTAAGGCTGCAGAGGACGGCGGCAGACGGTGGGCGATATGCAGAGAAGCAGCGATCTCTGCTTCCTTCCTGGCCGTCCAGTCGTCCACAGCTCAGATGGGACAGATTTTCCTTCCCAGGCTCAGGGAACGCTCTCCTGCAGCGCCCCCTACGGTCCACTGGGCTGTAAACGCTGTGGGGAGTGAAGTTTGTCATCTGTGCCTCTGGGGGTCGTGCAGTTATACCTCCAGTCAGAGGGGGGCGCCAGTCAGCAGAGGGGGAAAACAGCAGGTCATTAGCAGAAGAAGAAATGGTGAAGCACAACAAAATCTAGAAAAGAGATATGCTGCCTTCCTGCCATGGATAATATCTCAGGAACGTTGATGTTCTGCTCAGGAATCATTACTTCTGGGTCCAGGTGATTAAAGCAGTGCGTGGTCGGCCCCTGAGACCATGTAGTACTAAAGTACTGAAGTGTGTTCACATGAATAACAACACGGCAGGTTTTTGATGCCGCCATTGGTCTCTTGGCGTCTTTCGTCTCTCATAAACGATCTGTGCTGACAGTGCAGCCATTTTCTCCATCCTGCTTCACCTCGTCAGGAGTTCCTCGTCTGTTCACCTCACTGTGGCGGAGATGGAGGTTAGTCACAGTCGTTGTGCTGGATGTGAAAAGCTAAACAATGGTGTCGGGCCCCTGGGTCCTCCACATCCTCCAGAGACACAGCCGCTTCAGCATGTACCCCCCCCACCCCCCACCGTAGACACTTAGCCCCTCCCCTTCCTGTAGACACTTAGCCTACAGGAAGGGGAGGGCTCTTTGCGCTCTTTAGTCGTAAAGGCAAAAGGAAAGTTTTTGTTCAGTTTTATTTTGCCCTCAAGGCAGAAAACAGGACAAGCTAACTTGGTAGATGTCGCGACCACCACAGACAAATGACCGGCTAAGGTTGCTAATAGCAGCCAATGTGGCTAGTAATGACTAACGTGGCTAATAGAGGCTAATGTGCCTAATACAGCCTTATGTAGCTAATAATGGCTAATATAGCTAATAACGGTAATGTGGCTAATAGCGGCTAATGTGGCTAATAGCGGCTAATGTGGCTAATAGCGGCTAATGTGGCTAATAGCGGCTTATTTGGCAAATAGCGGCTAATGTGGCTATCAACCACTAGTGGTGGGATGTCAGAAGCTGACCCGTAAGATGAAGTTTAGCTCTCAAGTCGAAGGTAAAAACATTGTAGAGACGAATCGTATCCTGAGAACTGGTTAGTGGGGTCAGCCGTAACTCTCACGGTAGGGTTTAGTTCTACTTTGGCTCTGGTCCGGTCCGGTTGGGTCCGGTCCGATTGGGTCCCAGCGGTTTGTCAGCATCCTGTGTGCCGTTAGTTCTCCAGTCGCTGTCGTCTATTTTTAGCTCCGTCAGGTAAGCAGAACAACACCTTGATCTAAATTTACCTCTGGTTCTGATGGGACGGGTCCGTCTGGGACGGGTTCTGACGGGACGGGTTCTGACGGGTCCGTCTGGGAAAGGTGCCGCTCAGCTCTCCACTGAGGAGCTTCTTTCATCTTCTGCACATGGAGCTGCTTTTCTGTGGAGATGTTATTGGGTCAGAACCACCTTGTCTCAGACCGGGTCAGACCAGAACCAGAATTATCATGAAAACAACCCAGATGATGAAGATGATGCAGCTCCATGTCCTCCTGGTCAGGACGAAGAGGACCTCAGAGCTTCACCTCCAGCGCTGGTTCTGACTTGGAGACCGATCCCAGTTCCTCTCCTCTTCCTCACCACTCCTTCATCCCTCCTCTTCCTCACCGCTTCTTAATCCCTCCTCTTCCTCACCGCTTCTTAATCCCTCCTCTTCCTCACCGCTTCTTAATCCCTCCTCTTCCTCACTGCTTCTTCATCCCTCCTCTTCCTCACTGTTTCATCCCTCCTCTTCCTCACTGTTTCATCCCTCCTCTTCCTCACTGTTTCATCGCTCCTCTTCCTCACCGCTCCTTCATCCCTCCTCTTCTTCACCGCTTCTTCATCCCTCCCCTCACTGAGTCTTCCTACCTCCTCTTCATCCCTCCTCTTCCTCACTCTCCCGCCTCCTCTCCTCTCCCCCCACCTCTTCCTCCTCTTCCTCTGTCCTACATCTCTCCCTCCCCTCAGGACACCCCTCCCCCTCCTCGTTTCCGATGAGTCATGTGACCACCCCCAGACCCCCCCCCCCCCCCCCCCCCGATCACGCCCCCACAGAGCAGCGCTGCACGCACACAGAGCCGGGAACGCTCTTCATCACTCAGAGAGGACGGATCAGGAGACGGAGGGAGCGGAGTCGCAGCTAGCGCCTGGGAGGAGAGCACATACCCATCCAGAGGAGGAGCAGGAGGAGGTGGAGGGGGGGGTTCTCCCTGGATGAAGGAAGAGCTCTGGGGGTCGTTTCCTCCCCGCCGCGATGGAGCGACGCGAGGAATGAGGGCGGATGGTGAGAGCAGGGAGCAGCAGCAGCAGCAGCAGCAGTGGAGGAGGAGGTGGAGAGGCAGGAGGTGCCGGCGGAGGAGGAGGAGGCGGGGGCAGCTCGGCGGGCGGCAGCAGCGGTGGCAGCGGCCGGCGCGGGAGGAGCCGGCAGCGCTCCCGGAGGAGCCGGCTGTCGGCCAAGTGTCCCGGCGGCGACAAGATGTCCCCGGGCTCCAGGGAGTGCTTCTCGCCCATGCTGTGCCACTGCAAGGTGGCCTGCACCAACAGCACCATCTCCCTCATGTTTGGCTGCAAGGTGGGTGGAGGGGGGGGGGGCAGCCGGGGGTCACGGGGTCATCTGACGGGGCGGTCCCACGCTGGCCTCCTCTCTTCCACAGGTGCTGCCGCTCCGATGACGCCGTGGTGAATACCACCAGGACTACGTTTCCCATGGTGCCTCAGCCTGAGTTTTAGTTCCTGGTCAGAATAAAGCTGTGTTCGGTCGGGCTCACCTGTCCTGGGATCCGCTGCTCTCCTCTCAGGTGGCCTCAGGAGGACGAGGAGCAGCTGGTCCAGGCAGGTTCCACCGGAGGTTCTGGTCCTGAACCGGGGAGGAACCTCCCAGAGGAGCCGAGGAGACCTGGGTGCTTCTCAGACAGGAGGTCCAACGGTCCAGTTCAGAAGATCTCTTCATTCCCCCAGGTTCCTGTTGCCGCTCAGCGTCCAGGTTTCCTTCAGAAGTCATGGAGTGGAACATGAACAATCTGGGCCTTAAACGGGGGGTCCAGGTGAGCTTTGATCAGAACCCGGGTTCCTGCTGGGTCCTCTGGGTCTGTCGTATCCCCCGGCAGAGTCAGCAGGGATGTAGAACAGCGTGTACTCAGGCAGCCACTGGTCCTGCTTCCTTATGTAACGGCTGGAAACCGGGCTGGGTCGGCGGCACCGGGGCGCCGCGGGCCTCAGGAGGACCGCCCCCCCTCTGTGGAGCCCAGGAATCCAGAGGACGCTCAGCCAGTTCCTGCTCGGCGCCTGCCAGACACGGTTCAGGGAGGAAAGCCTCACATTCTGCCTGGTACTGCTGCCCGCTCCTGATTGGCTGCTCTAGCTGCCTGTTGGTTCTCTCTCCGTGAACAGACCAATCAGAGGCTGTGCTGGCTGCAGAGCTGAGCTGTGATTGGTGGAGTGAGGACGGCGTGCACGTGCCTGTGTGAGGTCCATGTGCGCCGCAGAGAAACATCAACAGAGTCCTGGAGGGAGGCGTTTAAAACACCTGAGATGCGCTTAACACACCTGGGGATGCCTTTAAAACACCTGGGGGCGCGTTTACCACACCTGGGACGCGTTTAAAACACCTGGGAAGGGTTTAAAACACCTGGGGACTCGTTTAAAACACCTGGGAAGGGTTTACCTCACCTGGGACGCCTTTACCACACCTGAGATGCGCCTAACACACCTGGGGATGCCTTTAAAACACTTGGGACGCGTTTAAAACACCTGGGAAGGGTTTAAAACACCTGGGAAGGGTTTACCTCACCTGGGAAGGGTTTAACACACCTGGGGACGCGTTTATGTCCCAGGTGTGGAATGGCGGGGAATATGTGGTTCACAAACAGAAAAGGTGATTTTTATTTATCATACAGGACACACACACACGTATTATAGATATTATACAACAACACTTCGTAGATCACATGGAGAGTTAGCCTGAGCCGCTGCGACTGAGCCCCCCCTCAGTCTGATCTGATCTGAGATCAGCTGCATCCTGGTGAGCAGATTTAAACAGATTTAAGGGTTAAAGCGCTACAGAAATGAGCATAAAACAGGAACAATGAGATGCAGATAAAGAACTAAAGAAAAATAAAAACAGGACAGAATGTTTAAAAAGGTCATTAAAACGTGTAGAAATAAACATGCAGCTGAAAGCTCAGTTTCCAGAAAAAAACAGATTATAATCCGGTTCAGCCTGAAACATTTTTCTGTCCTCTGGATTATTATGGGTTGTTCAGGGTTCTAATGATTATTAAAGTCTATAAAGATCTAATGTTTAATCCTCACAAACTTACAAATGAAGCTCTGACAGACAGAACAGTTTGTTGTCTCGTGCTTTTGCTGCGTGATGTGCCATAAAGTACCATCCGCCCTGGTTCTGTTCTGGCCCAAACGGGTCAGAGACACAGAACCGAGGCTATGGTGGACCCAACCAGAACCAAGAGGTAGAAACGTTGATGGAAGTAAAACCAGCGGAAATGTGTTCAGTAGGACCTGCAGTGTTCTGGCCAGAGAAGAGCAGAGGACTGCGGTACCGACCCGGTACCGACCCGGTGGAGCCCGGTAGGGCGGGACGCTCCGTCTACAGAGGAGGTGTGATGGTGCTGTAGTCGTCCCCAGATGTTCTGGTGGACCCGTTCCTGTTTCTATTCCAGAGACCAGCAGAACTCCTACAGTCAGCAGGACAGGCTGGAACCCAGTTCTGTCGGGTTCTGCTCGGTATGTTTACGTGTCACTGAGGTCACAGTGAAAGGTCAGAGGTCACGAAGGAATTAAACCTTTAAAGGACCTGAACCCAGAGTTAAGTGAGAGGAAACAGCAGATCGGAGGTTCTGAATGTTCTGCTGGACCCAGGCTGCTCTGGTTGGACCGTGGTTCTGTGCTGTAGCAGAACCAGACTGAAGGTTCTGACTCCTGGCGCTGCCCGTGATGAAGGCCTCTGCTCCTCTTCCTCCCGCTCTCTGACTGCAGCCTGATTGATCCGGCGCCATCGACTGCTGTCAGAGTGGACCGCCCCACAGCTGTGGTTCTGGTGCTGTGAGCTGCCGTGGGGGGGGGGGGGGTCAAAGGTCGTCAGATGTAGGAGATTAAAGGTTCCTCGTCTGTCGGGGGTTTCTGGACCTCTGGTTCCGTCAGACATGAACCACGGCGCCTCTTCCTGCTCCAGGAGTAGTTTACCAGAACCGTGTTTGTAGGAACCAACCATGACCGGTGATGTGGGCGGGTTCTGACCAAATCTGGGCTGAAGGTTCTGAATGGCCTAGTCAAAGTCCAGACCTCTGAGGCAGAGTCGGCCAGAACCCCCTGCTGAGACAGTTCCACTGAATGCTGGACGCTCTGTGGACCTTAGTTGTGAGTTCTGCCCTTGAAGAGGTTCTGGATCTGGTTCTGGACTTTTAGGGTGGAACCGTGTTCACCTCTGGTTCCCTGAAGACTCTCCAACGGTTCTGTTGGATCAGAGCCCGTCCTCCTGCTCCTCTGAGCTGGATCCGTTGTCTCCCGGGCCTGGTTCTGTCAGAACTCTGGTTCACCTCCAGACTTTAATAATTCAGTCAGTGCTGTCTGCTTCAGCAGAACCATCATCATCCACCCCAGGTCCGGTCCTGGTTTGTTCCTCACGCGTCTCCGGCCCGGGGACCGGACCTTTGACGGCTGGTACCGTTTAGGTCTTCTGGGTCCAATGATGGTTCTGCTCGGGCTGCAGGCGGCCGAGACGTTCAACGCTTTAAATAAAACATCTCTAACATCTGCTGCTCCAGTTCTGATTTCATCCGGGCCGGCTGGGAGCAGAACCGGTCCATTTAGCCAAAGACTGCAGTCATGATGCCTAAATGTGGGGTTCTGGACATGTTCTGTGGGGTTCTGGGCGTGTTCTGTGGGGTTCTGGGCGTGTTCTGTGGGGTTCTGGACATGTTCTGGATGTGTTCTGGACATGTTCTGGATGTGTTCTGTGGGGTTCATGACATGTTTGTGGGTTCTGGTAATATTCTGGGTGTGCTCTGTGGGTTCTGGGCATTTTCTCTGGGGTTCTGAACATGTTCTGTGGGGTTCTGGACATGTTCTGTGGGTTCTGGGCATGTTCTGTGGGTTCTGGGCATGTTCTGTGGGGTTCTGGGCATGTTCTGTGGGTTCTGGATGTATTCTGTGGGTTCTGGACGTATTCTGTGGGTTCTGGACGTTTTCTATGGCGTTCTGCGCGTGTTCTGTGGGTTCTGGGCATGTTCTGTGGGGTTCTGGGCATGTTCTGTGGGTTCTGGACGTATTCTGTGGGTTCTGGACGTATTCTGTGGGTTCTGGACGTTTTCTATGGGGTTCTGCGCGTGTTCTGTGGGTTCTGGACATGTTCTGTGGGTTCTGGATGTGTACTGTAGGGTTCTAGACATGTTCTGGGCATGTTCTATGGGTTCTGGACATGTTCTGTGGGTTCTGGATGTGTACTGTGGGGTTCTAGACATGTTCTGCCTGTGTTCTGTGGGTTCTGGACATGTTCTGGGCGTGTTCTGTGGGTTCTGGACATGTTCTGTGGGTTCTGGATGTGTACTGTAGGGTTCTAGACATGTTCTGGGCATGTTCTATGGGTTCTGGACATGTTCTGTGGGTTCTGGATGTGTTCTGTGGGTTCTGGACATGTTCTGTGGGTCAGCCCTTTCTGAGTGATTAAGCCGTGGTGAAGAAATCTAGAAAGTTCTCGCTCAGTGGAGCCTCCTGGTGTTCAGCAGGAGAACTGCTGTGACAATACTGCAAACCGGATCAGTTTATTTCTCTGATGATGTGAGTCAATAACTTTCTGGGTTACTTTCTGGGTTCTGGAAGAAACCAAACGGGTCGGCTGGCCGGTTCTGTCCAGATCTACTAACAGGTTAGGTTCTGATGACATTTAAGGAATGTTTGTGAATTATTACATTTCTCTGAGCGTGAGACGAGTTTCCATGTATTCTAAAGGACAACTATTGACTTTCTTTCTGGTTAAAAGTGAATAAACACAATAAATTATCATTTATTTTCTTTAACAAACAAAACCATTCCCTCCATGTTCCAGTATCTTCATCTGCTGCTGGGCTCTTTGTGTCGCTCCTCATCCTGTAATCATCTCTGTAGAGCAGGGGTGTCAAACTCATTTTGGTTTAGGGGCCGCATTCAGCTTGATCTGATCTCAAGAGGGCCACACGAGTAAACTCATTGCAAGATTAAATAGAAGTAATAAAAGTGGACTTGTTGTTGCTTTTTATATTAAATGAATTTCACTTTTACACAATGTATTATGAATAACCTCAGCGTTTTTAAGAAAAGTATGTGCAATTTCAACAATACGTTTACGGTACTCAGTTAAACATTAACTTGTGCATTATACATAAGAACTGATCACAGTGATCGTACAATGTTGAAAAACATTTATTCACATTTTTTGGAACTTAAAAACACTGTCCTGCATGACAAAATACATCAAACAGATAAAAATTAAGAAATTATTTAAAATCAATTTTCCACTTCTGAAGCTCAGTGCTACCATCTGCTGATTAAAACACAGCGCCCCTAGTGGACAATATAGGAACTGCGGATTTTCAATTAAACGAAGTACATGTTTTTTTCAATAATTGTTTTATCATTCTCTTCCTTTTATCTCCTCTTTCTTTCACCTTTTCTTTTTTTCCTTCTTGTTCTTCATTACTTTCCCATTGTAGTGTCCATATCATTTGAGATATTCCCCGCATGAATCATAATAAAACTATTCACATTCATAAATCAAGCGGAGCACTATGGCAAAAGCAGTACTGCTCCACTGGTGAAAGTCAAATCTGATGAGCTCTTTTTGGCATTAAGACAACAATTCTTATCGCCGCATTGCCAGACAGGACACTGGAGGAAAAAAAAGATATATATATATTTTTTTGAATAATGATGATGCATTTAGCCACCGGGCCGGACTAAATTGTTCGGCGGGCCGTATGTTTGACACCCCTGCTGTAGAACCTCTGCAGAACGGGCTGGCTGGGTTCTGCGGGCCCGGGTTCGATCGGGCGGTGCTCTGACCCGGTTTCTCCTGCTGTGGTTCTGCAGAAGTACCGGCACCACGATGAGGACTCGTCGCCCCAGGAGCAGAGCTCGCCCCAGCTCACGGAGGAGGCCGGCGGGCCGGAGCTGGTCCAGGTGGCCGAGAAGAACCTGTCGCAGATCGAGAACGTGCACGGATACGTCACCCACGCCCACATCTCGCCTATGAAGGTAGGAGGCGGCGCTCCGCCGGTTCTGATCCGGGCCTCGCTCCTTCATGTTGGCCCCCAGCGGTTCCGTCTGGGTCCTGTCTGCGGAACATGAAGAGGTCCAGATCAGGCGCTTTCCTCTCCCTGGTTCTGTCCCTCACTTTCTCATGTCGTCGTGTTTTGCTCCACGTGTTCCTGTCCGTCCTGCAGCTGCCGGCCCAGAGCGGACCGGTTCAGAACCTCCTGACCCGGTCTGAACCTCCTGACCCGGTCCGCTCTGAGCCGGCAGCTGCCACTCAGGAGGAGGATGGAGGTTGTTTCTGTCTCTGTTGCCGTCCTGTGCTCCATCAAGCTGCCCTGAGGCCCGGTTCCTGCAGAGGGATAGAATCGGACCTGTGGGGTTAGAACTTTCCCAACGTGACGTTCAGCTGCTGCGGTACCTCAGAACCAGGTCCAGTCGCTGCTCTTCCTTTAGGTCCCGCCTTCAACCCGCCCAGGCAGCAGCAGGGGGTCAATGGTTGAAACAACCAATCAGAAGTAAATTACCCCGTTCACACCACCCCTTTTTTAAGCGACCGGAGACCAGTCCGAGCTCAGTAACCGAGATAACTCTGGAGTGTAAACGGTCAGCAGACTGAACTGAACCGCGCCAGACATAACCGGACCGCTAAATGCAGACCAGTTCCTGAGCAGGTCTCGGCCTTTTTTTTATCCCGGTTATCTGATAACGAAGAGCGCATGAGCAAACCGCGTCATGCCCTTACAGTCAGCTGACTGTCCGCGGGTTTTCCGGCGTGTCTGGCTGCACGTCCCGATTCACACTCCATTCAGACAAATTTCAGACATTCATAATAATACTAGCTTCCTTACCGTGCCACACGGTTTCCAGAGATGATTCTGCTTAGCAGTGATGAACCTCAGTGTCTGTCGTTGTTTCCTGCGTCTGTAAATCCTTATTAGACGTTCGTTTGTCTTATCCACGTCCCAAAAGCCGAGTCTGTCCAACCATAACTTCCTGAATGTTACGGGCGCCGCCGTTTTGATTTGCTCGGCCCCGCCTTCAATCCAAGAGAGCAGTAGTACCGCAGATGGCCACTAGGAGGCGAGGAGCAACCAAGGAACGGAGATAAGCGTGATGTGTAAACGGTCGTCAGAACGAGGCTTGGCTTGGTTAACTGATCCGAGCTCGGATCGGTTTAACAAGGGTAGTGGAAATGGGGCTAATGTCTCTCGGTCCTGATGAGCCCAGTGGGTCCAGAACCTCCAGTCGGGTTCATCTCCCTGACTAACAGGAAGTACGAGCAAAAGTGTCAGAACATGATGGATCTTTAGGTTCTGATGATCTTAACGGGTTCTGGTTCTGTCCCGGTGTTCCTGCCGTTCACGCGTCGGCATGTTGGACTGAATGTCCTCAGAGCTGCTGCCCGGAGTGGTTTCTGTCTGAAAGACTCCTGGTCGCCTCTTTAATGAAGCGATCTGCTGCATCTGTGCCGTTTACCGCGCTGGAAAACATCTTTATAAAAACTATTAACTAGGAGCTCCAGGCTCACAGCTGCCTGGTTCAACCAGCAGCTGTAGGAATAAAATGTCAGATCTCTGAGGCTTTCAGGCTAAAATAAACATTAGGAGTGGAGTTGGGGTTCAGGTCCGCTGCCTCCTGCTGGCGACTCGGCCACACTGCAGCAGCAGCTGGTTCTGCTGGCTTCCATCAGAGGAGACGGTGTGACTGAAGCGACATCCTGAGCTCAGGCCGTTAGTGTCTGTGTCCAGCAGAGGGCGACAGACATTTAAGTTACCCGACACTGTCGGACCAGTAAACTGAGCAGAACCAACCCGGGTTGTCCCGGCTGGTTCTGCTCACAGTCTGTGAGTCTTACAGATGAGCAGTTACACAGGTGTGGTTCTGGTTTCAGTGGTGCTGTGTCGGCGAGGCAGGAGGCAACCGTATGACCTTCACAGAAGACGCTTGTTCCAGCATTAAAACTGAAACATCTCCCCTCGGAAATGTCACGCAGGACAACCAGACTCAGTGGTGAGGTCACACCAGGGGTTTTAACCCCTGATCTTCTGTCATGGGTGCCGTGTTCCCCCGCGGACCCTATGAGCTGGACTTTAGGGACCGCTGTGTGTGGGAAGTTCTGTTAAACCCATAAAAACAGCGTGAAACAGTTGGACCCGGTGGTGCTGATTTTTTACCCTCTGAAGTTGTACTTCAGCCACTATGACTACAGAATCCATTAGAACGTCATCCAGAACGTCCCGCCCTCCTGCTGGGAGCCGTCAGCAATTATTCCCTCCGGGAGTCGAGGTGACGTCACACTATGTGAGTTTAAAAACAATGAAGCAGTCGTTACAGTTCAGTTTGATGGGGATGCACCAATGTGAACATGTGGCCAGTATCGATGTTAATATCGCTGTTATAAATTAGATTTACCAATATTTTGATTATAGCTACCCTGACACTGAAAAACGACCCCTCCCCCCGGTCTGCGTCACCTCCACTGTCACATGACCCGCTGTAGCAATCCTCCCACTTCCTGAAAACACCAAAGGGATGGAAAAAATAGGGCTGGTTTTATTCATTGGGCCGACACCGATGTGTTAAAGCATGTCATGCATACCTACGTTTTAATTTGCCGGTTGTTAGCATGGTTAGCATTGTTAACATGGTCAGCATGGTTAGCACTGTTAGCGTTAATAGGATGGATAGCATTGTTAGCATGGTTAGCATTGTTAGCATTGTTAGTATGGTTAGCATTGTTAGCATGATTAGCATTGTTAACATGGTCAGCGTTGTTAGCATGGATAGCATTGTTAACATTGTTAGCATTGTTAACATTGTTAGCATGGTTAGCATTGTTAGCATGGTCAGCATTGTTAGCATGGTCAGCATTGTTAGCATGGTCAGCATTGTTAGCATGGTCAGCGTTGTTAACTTGGTTAGCGTTGTTAGCATGGATAGCATTGTTAACATTGTTAGCATTGTTAATATTGTTAGCATGGTTGGCATTGTTAACATGGTTAGCGTTGTTAGCATGGTTAGCGTCACTGAAACGTTAGCCATCTTGTCTCACTGACGCTCTCAGGAACAGCGTCCACGCTGAAGAGGAGCTTTGTTAGCGTCACGTGCCCGACACTAATTCCATTAATCTATGGTTCAACCAAAGCACTCTGAGCGGGTCTGAGGGTTGGTTCTGCCGCTGTACCTTTGGGCTCAGGCCGAGTTGCAGCTATGTCGTGCGCTCGTCTCGTCTGTTTGGTCCTGTCTGCTTCAACGCGTCCCTGGAAACAACCTGGGCTGGTGTCTGTTCATCCTCCTCAGTCCGCCGGTCAACGTCTGTGAGCCGAAGCCCGGATCAGAGAATCCGGACCGGAACCACCGCATGTTGATGTCTTTGAGATTTCAGATCATTTATCCGTGGTCAGTCCCTCTGGTCTGTCAGACATCCGTCAGCTGGTCTGTCCCTCCATCTCTCACTCTTCTTCTGTGGTTTCTGACCTTGTATCTGAACTTCCTGTCAGGTTCCTCTTGTGAAACCCTTCAGACTCCCTGAAGACGACCCGTCGTCTGGTGACGTTTCCGTGCACAGACCCAAACCAACACAGGAAGTCCTGACCGCGACCTTTTTCAGGCTCTTTCCTCCTTGAACGCTCGTTCCATGGCGCCCCCTGGTGGACACAGGTTGGCTTCGGCCAAAGAAAAGCTTTAGAGAGGAGAATTATAGTGTGAAACGCTGCAGAGTCCTCCGTGGTTATGTTAGAACAGAAGATCCTCCTCCTCTGGACCAGAGGAGGAGGATCTTCTGTTCAGACACGTTTATCTGTCACAAACGAATTCCAGGTTCTCCAGAACACGGACTGGTTCTGGCTGGCATTTCCCGTCCTCCTTAGCGGCGCCTCCGACCCCGGCGCTGTTGGGTCGGGTCTGTGCACGAGGATCAGCACCAGACTGGTTTTTCTGGAGACATCCAGAACCTGTCCTGTCCTGCTGCTGTATTTTGTCCTCTCAGAGCCTCCGTATTCCCCCCCCCCCCCCTGTACCCTGTAGGTAGCGTCCCTGGAGTGCATCTTTGACGGCTCCTCGTTAGGACACTTCCACTCGGAGCTCCCCTCCCCCACGCCCTCCACCCTCTACCCCCACGGAGAGGACAGCCCCCTCCCTTCCTGTTCGTCCAACCCCTACCCCCCGATCCAGGTAAACCCTCCCTCCCCCATCCGTTTAGCGGTCCGTCTTTTACTCCCCAGCTTCAGGTGGAACCAGGTTCCTGAAGCTTTTAAAGTCTAACTCTTGGACTGAATGTATTTTAACGCAGATGCATTCAAATAGTCACCAGAGTAAATAAATGTATATAATATGTGAATTATGTGCGCCGTTTGGAAGTAATTTCGATAAAACTAGCTGTATAAGCGAAACTGCCCGAACATTCTGCATTCGGGCAGTTCCAGAATGTGACGTCACAAACCGAACTAGTACCGTGCATCAGGCTGCTAATACTACATCTTTCGCTACAGATTTGTTCAATTTTATTAATAACTCGTACTCTACGTACAAAAAAATAAATAAAAAAAATGTCTGATACATCTTCAAACTCCCCCTCAAGCATCGGCGACTCCGATACCGAATATATCTACGAAGAAACGGAGTTTGAACAAGGTGAACCTGAGGAGACTATATCTAACCTGCCCAAGACATAGAGCCATGCTCCATTGTAAGTAGCCCTCACAATCCTCGCTCGTGAAGTGTGAATTGCATAAAACACTTTTGTCACTGCCGGCAATCCAGTCCTTTCGTGTTTCTTTTACGATTTTATCCCATTTCTTTCGGACCTTTTGATCCACCGGCCAAGTATGTAGCGCTGCTTTCTGTCCCGCACTAGACCGCGGTGAAGTTGGTTTGACATTGACATTCAAGCTCCGCGGAGTCAGCGGAGCACTCTTCAGAAACAAAAATCAAATCAGGTTTGTTGACGGTCCCACCGCGTATGGGAGAAGGGAGCAGCTGAGAGACGCTGGCCCAAATCAGAGTCCTTCAACCGGATCAACCGTGAGCTCGATCCCGCTGACTCCGCGGAGCTTGAATGTCCATGTCAAGCCAACTTCACCGCGGTCTGCACTACAGCCACCAACTACGCACCTAGAAGGCATTTTATCTTGTAATTAGTTTGGCGATTTTTTTTTTTTAAAGCGCTTGCTCATCAAGACGTGGATCAGCAGATTCGGTGTGTGAAAGAAGATACTGGAAAACATGCATATATCCTTGTTCGCCGTACCAGTTGTACAACGTAAACGCCTGTGTGTTTCTATGCAAGTTCGCTTCGCGCATTCTCGGTGTTCTTGAACTGACGTCACACGTCGGAAATGGCTGATCGTAAACGGAGGCAGCACCCAAATTCGGAATACCAAAATCGGTGTATAAAATGCGCGATATTTCATATTTAAACTTAATTTGAACACTTTTGATGCATGAATATTCAAAGTTTACCTTATTCAACGGTTTTCAGGATTTTTTTTCAGTCCAAGAGTTAGACTTTAACCTCTGGGCGAGGGTTCGGTTGGAGAACCCGCCCTTTGATCCGGACGGGAATGAACGTTCTGAACGCAGTTCTGCTTGTTCCCCCCGGTTGATCCGTTTGCTCTGGAGAACGTCTGGGTCGGTGGACGTTGCTGGTCTGTTGGAGACGCTGGTTTGTCAGGGATGATGACGGTAGAGGCGCTCGGACCTTAAAGAGGCCGCAGCCCGCAGACTTCTTTAATCACATGATGATTATTTAGATTCCTGCTCAGTTTTAGAAACCAGGAATCTGAAATGTTTCCAGATGTGACGAGTTTCTGGGAGTTAAAGGCTTATTTTATTTTACATAATTTATACTTAGATGAGGACGACGTCCAACACATTAAACGCTTGTACCCGTCGACTTCCACGTATCCGGGTCAGCAGACTGAGGAGGAACGTCCAGACGCTTCCTCCAGCTCCTCTGGGAGACACAGTCCAGCGTCTCCTGGGCCTCCTCCTGGTGGGACCTGCCTGGAGCACCTCCTCAGGGAGGGCCCAGGGACCTTCAGAGCAGAGGCCCTGAGCTGACTCCTCTGGACGTGGAGGAGCAGCGGCTCTCCTGTCCACCCCAGGAAATCACACCTAAGGCCTATAGAGATCAGTTAACCTGTCAGCCATGTTGGCTGAAGAAGCTGGAGTACCCAGAGAGAACCCACACATGCAGGGAGAACATGCCAACTAGAGGGATTTGAGCCTGGAACCTGCTAACCAGTGCTATTTTAGAGTTTTAGCTTGAAGCTCTGTTGTATCTGTGCCAGAGGCTCTTATTCTGAAAGTAGAAAGGGAGCACTTCCTGTTTGCTGCCTAAGGCTGAATCCCCTCATAGGGTCAGGTCAGCCGAAGCAGAAGAGCGTCAGCGCCATGAATACAGCAGTCAGAGAGGAAGGAGGGAGGAAAAGGAGTCTGGATGCTTCCTCCCGGGGCTAGCTTAGCCTAGGAACCCCGCGACGTCTGTCAAAGGTATCCCACAATCCTTTGAGTGATGGCATATAACCACAGCCTAAACATCACAACAGAGATCAAGTAAATGTCCGGAGAGAAGAGAGCGGCACTTTGTAGCTCATTTACAGAAGGCTGGAGGATTTGATGCTAATCGTAAACGAGCGTTTCCGTCTCGTAATGACGGCGCAGTTAAAGGTGTGAAGTCGGCTCAGCGGTCTGAAGCTCCGTTCCTCCCCTGATGGAGTTCTGACTGTTGACCCCGTGGAAGGTCACAGAGCAGGAGGTGGTGTTAAAAATATGGAGCCTTAGACTCGTCATGTCATATAATAGTAATAATGATGGGAGTGTTTTCAAAGCTGTTCTGGCATCAGGATTCCCTTAGAATTAGCCGATCATAAGATCTTTAGCCTCAGGACTACAGGTTCTTCGTTATTATCTGAACAGAATAAGTCAGTCCAGGGAGCCCAAAGTGCCTCCCTCTGCGTTCACACGCTGACGGGCTGAGCTGCCCTGTAACCACAGCTGCCAGACAAGCCCACCACCGCAGTCCGGGGGGGGCAAGGGCGCACGGACTGAGCCGGCGGACATGTTGGCTGACCCTGTGAGGTCATCAGCCATAAGGACCCCCGACACCTGGTGGAGGAGACTCTCTCTCTCCACATGTTAACATGCAGTGGAGTAGGGTCTCCTCTGGTTCTGCTGGTTCTGCTGGGGTTCAGCCTCAGGTTTCTGGCTGAGGACCACGCTGAGTCTGGACCTGCAGACTCAAACGTGTCCATCAGCAGCGAGTCCCACCGCTGAAGATGATGAAGACACGGAGAGTTGATGAAGTCATCAGCGCCCTGAAGCCGGCCTGTGCTCCGTCGCTTCCCTTCTCTGCACCAAAGGTCCATTTCACAGGTTCTGGTGAGTTTGGACTGATCGGACCACACAGGACACACAGTTTGAGATCCAGGAAACCTTTATTTACTCAGAAAAACACGCATAAAAGGAATAAGTGGATCTGAGGTCCATTAGACCTTTGGTCTGAGGACAGAGAAGACCTTTAGTCCCTGACAGCGCGTGTCGTCTCAGGTCTGCATCCAGGCTGAATCAGGTCTCCACATCACAGCTGACCTTTGATTCACAACCTTTCTGGGCTGAAAACAGTAAAAACAGCAGCAGGTTGTCCCTAAAGCCTCACCGGCCGTGTCCCCGGCTGGTGTCCCTGTGTCCTGATGGACACCCCCGCCTCCCCCGCTGCCCTGAGCGCAGAGCGGCGGCAGGACGGCGGCCGTCCTCAGCCGTTCATTTTCCATGGCAACACGGGAGATGAATGTCAGCGGCAAATGGAGGAGGAGGAGCGGCTGAGACACGCAGAGGGACGGGGACGGGTTTAGTGAAGCTGTCAGTAACGGGGGGGGGGGGGGTAGTAAAACCTGGCCTCCACAGGAAGATTGACTGCAGCTCTCGTTTATATTTAGCTCCGAGACAAAAGACTCGGTCATAAAACAGCCCTGGGCTGATGGCTCTCCTTCATCGTCACGTCCCCGGCCTCCTCATCCTCGCCCGCAGAGGAAGGACGGCTTTGTCTGGAGATGTGGAGGACACATGAGAGACAGGAGCAGGTCCGACGTTTCATCGTTCATGACTTACAGAAACCTCCATGATGGTGGTGATGGAGTCTCAGTGTTTTAGCTCCTCATCTTCATCGGCCCTAGGCTGACGAAGATGAGGAGCAGCTGTTAGTGAAGGACTCAACATCTGGAGATGGTTGCTGAGATCAGCCACTCGGTTCTGGGATGATGGTCAGAACTGCTCATCTTTGCTCACGCCGGTCACCTCGCCCCCATCAGCGTTGTACATCCATCGTTTTCACACTAATACAACTAATCTTCTAGATTACCATAATTTAGAAATTTATTTCACACAATCCAAGACTAAAACCTGACATTTAATCTGGTAAACCGACTTATTACATTAACCAGCTGCATCCACAGCCGGCTGAATAACATGAAACATACCTGGGAGGATGAATGGAATACATTAGCACAACAAGCTAGCAGCTCCAACCTGGAAAGTTCTGGTCAGAACATTTCTGTCTAAAAACACTGAAATCAGACCGTGATCTTAACGGTGCTACGTGCTAAGCTAACGCTACAACACGGATTTTTCAGAGCAACATGAAGCTCACATTCATCAGGGAAGTTTTAAAGCACCTGGACAACAGAGCTGTAAGCTAACGCTAGCTGCTGTTAGCTTCACGGACGGTCCAATAGCAGGTTCTGTCTCGGTCTGGTTCCTTAGAGCTTCACCACGCAACGCTCATCGGGCTGTCCGTGTTCCTCAAGCTAGCGTTAGCTACAACTTCACTTAGCTTAGCTAGCATGTAACACCTAGCTTAACACGTAGCATCGTAAGTAGAGTGGCGGCCCGCCAGGCTTATTATGCAGTGGGGGAAACTCTGATATAATTAGAATATAACTGTAGAGTTATTTTAAATTATTTGCATGTGTTTCCATTATGCGACATTGAATCACATGTTTACTTAGGATTGTGAAGTAATTATGAACAAATAACAATACAATTATATACACTTATACTTATTTTATAGCATCCCCAACAGTATTTTTCAGTATTTAGTTTTATTTGAAACACTAATGATGAAAGGCTGTTTAGAAAAACCTGTAGATACATTTCTAACATCATGTTCTGATAGCAGTAAGGTGACTTTCAACCAATTAGCTGCATTTCTATGAAGTGAATTTTGTTCTGTTTTTGTTGCAAAGAACACATTTTGTAAATGGAAATAAACAAATTCAACAAAATGGAGTCCAGAACTTTAACTTTGAAGAACTTCTTAATGACAGTAACTTTAAAGTTATCTCATATTTTATTTTTTCATATTTTATTTAAAAAGAAATGTGTTTCTTTTTCTGGGGGCGGGCAAAGACGCATTTTTATTGGTCGACATCGACGTTAGCAACAGTTTTATTGGTCGGTCTGTGCGTTATTGTGATCTTTAAAAGAAAGAATACAAGTTGTAAAACTAAATCTGAAAAAGAGAAGTTTGTAAAGATAAAATTTAAAAGTATAAAATCTATTAAAAATATTTGAAAAAATTAAATGTGAAAACAGAGAAAGCGGCAAATTTCATTTCAAAAGCTCATTTTGATTAAGAAGTTTTTCAAAGTTTAATTTCTGGACTGCATTTTATTTTACTCTCCCCTCCCTCTGAATAGGTCTGTGCAATATGGACCAAAAATAATATCTCCATAAATTTAGGCTGACTGCCGATATCCGATATTTATCTCCATATGTTTTTCTGGTCCTAAAGTAATCATAAAAAGGCGTCTCTGAATCAAAGATTCATGCCAAACGTCTCACAGGCACATTTATAACAACTGCTGTAGATAAATATGAGAAATATGAGAAATGCTGTTAAACATTTAAATAAATAAACATGCAGGATTTAGCAGTTTGGTTTTTTTGTGGAATAATTGTATTAAATGTTCACAACAGAATGAAACTGAAAACATCTGCGATATTTTTTTAGATCTGCTTATCATAAATTTTAATAATAACACCGAAGAAAATGTTTCCATCCTGTTGTGGCAAATATCTTGTTTTTCTTTTACTTCCAACTCTAAAAATAGAAACAAGGCGATGGTTCTTCAAAAAAACACATTTCCTCTGGTAAAGTTTAGTTAAAAACAGAAGTTGTCTTTTTGGGTTTTATTTAGCTGGTCAGAGTGGAGCGTTGGTCTTCTGCAGTGTTTAGATGATGTTTACTCTCTGTCCCTGCTGTGGCTCCGCATGACCCCGTGGCTGAGATAAACGTTTAGATGTTTAAACATTTAAATTTAAACATTTAAATGTTTAAATGTTGTTTTTCTCCGCCTTAAAGACGACGACAGGAGTCTGTATTTCTGAGGGTTTTTAGCCGTCCAGGTGAACATTGCTCTCGTTATCGGCGCCTCCTAACGAGGAGGCGGTCGTGACGGCTGCTCCTCTGCCCCCCCCGTCCGTCACCTCCGTGATTACTCAGCGCTCCCAGACCCGCTCCTCCCCGTGCGCCTCCCGTTTGTCCTCCTGGGAGAAGGACTGAAGTGGGACAAAGGTCGGCTGATCGCGCCTGGCTCTGAGCTGCCAGCGAGCAGCAGCAGCAGGAGGAGGAGGAGGAGGAGGAGGAGGTGCGTGATGCTGTCAGACTGCAGAGGGATCAGAGGAGGCGCGCTCTCTGCACGTCCTCCGTCAGCCCTGCAGTCTGTTGTTGCTGCTCAGACGCGCCGAGGCGGCTCTCCGCCCGCAGAGCCACCACCGCCGACAGCGGGAGGACGCCGCCGCTCCTCCTGAAGCCGCAGCAGCGTCCGCCCGCCTCCTCCGGCTGCTCCTCTGCCTCTCCGTCAGCGTCCGAGGGGGAAGGAGGGGGGCGCGAGGCGGAGAGAGACCCCCCTCCCGTTGCCTGCGCTCCAGCCGCCGCAGCCTGCAGCAGGAGGAGCGGCCGCTCCACGGAGCTCCACCGGCATGCTGAGCTCCGTGTGGTACGCCAAGAAGATGGGCCGCCGCATCATGGGCACCCTGAGGAGGACCAAGCGCCTCCACCGCCGTCTGCTGGTAGGTCCCCCCGCCCCCCCCCCGCAGGACCCCCCCCCCCTCCCCACCAGGAGGCCCCCCCGCCACCAGAGCACCGCGTCTCCCCCGCTGGAGGTTAGAGCTGCTGCGTCACGCCGTGCCCGAGGCGACCCGGTCCCGGCGAGGAGCACGAAGGAGCGGGTCCCAGAGCCTCCAGCGGTAGGGCGGTCAGAACCAGGACGGGTCAGAACCAGCGCCGTCGGGTTCTGCTGAGAGCGGCTCGCACATGTCTGCCTGCCGTTGCCTAGCAACCCCCCCACATGCCGCCTCCAACACGCGTGTTACACGCATGAACGCTGCAGAACCTCGGTTTCCATAGCATGCGGGTCGGCCGCTCTGGGTTCTGCTGGTTAGAACCTGCCGGTACCGTTGAGCTAATGGGTCGAACCTTTTCATCGCCGGGTCAGAACCGCTGGCAGGACCGGTTCTAAAGGAATCGGGTCGGTTCCCTGTGTGTTCCTGTAGGTACCTCAGAGACTGATGTTTGACTTGCAGCTCCTGGAGAGGAGGTCCAACACGCGGCCCGGGGGCCTCAGATGGTCCGAGACCTGTGGCCCCTGGGCCGGTCCATTAGCTCCAGAGAACAGAACCAGGTCCATTAGCTCCAGAGAACAGAACCGGGTCCATTAGCTCCAGAGAACAGAACCAGGTCCATTAGCTCCAGAGAACAGAACCGGGTCCATTAGCTCCAGAGAACAGAACCGGGTCCATTATCTCCAGAGAACAGAACCGGGTCCATTAGCTCCAGAGAACAGAACCGGGTCCATTATCTCCAGAGAACAGAACCAGGTCCATTATCTCCAGAGAACAGAACCGGGTCCATTAGCTCCAGAGAACAGAACCGGGTCCATTATCTCCAGAGAACAGAACCGGGTCCATTAGCTCCAGAGAACAGAACCGGGTCCATTAGCTCCAGAGAACAGAACCGTGTCCATTAGCTCCAGAGAACAGAACCGGGTCCATTAGCTTTAGTAAACAGAACCAGGTCCATTATCTCCAGAGAACAGAACCGGGTCCATTAGCTCCAGAGAACAGAACCAGGTCCATTATCTCCAGAGAACAGAACCGGGTCCATTAGCTTTAGTAAACAGAACCAGGTCCATTATCTCCAGAGAACAGAACCGGGTCCATTAGCTCCAGAGAACAGAACCGGGTCCATTAGCTCCAGAGAACAGAACCGGGTCCATTAGCTTTAGTGAACAGAACCGGGTCCATTAGCTTTAGTAAACAGAACCAGGTCCATTAGCTTTAGTGAACAGAACCGGGTCCATTAGCTCCAGAGAACAGAACCGGGTCCATTAGCTTTAGTAAACAGAACCAGGTCCATTATCTCCAGAGAACAGAACTGGGTCCATTAGCTTTAGTAAACAGAACCAGGTCCATTAGCTCCAGAGAACAGAACCAGGTCCATTAGCTCCAGAGAACAGAACCGGGTCCATTAGCTTTAGTAAACAGAACCAGGTCCATTAGCTCCAGAGAACAGAACCGGGTCCATTAGCTTTAGTAAACAGAACCAGGTCCATTAGCTTTAGTGAACAGAACCGGGTCCATTAGCTTTAGTGAACAGAACCGGGTCCATTAGCTCCAGAGAACAGAACCGGGTCCATTAGCTTTAGTAAACAGAACCAGGTCCATTATCTCCAGAGAACAGAACCGGGTCCATTAGCTTTAGTAAACAGAACCGGGTCCATTATCTCCAGAGAACAGAACCGGGTCCATTAGCTTTAGTAAACAGAACCGGGTCCATTATCTCCAGAGAACAGAACCGGATCCATTATCTCCAGACAACAGAACCGGGTCCATTAGCTTTAGTAAACAGAACCAGGTCCATTAGCTCCAGAGAACAGAACCGGGTCCATTAGCTCCAGACAACAGAACCGGGTCCATTAGCTTTAGTAAACAGAACCAGGTCCATTATCTCCAGAGAACAGAACCGGGTCCATTAGCTTTAGTAAACAGAACCAGGTCCATTATCTCCAGAGAACAGAACCGGGTCCATTAGCTTTAGTAAACAGAACCAGGTCCATTAGCTCCAGAGAACAGAACTGGGTCCATTAGCGTCAGAGAACAGAACCGGGTCCATTAGCTCCAGACAACAGAACCAGGTCCATTAGCTTCAGAGAACAGAACCAGGTCCAGTAGCTCCAGAGAAGAGAACCGGGTCCAGTAGCTCCAGAGAACAGAACCGGGTCCAGTAGCTCCAGAGAACAGAACCGGGTCCAGTAGCTCCAGAGAACAGAACCAGGTCCAGTAGCTCCAGAGAACAGAACCAAGTCCAGTAGCTCCAGAGAACAGAACCAAGTCCATTAGCTCCAGAGAACAGAAGCGGGTCCAGTAGCTCCAGAGAACAGAAGCGGGTCCAGTAGCTCCAGAGAACAGAAGCGGGTCCAGTAGCTCCAGAGAACAGAAGCGGGTCCAGTAGCTCCAGAGAACAGAAGCGGGTCCAGTAGCTCCAGAGAACAGAAGCGGGTCCAGTAGCTCCAGAGAACAGAAGCGGGTCCAGTAGCTCCAGAGAACAGAAGCGGGTCCAGTAGCTCCAGAGAACAGAACCGGGTCCAGTAGCTCCAGAGAACAGAACCGGGTCCATAAGCTTTAGTGAACAGAACCAGGTCCATTATCTCCAGAGAACAGAACCGGGTCCATTAGCTTTAGTAAACAGAACCAGGTCCATTATCTCCAGAGAACAGAACCGGGTCCATTAGCTTTAGTAAACAGAACCAGGTCCATTAGCTCCAGACAACAGAACCAGGTACATTAACTTTAGTGAACAGAACCGGGTCCATTAGCTCCAGAGAACAGAACCGGGTCCAGTAGCTCCAGAGAACAGAACCGGGTCCAGTAGCTCCAGAGAACAGAACCGGGTCCAGTAGCTCCAGAGAACAGAACCAGGTCCATTAGCTCCAGACAACAGAACCGGGTCCATAAGCTTTAGTGAACAGAACCAGGTCCATTATCTCCAGAGAACAGAACCGGGTCCATTAGCTTTAGTAAACAGAACCAGGTCCATTATCTCCAGAGAACAGAACCGGGTCCATTAGCTTTAGTAAACAGAACCAGGTCCATTAGCTCCAGACAACAGAACCAGGTCCATTAACTTTAGTGAACAGAACCAGGTCCATTAACTTTAGTGAACAGAACCAGGTCCATTAGTTCCAGAGAACAGAACCGGGTCCATTAGCTTCAGTTAGCAGAACCGGGTCCATTAGCTCCAGACAACAGAACCGGGTGCAGTAGCTCCAGAGAACAGAACCGGGTCCAGTAGCTCCAGAGAACAGAACCGGGTCCAGTAGCTCCAGAGAACAGAACCGGGTCCAGTAGCTCCAGAGAACAGAACCGGGTCCATTAGCTCCAGAGATCAGAACCGGGTCCATTAGCTCCAGAGAACAGAACCAGGTCCATTAGCTCCAGTTAACAAAACCAGTTGTTCAATTGAATTTAATCTAATGGACCCGGTTCTGTTCACTGGAGCTATTGGACCAGTTCTTACTGCTCAGAATGAACCCGTTTATTTTCAGTCCAACAGAACCAAACAGGTCGACCAGCCTGTGAATCGACTAAAACAACAAAAGCCCGTTTTAACTTTTGGACCTGGATCGGTTCCTCCAAAAAAGCCAGTTTAAAGCGTTTGTTGGGTCATGGTTCTGATTCTTTTGACGTGACGGTTCTGACCCATGTGACATAGAATGTGGGCCGCCTGCGGGGGCGCTGCCGACACCTACAGCTGTTTGTCGGGTCCGGTCCGGTTTCCTACCAGAACTTTAGCATCTGAACAGGATGAGGCGTTCAGGGACCCTGGGACTTTTTGGGTTTGAGGCTCATTCCGCATCAGAGTCGGTAAATGATACCAGTGACCCGGTACCGATGAAGACTGGTACTGATGGCAACTGGACCTTTATCAGGAGTTCTGTTAACAAGAAGCTCGGCACCAAGATTCCCTTCGGTCCAAAAGGTTCTGATGTGACCCGGTTCTGTGAAGCAACAGGCTGTTAGTTTTCTACCTTAAGACTAAACTGGCTCAGAGAAAGTGGACCACAGAGTATTCTGGCAGAACCAGAACCACCAGAACCCGTGTTCTGTCCTGCTCTGACGACAGGCTGTAGCCTCCTGTCCCCGCGGTGGAGAGTGACTGCGGGGGTCACATTGATTATTAATGAACGGAACCAGAACCCCCCCCACCTCCCGCCCGCTGCTGACATGTGGCGCTCGCTGGCTGAATAATTGGCTGCAGACAGACGGAGGGAGGTCTGTTCAGAGGAGCAGGAGGAGGGGTTCTGTTTGGACGTGTTGGTCTGCCGCTGCGGGGATCAGACGGTCCGACCCGGTTCTGAAAGAACCACCATCCATTATTCAGCCTGCTGGACGATGACCACACACTACCTCCGCCAGGAGTTCCCCTCCAAGGTGCCGCCGGACCCGGGCCTGCAGGAGTCCATCGCCCACCTGCACCTGCTGCAGCGGCACCACGCCATCGAGCTGGACCGGCACCAGCAGCAGAACCGCCTGCCGGTCCAGGCCTCCCTGTCCACCTTCACCTCCTGCGGCGTCCCCGCCTCCTTCAGGGCTCGCAGCCGGTTCCTCAACCTGCGCGACAGCGTCAAGAAGAGCCCGACCAAGAGCACGGCCAAGGTGGTCAGCAGCAGGAAGGAGGTTCCCTGGAACCCGCTGGCCTTCACCAAGGTACCGAAGAACCGGGTCGCACGCTGCCGTCTCTTCAGTGTTATGGTTCCTGGGCGGCCTCCACGATGAGGAGGAGTAGTTCTGGCCAGATGCTCAGGAAGATGTGGGCCCAGCCGATCGTTTGTGTGTCCCTGCAGCGCCGACTGTCCCAGTTTCATGTCTGATGGTTCTGACCCGCTCCACTGGCCTTTGGGCCACTGGTTTCTGCTCTCTAAGGTCGGCGGTAACCATGCGGGGTCATTAGCAGGTCTGCTCCTCTCTTCAGGGACCAGCCTGCAGCACAAAGATCCTCTGTGCTCCAGGAGCGCTCACTCTCCTCCGGTTCTGCCGGTGCAGCGGGTTGAGCGCAGCGATCCGGCGCCGCTGTCTGCAGCGCTGCAGAAGTAGGGCTGCCGGATCAATGCCGTCGATGTCCCCGGCTAAATTTAGCGGCTGCTGGTTTTCCATGAGCTCCGGCAGCTGCAGCCTGGTGAGGGTTACTGTTGCGTAACAGGCGTGACGCCTCGGCGCCGCTGGAACCAGCGAGGAAAGCTGTCTAACATCCTGAGGTGTGATTTAGTTTAGGTTCTATAACAATCTGCATGTTTAGTGCTGAGAGCAGCACCTGAACCGCTCCAGACTCACCTGTGGGAGACTTTAAACGCCGTGGATGTAACAGAAAACAGTTAGGGGACAAATCCAGTTAATTCTTCATTTTTGTTGTTTTTTTTAAATAATGGTGTTTTTAGCCGTTTATTTAAGCCTGGTGAGGCAGAGGCAATGTTTTTTTCCCCCCTGTTGACCTTTGACCTCGTGAGTGTCACGCTAAAACTGCAGCGTTTTCTGTGATGAGTAAAAGGACATCCAGCCCCTGCTGGGGTTACTCCTGCAGGACGGAGGATTTGCCCCGGTGCATGCTGAGAGGTCAGAGACCATGCCGGTAATCCTCTGGGCAGCAGACCGGGGGGGGGGGGGGGGGGCAGAGGTGTCAGAAAGCCTGTTCCACAGCCTCCTCCTGTGATTGGTCGATTCCTCTGACTCTTTTCAGCCATGTTTTGGTCAAAATCTGTCCATCTCTGACATCCACACATCCTCTATCCTCCTACTGCTCATCTGTGTTTGTCTGACCTTTGACCCTCACCGTGCTATTGTTCAGCAGGCAGAGGCCGCCCCGCCCTCCTCTCCCATAATCCCTGTGATCCCCATCTCGCCAATCCCAGCTGAGACCACCGCCATCCCTCCGACGTCACAGGTTTTGTCTTGTTTTTTATTTCCCTGCACTTTTCTTTCTTTCTCTGGGCTCCATTCATCCATCCATCCATCATCTTTCCACGCATGCATCCGTCATCCATCCATCCATCATTCATGCATCCATCCAGTTATCTTGCCTTTATTCGGCTGCTCATCTTGTAGCGTTTAGCTCAGTGAGCCATCCAGCAGATCTGAGGCAGTAGCTGTTGCAGCTGAACAACTCCATCTGGTTCTGGTTGATCAGGACTGGTGATCGTCCCGTCTGACGGCGTCCCGTAGGTTTAACTCAGGTCTTCATGCTTCAGAACAGCATCTTGTGCAGCGTGAAGATCCACCGCGTACGTCTCTGTGTTAGCCGGGTGGAGCTCGGGGTTTCTGGGTGGATGTTGATGGGGGTTTACTGGGAGGATGTCCGGTGGCGTTTCCTCTGTGACGGTCCGATCTTTCTCTCCTCAGGCCAATCCTCCGCCTGTGGTGGTCAACACGGACAGCCTGGACACGCCTCCATACGTGAGTTCACATTTTTCATCACCTCAGCTCAAACGACCCACAATGCATCGCGGCTTTATCTAACCTTCGCTTTCTAATGCTATTGTTGGCTAACTGACGCTAACAGCAACTGCTAATCGGAGGGATTTTCAGATACGAAAACTCCCAAATAGGGATGCTAATTATAGAAAATAAACATCATTATAGTTGTGATCGGTATTAAAACCATAGTATTTAAACTTTCTTGTTTGAGTAATTGTGACATTACATTTATCGCACTAAAATAAGAGAATTCATGCAAAACTGAATGAAACAATTTAGGCGTAATCTTTTTGTAGCTAGTTTTTCTGATTGATTGGAGCTGAAATTGAGGCAGATTGGATTAATTGACTCTTTCTGTGTCCAAGGATCAGTAAAATTAGCGTACATTACAAACCGTGTTTAACGCACGGTGGCCTGATGATGCATGCTAGCTCTAATATTAGCTTCTACTTTAATGTTCATTGCTACTTATTTATGTACATAACCACTGGACACTGACCATTTGTAAAATTATTCATAGAAAATAACCCTTTACTTGTATAGAAGTATTCTAGTGTGCGCTAGCCTGATCTTAGTGTAAGCTAATGCTTGCCTTAGCATGCTAATGCTAATGTCCACGGTCACCGACTGTTAAATTGTCCAGGCCTGTTAGAAATTCATCACATACTACAGTAGATCTGTGCAGAACATGGAAGCTACAGCAGTTGAAATTAGCCATAATGCATTGCGACCTGACTTTAATGCGTATGCTAAAGCTAATCGTCGTCTCCTCATTTTGTCAGATAGCTAATGCTAGCTCTCAAAGTTATTATTGTGATTTATATTTTGAATTAATCAAAAGGCCTCATGAAATGTATGGTGTTACAGCAAAACTGGTCTACAGAGGTTCTGCATTGCAAACATTGAAATACACAGAAATTTAACGAGCTAATGCTAACAATTAGCTATAATGGCAGCAGCTAGCTGACTAGCCACTATAGCCTCCAACTGATTCAGTAATCAGTGTAAATACGCCATAATCTACTCTGGTCACACCGTGCTAATCTTAGCTTTCAAAGCTAAACTTCCTCTGCTAATTACAATTATTACTGGACTTGTTAAAATGCCGAAGCATTAAGGTCTTAAGCCATTTATAAACTAGCAACATTTTTACTGAAGCTATCTAGAGTTTCAGTTTTAAACAGTAAATCTGCAAAAGACTCATAGAAAACGATGTAAACGTAATGAGTGGAAGATACCCAGGTGGTGCAGCTGGAGAATGAGCCCAAATCATCACCCCTCCACCACCGTGCTGCACGGCTCTTAGCGGCAGCTCTGACCTGCGGCTGTTTCTGATGCTCCTGGATAGAAATCTGGTGACGGGTCAGAGTCTCATCGCTGCGTCGCTGCAGAAACAAACAGCTGTGGCTCACGATGAGCTCAGAAACTGATTAAAAATAAAAATGATCAATTATAGAAGCTGCAGCTTTTGTTTCGCTTGTTTAAAAACAAAATGGTTGTCGATAGAAATTTACTTTTGTGTTTTATTTGTGTTAAAATGGCTGATAATATGAATATATTTAGGGTTTGCAGGCCCTCATCAACCAACTCTGTTTATTTTGTGTTTTAAAGCTGCTGTTTAAATCCAGCCTGTAAATTATTTCACTTTCAAAGTTGTTGTTTTTTAGGAGCAGGATTTAATGGTATTGAAATAATGTCGTAGAAATGTCCAAATGTTCGGCCTCCTCTGTGTCTGCAGGTGAACGGGACGGAGGCTGAATACGAGTACGAGGAGATCACGTTGGAGAGGGTAAGGAGCTGCTGTCCGCTCCGTTTCTGGTTCCGGCCCGGCTCGTCTCGTCGAGTTAAAGTCTCTGAGCTGCATCAGAAGCCCAAGTCCTGCCAGATTTAAACTACCTGCAGGACTCACATCAGCCTGAAGCTTCTTTAAGGAACAACAAAAAGCATCTTTCACGCAGTTTCTGCTGATCCTCCATGATCTGACTACGCAGATCTAAAATCCCTCTCAGTCGTGCTGCTGGTGGAGAAACGTTTCCCTGGAGCAGCATCCCAGCAAAGTGAAGCATCTGCTGCTCTCTGCAGGATTAACTGGGGCGCTTTAACGCCGTTTGCTCATTTAACAAGAAACTGTGTCCCAGAAAAGTCCCTCATTCTCACATTTAGTCATATTTACTGAAAACTGAGAATGAAGGCAGCAGAAAGTCACAATCTGGGGATTTTCTGCTGTTTTATGTTTATTTGGACTCAAGCCTTGTATGTTATTCTGAGCTCGGTACCAGATGAGTGATTCAGCATTTGCTGCAGAAAAAAGTTGGTTTAACTGAGAAGTAGAAAGTGTGATTAAAGTGTGAATCCACAATAAAAACGACATTTTCACATTTCTGCCTTTTGCTCCACTGATCCAGGGAAACTCTGGGCTGGGCTTCAGCATCGCAGGAGGTACAGATAACCCCCACATCGGTGAAGACCCCAGCATCTTCATCACCAAAGTCATTCCTGGAGGAGCAGCGGCTCAGGACGGACGGCTCAGGTAGGAGCCCAGCGCCCCACCGATGTTTGTTTTAACCTTTAAAGTCCAACCAGATCCTCAGATTGTTTCCATCTGTCCTGAATTATGGGGAAAAATAAAACTGGAGAAACTCAGTGGAGGCGTAGGGAGCGTAAGGTGCGGGATTGTTACGTCACACCGCAATGCAGCGCCACCAAGCTAGCTGCAACCACCTACGACACATCCAGGAGTCACAGAACAACACGGATGTTTTAGAGCAACATAGAAAAGACAGAGAAGCCTTTGAACGTTGTTGTGTAAATATACACTGTTTAAAGTTATTTAATGTTTCATAAATAACTCTCTGTCTGTTAAGTATTGTCTGGTGATAATCAGCTCTTACGTTGATATCAAGACAATGGTTGAAAGGGATGAATTCGAGCACTAGCGATCTTTTAACAGCTAACTCTGCACACACATAGAATAAAGAGTGACAACTTCTTTTCAAGTCCAAGAATTTAATAACAGAAATAAAATGAACATCCAGAGACTATGTAATGCTGTTTATCTGAAATAACACAATATTTCAATTAACAAATCATCTCTACTAGGCTGGTGAAACTTAACTAAACTACTAAGCTAAATGAAGATAAAAAGAAGCTAAGCTAAGGAACTATTTACATGCAAAAACAAACAAAAGACAAAACAAAAGTGGTTGATCATAATCAGAATAATTCAGTGAATCCTTGTTCTGATAAAAGAAAAAACATGGAATTGAGTAACATTTGACATGTATTTCAATGCATTCACAATGCAAAGCCCAAGTTAAACAAAACATTATTTGACGAAATAATATTTTGTTTAAGTTAAAGGCCCAAAGTTCACCTTAAAGAATGTGAATCGTGGTTAAATTAGCTTAACTAATTCAGAACAACATTTGACGTGTTTCAACCCATTCACAATGCAAAGTACAAGTTAACCAGAACATTATTTTGAGAAAATAACATTCTGGTTACTGATTTTCCCAGTAAAATCATTTAAACCGAGTTTGTTAACGCGATTCTCCCCCCGGGCATCTGGGGTCGCTGTAGCAAATTGGTGGCTAAGAGGTTACAACATAAAGTTATCAAAATTGCCTTTACCAACATTAATATTCGATAGTAATGCGGGGATAAGGCTCATAGCACCATTGAAGGATGGCGGAGCCGAACGATTAAACCTTGTGCTTTAAAACGAACTCCTTTTGAAATGTCCGGGACCGGATGTTAGCGAGGCTAATAGCATTAAGGCTAGCGTGAGCTACCTGTTAGCTCTTTGTTCTAAAGCATTATATGTCAAACGAGTTACAGACATTTCCCAATAAACCTTTTAACTTCTCCCTCAGCTCTTCCTGTCCAAACCTGTCTTTTGTCTCGTGTCAGTTCTGTCCAGTTTGCCATTCATGGAAGGAGCGTTGAAGGAGGGAAGTTGTTGGCTTGTTGTTGGCGGCTAGCGTTTAGCTCTGCAGCACCATGTGGTAACAGCGTGGTCGGGGTCGGAGGCCTGATGTCCTGTAGGCAGTCTCTGACTTGGATGCAGTCCGATTTGAGCAGGGGTTTCCTCAGAATTCCACAGCGGGTCATTCTGCTGGCTTTACAGCTCCGTCTGTACAGGCTGAGGAGAAATACAGCAAAACTGTTTTTGGCATGCAGGATCCTTCCTCCTGCATCTGATTATCAGGTTAAGACAGCAAACTTAGCTCTGATCTGCCCGGACATGTTCTCCGGGCGACGAGAGGTTCCCCAGGTGCTGGATGTGCGTCGGTCAGGCCGACCAGGGCCTCATGGTCCAGGCCTTCTCCTTTGTCTCAGCAGTAAGGAAGATCCAGGGAGGTGAGTTCCACAGAACGGCTGTTCTGGGGAGCATTGTGGCTTTTGGGTCTTCCCCTGCTGGGAAGAAGGGCCGTCCCAGCTGTGAGGGTCTCATGTTGCAGCCAGAGTGGAATTCCTTTGTTACCCCCTCCATACTACATGTTCAGAATTCAATCTGAGATCAATTATTCATCATGGCGTTATTATAGCATAACAACATCCATCAGCCTGCTGTAGACCTGCCGGACAACATCAGCTAACGCTAGCTGTTACTAGCTCGACGAGCCGCCCCCTTTCAGCTTAGCCCACACACATCAGAGGGACACGTGCTCGCTGCTCAGACACCCGTCATTATGCTGATTCAGCACAATGACGGCCAGATTATATTCCATCATCTAATTCAGTTACCTCCGTCTGAGCTCTGGGCCCCTTGGGTTCTGGAGATGTTCTGAAAGGCCACTTCGTTTAAAACGAGACATAGAAATCACCCAAGTGGTTCTTTGTTTTGAGTTCATGACCGTCCGCTTTGTGAGCACCAACAATAAATAATTAACTGTGTTTGTAGACAAACGAGAACAGTTTGAACAGTGAAATCTCCAGGAGCCACGTAGGATCCCTGCCTGTCCTGGAAGCTCTTATAGATCCAACCCATTTATAAGCCCCGTGTCCTGATTACAGGCTGTAGCCTCTTGTCACGATAAATACCATCCCTCTGTGAATTTTCTCTCTGTATTATTTTACCTGTTTCCGTCAAAGTTTCACTCCTTCAACCATTTCACAGAGCTGCCACTAAGCCTCCCAGAATGCACTGCAGTGTAAAGTCTGCGCCTTTTCCCTGTAGGACAAATAATGTTGACAAATTGGGTTAAAAGGCTCCTGGACCCGTCATGCTAACAAAAGATGGAAAAGAAATGCAGTAAAAAAGATCAGTTAGTTTAGCAGATTCCAGATGTTTTTGGAGGCGCTCTCTTGATCTTACTATAAGTTTAGATGGAAAGTACATAAAATAACACTGTTAATGTCCTAACGTTAGCATACAAACGTTAGCATAAAAGAATCCCTAAGATAATACAATTAGCATGCTGATGTGTAAATATCAGATAATAATTTGCTAATATTACCAAGCTAGTTTTGTTGAAAATTAGAATAGTAACTGATATAAAATATTGGCTAAAGTTAGTGTGATGCTAACTGGAAAGATATCAAGGCCCTAACATTAGCAGGAAAAATAGCATGAATAAAAGTAATCCCTGTATAACATAACTGAGCATGCTAATAGTAGCCTGCTTATGTTAGCATGAAAATGCATAGGTATAAGAATTAATCTGTCAATGTTAGCTAGTTTTCAATTTTAAAACACAATGACAAAGGCAGCTAGCATGCTACACTAATATAGGAAATATCACAAAAAATGGTTAGCATGCTAACAAAAAAGTTAAAATTAGCATTAGTGTGAAACTGTTGACGTTTAGCATAGTAATGGTAACATGAAAAAGGATAAACAGGTAGCATCGTTTGCTTGAAGAACCCGTTCGTTAGCGCTGGTGCAACCTTCAGCGTTTAGCTGCTATTTTCTCTGAATCGGTTTGTCCACAAAATGCCAATTTTCAACATCATAATTTATATGTGAGATCTCAGCCTAAATAAGACTTACGGGATTTTGATAAAGGTATTAATTTTGAACCTTTAATGACCTCGTCTGGCAGCCGCCATGTTGCCGTGTTTACGGACAGGTTCCTTACTTGCCAACAAACGTTTCCCTTCAATAACAGGTAATAATTTATAAAAGTTAAATCAGAAAAGGTTTTAGAAGGAAACCATCAGGTAAGCATCAAAGTGACCTATAAAGGAACTTATTGACCACTACAGATGATGTAAAGCCAGAGAATCCTGCCTTCGTTGATGAAGCGGCGGTTAAAATGGTCTCACCTGATCCAGGTGCTTTGCTCCGCCCCGGGTCACCGGTGTCTGCCGTTTCAGGGTGAACGACGTCATCCTGAGGGTGAACGAGGTGGACGTCCGGGATGTGACCCACAGCCGGGCCGTGGAGGCGCTGAAGGAGGCGGGCTCTCTGGTGCGGCTCTACATCCGCAGGAGAAAGCCGGTCTCAGAGAAGGTGATGGAGCTGAAGCTGGTGAAAGGACCCAAGGGTCTGGGCTTCAGCATCGCGGGGGGGGTGGGCAACCAGCACATCCCGGGGGACAACAGCATCTACGTCACCAAGATCATCGAAGGCGGCGCCGCTCAGAAGGACGGGAGGCTGCAGATCGGAGACAAGCTGCTGGCGGTGAGTGGAGCGTCTGAGCCGGCGCCGGCGGTGGCGGTGTGGGCGGCGCTGTGAGGTGTCTCTGTGTCTCTGTGTGTCTCAGGTGAACAGCGTCTGTCTGGAGGAGGTGACCCACGAGCACGCCGTCACTGCCTTGAAAAACACTCCTGACGTGGTCTACTTGAAAGTGGCAAAACCCAACAGTGTCTTCATGAACGACAGCTTCGCCCCGCCGGACCTGACCAACTGTGAGTGAGCAGAACCGGGTCAGCCGCGGTACCGCTGCAGTTCTGGGCAGCTAGGGAGGCGTTTATCTGTGAGGGAGACGTTTTCACAGCATCAATAACATCTGCTTAAAATAATAAACATGAATCACTAAGTTTCTGCTTTCATCTTATAATGTCTTAGTGAACAGAACCAGAAGGTCCAGCAGCTTTCACCCAGAAACATGCAGAACCGCTTTCTATCTTTACAGAGAGAGAACTGCTGCTGTTGTTTCAGTCAGGTGTCCTAGTTTGTTACTGAGTGGCTTCAGAAATGTTTGGAGCCCGCTGCTGCAGGAGGTGCTGGGAATGCCTCCAGGGGGCGCCACTCAGCTGCCGGAGAGGTTCGGCCTGTAAACGAGTTGTTTAACTCGGGTCCTGCAGGGCCAGGCTGCGTCTCCAGCTGCTGCTGCTGCGTTCAGGGTCATCCAGTACCGTATGTTCCAGATTACAAGGCGCACTATTCCTCCAGAGTGTGTAATGTCTCTCGCGTCCACAGCTCTCTATCCGTCTCTGTGGGGAGGACAGAGTAGCTGGACTACACTTCCCTGTTTCTAAGGCCAAAATAAACTAACTTCAATATACGTAACTTTTATATTGAATTAACTTACTAGGTTTATTGCTGCTTGTGCTACTCCTAGAGACTCCCACATAGTCGGCGTACGGTGAGCTTGGTGGACTGTGACTCTCCGCGGACATTTTACCTTCATAGTCCAGCGTACTGTCGCCTACATTTATTGTGGCAAATTCCTACAATTGCCATTATTTCTGGCAGAGGGACGAAGCGGTGGAACGGAGGGTAAAATGTGTGATTAGCTATCTGAGCACCTAGAGCCGTTTCTTTTCCAGCAGGTTCCTGCCTGACTGTGATGCTGCGTCCTGGAGAACGCCTGCTGGGAGCAGCTCAGTGTCACATAGAAACAGTTTGATGAGAAGACTTCTGGCTGCAGAGGCGTTTATAGAGTGACACGTAGCTGTACGCCCGAGATGCACTAGTTTAGACATTACAGTCAAGCAGTCCCTACAAAGTCTTGTCATTTATCAGAATCAGAAATACTTTAATAATCCCAGAGGGAAATTACTGTTTCAGTACAACCGCCATCACATACATCACAAACATTTCAGGGGGAGACGATTTACTGAGGCCCTGCTGCCAAGGACACTACTGTGCCCACAGGGCGCTGCCATTTAATCTGTGGAAAGATAAAGGCCACAATAGGGGAGAAGAGGAAAAAAAAGCCAAATAAACACACCCTATCCTCTCACGGTACAGTGTGAGATATCTGACAAAAAAAACCTCATAGCACGAGAAGCACAAATAAGACGACACACATATAGCAGAAGGTAAACATTAGAGACTAGTGGCGTGTAAGTTCATCAGTTTATATGAGCATCAGTTATGTGTGACTGTTTGGGTGAAAGTGTTTATATTTCCGTGAACACTCTCCAGAGGCCATTGTCCTTGAAGTTATCAGTCGACCAACAGTTCAGAAAGCATCCGCAGGTGTCAGCGGGGGAGGAGGGGAGAGTTCTGAGCTCGTTCCTCATAACAAACCAGGAGTAGAGATAGAGAGGAAGACAAATACTTTATTTGTTATGATACAGCTGCTCTGACTTTCCCATTAGCTTTAAAGTCTAACTCTTGGACTGAAAAAAAATCCTGAAAACCGTTGAATAAGGTAAACTTTGAATATTCATGCATCAAAAGTGTTCAAATTAAGTTTAAATATGAAATATCGCGCATTTTATACACTGATTTTGGTATTCCGAATTTGGTGCTGCCTCCGTTTACGATCAGCCATTTCCGACGTGTGACGTCAGTTCAAGAACACCGAGAATGCGCGCAGCGAACTTGCTTAGAAACACACAGGCGTTTACGTTGTACAACTGGTACGGCGAACAAGGATATATGGATGTTTTCCAGTATCTTCTTTCACACACCGAATCTGCTGATCCACGTCTTGATGAGCAAGCGCTTTAAAAAAAAAAATCGCCAAACTAATTACAAGATAAAATGCCTTCTAGGTGCGTAGTTGGTGGCTGTAGTGCAGACTGCGGTGAAGTTGGCTTGACATGGACATTCAAGCTCCGCGGAGTCAGCGGGATCGAGCTCACGGTTGATCCGGTTGAAGGACTCTGATTTGGGCCAGCGTCTCTTAGCTGCTCCCTTCTCCCATACGCGGTGGGACCGTCAACAAACCTGATTTGATTTTTGTTTCTGAAGAGTGCTCCGCTGACTCCGCGGAGGTTGAATGTCCATGTCAAACCAACTTCACCGCGGTCTAGTGCGGGACAGAAAGCAGCGCTACGTACTTGGCCGGTGGATCAAAAGGTCCGAAAGAAATGGGATAAAATCGTAAAAGAAACGCGAAAGGACTGGATTGCCGGCAGTGACAAAAGTGTTTTATGCAATTCAAACTTCACGAGCGAGGATTGTGAGGGCTACTTACAATGGAGCATGGCTCTATGTCTTGGGCAGCGTTAGATATAGTCTCCTCAGGTTCACCTTGTTCAAACTCCGTTTCTTCGTAGATATATTCGGTATCGGAGTCGCCGATGCTTGAGGGGGAGTTTGAAGATGTATCAGACATTTTTTTATAAACTTTTTGTACGTAGAGTACGAGTTATTAATAAAATTGAACAAATCGGTAGCGAAAGACGTAGTATTAGCAGCCTGATGCACGGTACTAGTTCTGTTTGTGACGTCACATTCTGGAACTGCCCGAATGCAGAATGTTCGGGCAGTTTCGCTTATACAGCAAGTTTTATCGAAATTACTTCCAAACGGCGCACATAATTCACATATTATATACATTTATTTACTCTGGTGACTATTTGAATGCATCTGCGTTAAAATACATTCAGTCCAAGAGTTAGACTTTAAGTCTTTGCTGGCTCCAAATGGCAAATCCAATATTCCAAATTGTTGGGCTTTTCCACGCTTCACTTCCAGATTTTATCCCATCTCCCCTTGAGTTCAAACCACCGAAGCCAGTCTGTGTTCCAGCACATCCAGCTTTCAGCTCTGCTCCTCCACCTTCCAGATCTGTCCGTTCACCGCCTTAGTGAGCGCGTCATGCAGCTGGTAGCATGATCAAGGCCAAATGGCTGCCGACTTCCACTGTATTTGCTGATACATCAGAAATCCACCAAGTCCAATAAGTAGAAATCCAAATGTAAACGTTTCAAACGTCCAGGAATGACAAAGTCGAAAGACACACCGTTATCCATCCAGGAATTTAGGGTGTATCCCACAAAATGAGTCAAATCAGGACCGGACGGGTCCCCCTTTGGTTGCCATCAATAGCATTGAGAGACCAGCTGACCAGATCCATGTTTTTCAGAGTTCGGGTGATATGAAGAAAGTGCTCAGAAAGACAAGACATAGCAGCAGAAGCAGGAGAGGGGGAGGGGGGGGGTGAAAGCTGGAGAGGAGAGGAAAGACACGACCGACCTCGAAGAGAGACAGAACAGAATCCTTTTAATAGAAACAACAGCTTATATACTTATATAACATACACTCACCGGCCACTTTATTAGGTACACCTGTCCAACTGCTCGTTAACACTTAATTTCTAAGCAGCCAATAACATTTACATATATGTATATATATATACACATTTATATATCTCATATTAATAACATGTAAAACATTTCAGCACCTGATTTCCTAGTAGTTGATAGTGTTAGTACATCCACTGACTGTAGAATTACCTGTGAAACGTTTTCACAGCCAGAAAACTGCTTGTTGTTGCAACCAAATCCTGTGGGGTTCTGTGAGAGTAGGGAGGAGCAAGATGGCGGCCAGTGACTTCAGTTTTTCAGCCAAATCAACACTCCAGTGTATAATATAGATCAGTGAGTGGAGCGGCTTCATCGCTAACCAAAGTCTAACCAAAAATTTTAAC
Organism: Fundulus diaphanus; assembly: GCA_037039145.1. Classification (NCBI taxonomy): domain Eukaryota; kingdom Metazoa; phylum Chordata; class Actinopteri; order Cyprinodontiformes; family Fundulidae; genus Fundulus; species Fundulus diaphanus. The sequence continues at coordinate 2,377,941 of CM073133.1, forward strand.
AGATTTCTGAGCTCACTGTACCACAGAAAATCAGTCGGTAAACTCAACGGTGATCATATATAAGGCGCACTATTAATTTCTGAGAAGATTGAAGGATTTTAAAAAATGCCTCATAGTTAGAAAAATCCGGTCCATTCATGGCGGCCGGCAGCGTCCAGAGGGGGGTGATAACCAGGGTGAAGGAGCTCCTGAAGCTCGGCCCGGTTCCTCCAGGTCCGATTCTGGACGCCTGCTGGTTCTGAAGCACGGAGCAGAGCGGCCCGACTCGCTGCCTGCTGGTCCGTCTGGTTTCATGTCTGCAGCAGATCATGGTTCAGGTTCTGGATACTTTCTGCTTCTACGACCCGGATGAAGGGAAACGGTTAATATGAGGAAAGTTCTGCTCGGTTCTGTCCGGCCCGTCTCCCTCCAGCTAACAGAGCCGCCCCCCCCCCCCCCCCCCCCCCCCCGTGGCGGCTACGGTCTCGTCCAATCAGGCGGTAACCGGAGCTCGCAGGTGGGGGGGTTCTGGACCGCAGCTCAGTAGGTCCGATGCTCACCTGGTTCTGTCCTGGTTCTGTTCCAGCCTACACGCAGCACATGGAGAACCATATCAGCCCCCCCAACTTCCTGGCCCAGACCCTCCCCCCGCCGGCCTCATCGGGCCGCTACTCGCCGACGCCCAAGAGCATGCTGGGAGAAGAGGACGTGACGCGGTGAGGACAGACGCCTCCTGACTTTGAACAGGTTTACCTTATGATTAAATGTCTGCAGGCCCTCCAACCGCGGGTCGGATCAGAACCAGAACAACAGAAACTGAAGCAGGGTCCAACAGACAGCATGTCTCCATGTTATTTATTATTATTATTATTATTTATTAATATTATTATTATTATCTGACCCGGCTGAGCCGCCTCCCAGACCAATAATGTAAAGCCTGGTTAACGGCGCTGACCCGGTTCTGGTGTCTGGTTCTGTTAGTTTGATCGTCTTCAGTCCAGAACCTGATCCAGGCTGGATGGAGATCTGCTGCTTCACTGGAAACGTTCATCTGGAAAAAAAAGAGATTATTGGAGATTTTCTCCAGTTCCTGAACCGCTGGATAAGAAAACTTTGATGTTTTTATCAGAATGGAAACAGGGAATGAAGAAATTAATCTGTAGATGGAAAATGTTTCTATTAATGTATAAAAATCTACCGGCTTTATAGGATGTGATAAAGTTTTGCTTCTAACTTTAGCTACTTTGTGTTTAATTTACATTAAAGGGATTTTAAATGTGGCTTTTGGAGCCCCCTGGTGGCTGGAAGCTGCAGCAACGCTTCACTTCTCTAACTGGTCTCATCAGAGGGAAAAGCAGCAGTTCTGTGTTTTATTCTGGGTTGGATGGTTAGTAATTAGCCTTGTGTTCCCGCAGCGAGCCCAGGAAGGTGGTGCTGCACCGCGGCGCCACGGGCCTGGGCTTCAACATCGTGGGCGGCGAGGACGGTGAGGGCATCTTCATCTCCTTCATCCTGGCCGGCGGCCCGGCCGACCTGAGCGGCGAGCTGAGGAAAGGAGACCGGCTGGTGTCTGTGAGTGCGTCTCCGGTAAGCCTGCTGCTGATTGGTCGAGCTCCGTAACCAGCGGCGTCTCTGATGTCCCCGCCCCCAGGTGAACGGCGTGGACCTGCGCAACGCCACGCACGAGCAGGCCGCCGCCGCCCTGAAGAACGCCGGGCAGACGGTGACCATCGTGGCCCACTACAGGCCAGAGGGTGAGGCGCCCTGACGGAGCAGCCGTCTACCAGAACCGGAGCGGCGCCGCTAACCCGCTGTGTGTCTGTGCTCAGAGTACAGCCGCTTCGAGGCCAAGATCCACGACCTGCGGGAGCAGATGATGAACAGCAGCATCAGCTCCGGCTCCGGCTCGCTGCGGACCAGCCAGAAGAGGTCCCTCTACGTCAGGTGAGCGGCGGTCCTGATGCGGCCCAAACGGAGCCGGTCCGTCTCCTTCACGCCGTGTCGCTCTCTGCGCCGCAGAGTTCTGTTCGACTACGACAAGACGCGGGACTCGGGTCTGCCGAGCCAGGGCCTGAACTTCCGCTTCGGAGACATCCTCCACGTGGTGAACGCCTCCGATGACGAGTGGTGGCAGGCGCGGCACCTGACGCCGCAGGGCGAGCTGGAGGAGGTGGGAGTGATTCCCAGCAAGAGACGGTCAGTACGCGGGGAGCCGGGTCTGGACCAGAACCTGGAGAACCGGGTCTGGACCGGAACCCGGAGAGCCGGGTCTGGACCGGAACCCGGAGAGCCGGGTCTGGGGTCTGACGGAGCTGTCCTTGGGTTTTCTGCTCAGCTTTGTTGCTCCTGTCGTCTGCAGGGTGGAGAAGAAGGAGCGCGCCCGGTTAAAGACGGTGAAGTTCAACGCCAAGTCCAAAGACCGAGGGGTGAGTTCTGCTGGACCCGCAGGTTCTGATCTGGACCTCAGAACCTGTAGTCTGTGGCTTTAAAGCTGATCAGATGTTGTAGAGATGGAAGAATATTCCAGAGGTTGGTTTGTTGTTGGTGCATCTCCAGCTGCAGACCAGCGTTTGATCTGTTGCATGACCTTTGACCTTTGACTCTGCCGTGTGGATTTACAGTTTGAGCTGCTGCCAGCTGATCTCTCCACCTACTAATGACTAATGTCTACAGCCGCCAGCCCAGCTGGCCCGTTAACACGCATCGACCCGTTAACCTGCCGGCCCGTTAACCTGCCGGCCCGTTAACACGCATCGACCCGTTAACCTGCCGGCTCGTTAACCTGCCGGCCCGTTAACCTGCCGGCCCGTTAACATGCCGGCTCGTTAACCTGCCGGCTCGTTAACCTGCCGGCCCGTTAACCTGCCGGCCCGTTAACAGCATGTCTTCCTGAGACTCAGCGGCGCCGCCACCTTTGGGCTGAGTGCTGCATTTACACGCGTCGCCCAGATGTCGCCTACAGAACGTGCATGACCTCTGACCCCCTCACAGAAGAAATTCTTCACTTTGATCTCTGACTCCCCCCCAATCTAAAAAAAACATAGAGCCTTGAGGCAAATAACACAATAAGTGAATATTCTGTGAGGAAGAACTTTTTATTAACTCTTTTCTAAATGTCCATCAGTTCTATCCAGGGTGCAGTGCTGCTCCCTGGTGGCCAGAAATGCTTCAGTCTGCAGGTGTTATTCTCTTAGTTTTTAAACTAATGGCTATTATTCATAAAGCGATCATCTTCCTGATAGTTTCACTGCAGACGGTTCTGGGAACCAGAACCACTGAGCTCCTCTACCCTCCAGCACCCGATCAGAACCGGGTCGTAGCTGCAGGCTAACGGTCAGTGTGATAATGATGATGATGATGATGTCACTGATGTCAATCAACCAAATTTATTGTCAATTACAATTTGCATTGCAATCGAAAAATCAGTTCCAGTACAACCGTCCATCACATAAACAAACAAAACATTTTGGGGGGAACGATTGACTGAGGCCTTGCGTTGCCAAGGAACGCAGCCAGTCAGCCGCTGCTAAATAGCGCAGCCGTCAAGGCTGCATTCCTCCAAACAGCCCCGAACCCCGCCTGCACGGAGTTCACGAGGCGCTGCCCTTGAACTCTCGAAGGAAGAGCAACAACATGGGGGAAAAGAGAGGGGGGGAGAAAAAAAGAGACAGATGTTTGCCTATTTATGCTCTCACCAATAAAGAGACAAACAACCGACACAAAAAAACCCTCATAGCACGAAAAGCACAAATAACACAAGACAACATGTATGCAGAAGGTAAACATTTGAGACCTGTCGCATGTGCGTAATTCTTCAGTTTTATGAGCATCAGTTATGCGTGTGTGTATGGGCGAAAGTGTTTTTCTCCGTGAACACTCTCCAGAGGCCATTGTCCTTGATGTTATCAGCCGGCCCACAGTTCAGAGAAGCATCCTCAGGTGTCAGCGGGGGAGGGGGGTAGCCGGGGGGGCTTTTCTGAGCACTCCGCCATAACAATCCAGGAGAAGATAGGGAGGGAATCCAAATATGTTATTTGTTATGAGACAAGCTGCACTGCCTTTCCTGTCAGCTTTAAGTCTTTTGCTGGCTCCACATAAATCCAATTTTCCAAATTATTGGGCTTTTTCGCGCTTCACTTCCAGATTTTATCCCATCTCCCCTTGAGTTCAACCACCAAAGTCAGTCTGCGTTCCAACACAGCAGCTTTTTGGCTTCGCTCCATTCACCTGCCAGGTTTGTCCGTTCACAGCCAGAGTGAGCGCTTCATGCAGCCGGCAGCCTGATCAAGGCCAAATGGCTCCGACATCTGCTGTATTTGCCGATACTTCAAAAATCCACAAAAACCAATAAGTAGAGATCCCAGTATCCTTAATCCAATGTGAAAAGGCCACATTGAGGCCAGAACCGAGCCGTTAGCCAGAACCCGCCCCCCCGGGTCACTGATCCAGGATCAGTCGGACCGGGCCTTCCTTCCTGCTGCTCCCAGCTTCTCTGCCTGCACGTCTTCAGCATGCCCCACCCTCCTCTTCCTCACCCTGCTGTGCTGCCTTCACTGACACTGAGGAAAACAGCCTCAGAGCCTCTAACAGCACCGCGGTCAGCTGCCGGGCCGGGTCACACCAGAACCCCTCATCGACCCGTCTTCTTCTCCCACCAGCCGTCCGTCAGTGACAAGCGTAAAAAGAACCTCTTTACCCGAAAGTTTCCTTTCTACAAGAGCAAAGAGCCCGGCGAGCAGGAGACCAGCGACGCCGACCGTAAGTACCGGCGCCGCGGCCCATCGCTCAGCGGCAGGACGAGAGATCAGCTGGTGGCGGCGAGAGCCACGGCGGTCGTCACGGCAACCGGGCCCCCCCCAGAAACCGCTCAGATCGGACTCAGAACCAAACTCCGGACAGGAAGTCCTCCCTCCTCTTCCTGTCCGGAGCCAAAATGGCCGCCCTGCCGACCGGCTGTGCTCCCTCTGCTCTCTCCGTCTGCCGCTGGACGTCAGTAACTCTGTTTCTCTGGTTGTTTCTGTTTGTGCCTCCGCCGCCGCAGGACAGCAGCGAAGACCTGATGACCAAAGGCCACAGTGAGTAGAGAACACCTCCACCAGGGGGCGCCGCCTCTCCACCAGGGGGAGGGGGGCTGCTGACGGCCCCCCAAGGCGGCCATGTTTTAATCAAGTTTAGCGTTTTTATGTGATTCGTGTAAAATTTCCCTAATTTTTCTTACGAACAATTCTTTATATTTTGGGTCAGATACAGCAACTAAAACAGAAGAACAGACAATTTACTACTAAAAAAGTAGAAGTTTTTCTACACAGTTAATTTTCCAGTTTATTTTGGTAAAACTCAGCAGGTTTTGATATAAATCTGCTTTAAAAGTGAAACTGAGTTTAGATCCTGGTGGAGACGCAGCCTGAGACCTTCCTCCTCCTCCTCCTCCTCCTCCTCACCTCAGACCTTCATGGATCACCTCCATCATTGTCTCTCCTGTTGCCTCCACACATGGTCCGACCACCTGGACCTTGTGGGAGGAGCTTTCTTTGTTAAATTAATTAATTACCCCAGATGCTGTTAATTCACAGCTTCCTGCAGAATCTGTTGTTTCAGGAAATTACTGGTTTCCACCGAGCAGATCAAACTCAACGTTCTGACTGTAGGTACAAGCAGAAGGTTCTGGTGCAGTCCGGCTGAGAGACCGAGTAGATGGAGTGATGCTCCTGAGAACATTTGGGGCGAAGCGACGTTCTCCAGCCGGACGGGTCCAAACGTTACAGAACCAGAACCTAATGGTTCTGCCTGTGCTGGTATCTGAACGTTGGACCTGTTGCAGCACCGACGGCATATTTACGAATACAGACCTGTTCTCTAAACCTGAACCACTGCAGCTCCAGGTGTGACATTAAATCTAAGGTAAGGTTTACCTGGAACAGCTCAGCTGCTGATTGGTTGTTTAGGGGCTGAATTAGGGAACGACAGGAAAGTGATGAAACACTTAGACTCAGTTAGATCATAGGATTCCTTTTGTTACTGTGAATTTACCTAAAACTCTGCTGCTGTGTTTGAGGGCAGTTCAGAGCAAAGCATTGTGGGAGCACTGCCGTCTGATTGGCTGTTTCCTGTCTTTGATTACAGAACATGTGACGTCTAATGCCAGTGATAGTGAAAGTAGCTACCGTAAGTTTTACCGCCGTTCTGCCGACGGTTCACTAACAATCTAAAGTCTGACCGCTAACCCTCTGATTGGCTTAACAAACTGACTGCTGATTGGTTTATAACAGCTAACCCACTGATTGGCTTAACGAACTCTGACTGCTGATTGGTTTAGCACAGCCTGCTAATTGCCTTAATGAACTCTGACTGCTGATTGGTTTAAAACAGCCTGCTAATTGCCTTAATGAACTCTGACTGCTGATTGGATTATAACAGCTAACCTTCTGATTGGCTTAAAGAACTTTGACTGCTGATTGGTTTATAACAACTAACCCACTGATTGGTTTAACAAACTCTGACTGTTTATTGGTTTAGAGCAGCTAACCCACTAAAAGTCCTGAGCTTCTAAGACTGGAATGTGGTCCATCATAGAGTTCCAGGTGTTATGGGTTAAATGTTGCTGACTGAACACCAGGGCCTCCTCCTGTTTCTCCTCCTGTTTCTCCTCCTCACCTCCATCCCTCAGCACCACACCTCCTCTCCCAGCTGAACCCATGTTAATCTTTACCTGTGTTTGTTCTCAGGTGGACAGGACGAGTACATATTGTCCTATGAGCCCGTCGTTCAGCAGGAAGGTGAGGCTCACCACAAAACTTTTCATCTCCTTTAATCGCCTGAAGGTTCTTCAGAAGTCCCTCAGAGAGAGTAATTCATGCTAAAGATGTTAAAACTCCACTCATTCATAAAAAGTCAAAGGTTTTCACACGTTTTGGTTCTTCTTCTTTGGTTCATCCAGAACCTCTGTTCCACCTGGAACCTCCAGGAACAGATCAGGACATAGTTTCTCAGTCGCTGTTGTGTCAAATGTTTCTGATCCAGATCTCAAATCCTGGAAACTTTAGTAGTGAAATCTGGAAATATTTCTACTGAAATGTTTGAC